>JANAVB010032617.1:2642126-2730526 GCA_029216955.1 Iris pallida | reverse complement strand
TATTATATATATATATTATATATATATATGTGTGTGTGTGTGTGTGTGTGTGTGTGTGGTGTGTGTGTGTTGTGTGTGTGTGTGGGGGTGTGTGTGTATATATAATATATATATTATATATATAGATTATATATATATATATATATAATTATATATATATATATATATGTGTGTGTGTGTGTGTGTGTGTGGGTGAATGTACCTAAGGTCGACCTTAGGTAAGTTACCTAAGGGTGTGTGTGTGTGTGTGTGTGTGTGGTGTGTGTTTATTATATATATATATATATATATAGATATATATATATATATAGATATATATATATATATGTGTGTGTGTGTGTGTGTGGGTGGGTGGGTGTGTGTGTGTGTATATATATATGTGTGTGTGTGTGTGTGTGTGTGTGTGTGTGGGTGTGTGTGTGGGTGTGTATTCATAGATATTTCGATATGTGAGCATGAATGGATATTCAATAAAACCAAAATCTTATAATATTTTCTAGGGTATAGTTTATGCATAAAAATTATGTAGTATATATGCAAAAATCCATTTACTAGTGAACTAACAAATAACAATAAAAATGATATTATTTATTAACCACAACAACGACGACAATAATAATAATAAAACAATAACAATATTAATAATATTATTAAGGATAACAATTTAGGGAAAATCATAAGGTGTACATACAAATATAGGTATAGTCTAAAAATCCCAACATGCACAAGAATATCTAAGGAACTTATTTCTCCTCTAAAAATATCATGAGAATATCCATAATATTGATACCTATATTTATATAACAATTTCTTAGAAAAATACTTTATTAGATTATAAAAATAAAGTACGCCATACACACATAATATATATCGATGTGGACGCCTTTCCAGTCATTGCTTAACTACATGGGTTTAGGTTGGGTTCGGGTCAAGTCCGGACTGAAATGGTACAACCGGGTCCCCTAAAAGTCAAGATCCTAATAAATAACGATTTAAATTATTTATAGGAGTTAAGTCGCAACTTGGCCTGGTTTTCCTAGTTGTGGCACACATATGGCTCGGCTTTTTTTAGCATGGCTAATACACTAGTCAAGCACACAACCATACTATCTGTGCCACGATTTCTAGTCATCTTGTACTCCAAAACTTAACCATGACTAAGGCCTTCTATAATAATAAATAAATAAATATCTAAAAGTCATCATTTAATTCAAATAAATAATAAAATAATATTTAAAATTTTGGGAAAAGGGGTTACAAATCTACCCACCTTAGAAATAAATTCGTACTCGAATTTAAGGACCACTACGATAGGCAGACATGGTAGATTGGTGAAAAGAATCCCCGATAAGGAAATATTGATCAAATGAATTGAAATAGGAAGACATAGTTTTGAAACTCTAAAGGCCCTAAAATGCTCTCAAAACTTTTAATTTGAAACAAGTTTGACAAAATAAATAATCATAAACAAAGTATTGGCGAAAACTACCTTCAACCCCGATAAATAAAATATGTGAATGAATAAATAAATAAATATTCTGAAACTCCGGAAAGAGGGATTCAGGGTTAGGGATTTGGATGGTTGGGGATTTTGTGAACTAGGGATTTGACCCAATCATACTTGGAAAAAATATTATCAAAATATTGTCCAAATAAATCACAAAATATTATCTAAAATAATACTTATTACTTTAAATAATCCTTGTAATAAAATCAATTGTCAAAATATTTGTTAAAATAATTCAAATATTTATAGATGTATATTTTTCACAAATACAATATCTTTTAAAATAGTATAGCAATAATTTGAATTTAATATAACACTTGATAAAAATAGTAACTAGAATAAAATTCCTTCTAAAATTTGGCAAATCTCATTTCTTTTCAAATCTCTATAATAGAAATAAAATGAAAATTATTTCCTAACTAGGAAAATGATTAAACTAAAATAAACTAAATAGAAAAATATAAGAGAACGAAAAGTGTGCTTACGATTCTACCCACCTTAGAAATATTTCCTCTTAAAAATTTTCAAAGGCCACGATTAGGTATGACTAAGGGTATAATCAAGAAACGAAAATTTTCAATCGAAGGATGACCATTGATATAATCAAATGAATGATATGATTCTTGATTAAATTGGTTACACGAAATCGCGGATAGGATCAAAATAATAAAAATAATAGACAAAAGAAAAATATGATTCGGCACGATCAACCCTTGGTCAAATGGTCTAGTTGGCGACCAAAATATTTTAAGAACGATCAAGATTGAAATGGTTTGGCATGATTATCTCGATTAACTGCTAATTAGACAATATTTTTTGGGCATGAGTCTAGAATGAGGTGTGAACTGACATGAACGAAATATATTTCAAAATGGTTTATTCGTGATAAAGAGTCGTTAAGGGCAACTCAAAATAGAATTATCATAGCAAGATTTCGATTATATAGGCATGATCATAGAATCATAATCTAGGTACGATTATGAATTTAGTGGAATATTGTAATCGATTCTAAATGATTACTAGAAGGAAGGAAACTAAGACAATTCTCGAACAGAAAATATAAGACAAAATATATGAACGAAGGGAGGAATTACCAATTTAAAAAGAAGATGGCTGTTGGTATATTTAGTATGGAAATATGTTATATTATTATGGAAATATCCTGAGGACATATTTGGTGTTGGTATATTTAGTATCAAAATATGTTATATTTAGTATGGGAATATCCTGAAGACATATTTGGGATGCTAGAATATGCCACATGATATTCCATTAGATATTCCATCATGTAAAGACTATATAAAGCCTATGAGACTCAATCAAAAAATCACTCAATTACAACATCGTATCAGAGCCACAAAAAACCCTAGTCGTCACCCCCTCCCCAAAACCCTAACCATAGCGGTCATCAATGCCGCCGCCACCACCACCGACACCGCCACCACCACTACCGTCACCACCGCCGACATCACCGCCACCTCTGCCATCCCTACCGTCGAAATCACTGCCGACATCACCGTTCATCACAGAAATGAGGGGGCAATCCAAACATGACATCGAGGGCCTAGATCTGATGGGAGAGAGACATGTTCAGATCTAGGATCGACGAGAACGAGCGTGAGTCGTGGAGCAGACGTGACGTGCTTGGTGAGGAGAAGCATCGATGGAGGAGATCATCAAGAAGCTGGATCCTGCAGAGGTTGCAACGTTGATGAAGATGTCGGCTGGTGAGAGCACGACACGAACGTCACCGAAGTTGGAGCTTTCCTCCATCGATCTGAAGCTTGATGGACCGACTACCTACCTAAGTTGGCCACGACGGAAAATGAGAACTCGAGAAGAGAAGACAGAGCCGAATGAGGGCTCGACAAGATGAAGAGCACCGTCAGGACCTAAAGGAGAGCCCCGACAGTGCTTCAACTGCGGAGAGGTGGGTCATCTGAGGTATGCTTGCACCAAACCACCCAAGGGAGATTCAGGCGAAGGATATAGACAGTTTGAAGGATATAATCGTGGTTGTAGGGGTCGACGGGGCAGTCGAGGAGGTTGTCGTGCGAACCGGCTGGTAGCAGAAGGCGAGGAGACAGCTAACGGTCCCTATACTGAGGAGGATCAGACACTGCAGGACATGTTGGAAGTACTCAGGAGGAGACAGAGATCGTCGAGCGATGGAGACAGGAAGTGTAGGACCGGGGAGACGTCCACCTCATTCTTCGCCAGAGACAACGCTGCCATGTATGCTCATCCGTCGGTGGAAGGTACTGATGACTCGTTAGCCCTTGCATTTATATCTTTCCTCAGATCGTCGGATTGGATTATCGATTCGGGTGCGTCTCGGCACGTGATAGAAAATGCTAGTGAGTTTTCTTCCTACACTCACCTAGCATAAGCGGACAACATTCAAACAGCTGATGGTACTTTCCAGTTAGTGGTCGGTAAGGATATTGTTGATTGTACAAGTTCAGTAAAATTATCAAATATTTGTATGCTCCTTCTTTTCCAGTCAGTCTTTTGTCCATTAGTTCTATAATCCTCCAATTAAAATGCACTGTTTGCTTTGATATTCCTAAGGTGATCTTCCAGGAGAAAAAGACGGGACGAAGACTTGGGACTGGCACTTGGCATAATGGACTGTGGTACCTGGATCGAGAAGGGCTGGATTCAACATTAGTATCTATGACAGAAAAGGCAGGGATGGAAGGACTGAAGAAGATAAGTGCGGAAGATACACTGCGACTCCACCACAGGAGGTTGGGGCACTCTTTATTTGGTATTTTAAACAAATTATATCCTGCAATTTATGAATAAGTTAATAAAGAGAAACTAGTTTGTGATGCTTGTGAGTTAGGCAAACTTACTAGGAGTTCATATGTGAGTAGCGGTCATAGGAGCTCGTCCGTTTTTGATGTGGTACACTCTGATATTTGGGGGCCTTGTACTACACCTATGAATGGCTACAAATATTTCGTTACCTTTATAGACTATTTTTCTCATACTACTTGGATGTATTTGATGAAAAATAAGAGTAAGGTCCCCTCCTGCTTTTGGGACTTTCACAAACATGTCCAGACTCAGTACAAGGCAGTGGTGAAGGTACTGAGGTCCGACAATAGAACGATATACACCAACAAGACACTTGCAGAATACTTGTCCGTCCAAGGGATACGACATCAGACCACCTGTGCATATACACCAGCACAGAAAGGAGTAGCGAAAAGGATGAACAAACACCTCCTGGAAGTGGCGAGAAGTATGATGATAGACATGAATATCCCATAGAGTCTATGGAGATATGCAGTGTTGACAACAGCTCAACTGATCAACATGCTGCCTTCAAAGGTATTGGGATAGAGGTCTCCATGCGAGATGTTGCAGGAAAATAATAGTGGGATGCTCCCACTAAAGGTGTTTGGCTGTGTATGCTTCATAAAGGACAATAGACCGTCGGTAGGGAAGCTTGATCCTCGAGCAATCAAGTGTATATTTATGGGCTACTCGGGAACTCAGAAGGGCTACGTATGCAGGAGTCTAGTAGAAAAAAAAAAATTTGTAAGTATGGATTTCACTTCAGAGAACATGAGCCATACTACAGTCAGGAGGAATAGGGCTGCAAACGAGCCAAGCCGAGCCAAGCTCTTGTAAGCTTGAGCTTGGCTTGACTAGAATTAATCGAGTTCGAGCTCGAGCTCAAGCTTGATAAATTTTTTATTTTAGAGCTTGAGCTTGGCTTGAGCTTGTTTATATTAAGCTTGAGCTTGGCTTGGTTTGAGCTCGAGCTTGGCTTGATAAGCAAGCTTGATTCAAGCTTGATAAACAAGCTCGATAAGCTCATATCAAGCTCATTAAGCTTGATTTCAAGCTTGTTCACCTTTATTTCAAGCTTAATGAGCTCGATTTCAACCTAGTTACGTTTGAATTCAAGTACCTGTAATTTAACAATTTATTTATAAAAATTTAATTAAAAAGTTCCTTCATATCAATTATTAAGGTCCTAAGGACATATAAATATATAAAGCACACAACCATATCATTATACAAACATACATAAAATTAGAATTCAACAAACAAACGAGCTTCTAAACAAGCTCCTAAACGAGCTTCTAAACGAGCCAGCTCGCAAGCTCATAAACGAGTCAGCTTGCGAGCTCGAACGAGCCGAGTACTTCTAAGCTTGAGCTTGGCTCATTTATTAAACGAGCTCGAAAACGAAGCTTGAGCTCGGCTTGTTTACTAAACGAACCGAGCTCAAACGAGCTTTTATCGAGCCGAGCTTCGAGCAGCTCGCAAACGGCTTGGCTCATTTGCAGCCCTAAGGAGGAAAACCCAAATATCTCGCCTGATACTGCAAGTATGAGGCGAGAGAGGGAGTTGTTGGGAAGCATTTCGACTGATCTCGGAGTATGGCTTGGAGGAACAAATAGGGTACATAAAGGTGAAAAGGGACAGGAGGAGGAAATAAGAGGTGTTAGGCCCACAGCTCAGGGGGAGATACTTACCTACAGCAGGCGAGAGAAGCAACTTGCAGGACCAGTTTCTACAGTGCCAGTGCTAAGTTCCTTGCCTGCGCCCGTCTTGACTCCTGAGACACCTACACCACCACCTTCCCCTTCAGGTGATATCCATCATTCTCCTCCTCCCCAACCATCATCAGTATAGAGGTCCACTCACAGCAATGCGGGAAAACCTTCTGATAGATATGGTTGGAATCTTGCTAAATTTGTCTCATATGATCATATCTCTTCTTCTCATGGAGCTTTTATTGCATCATTGGATAGTGTTACTGTACCTAACAATTGGCAGGTAGCCAAGAACGATCCAAAGTGGAAAGTAGCAATGCATGAGGAGTTGGGAGCTCTGGAGAAGAACCGAACTTGGGAACTGGTGAGACTGCCAGAAGGGAAGAGAGCAGTCAGATGCAAGTAAATTTTTACTGTGAAGCAGAACCCAGATGGAAAGGTTGAGTGCTACAAAGCTCGACTAGTAGCAAAAGGATACAGTCAGACGTACGACATCGACTATGATGAGACATTTGCACCAGTGGCGAAGATGAGTACTGTCAGGACCTTGATCTCTCTGGCAGCCAATGGAGGATAAAAGCTATACCAAATGGATATGAAGAATGCATTTCTTCATGGGGATCTAGTAGAGGAGGTGTACATGGAGATACCACCAGGATTCGGTACAAATCAGACAAAAGATAAGGTTTGCAGGCTGAAGAAGTCCCTCTTTGGACTGAAGCAGTCTCCTCGAGCGTGGTTTGATAGGTTCAGGAGAACAATGATAGGGATGGGATATCAGCAGATCAATACTGATCATACTATATTCTTCAGATGAAGTGGAGGCCACATCACCATGCTTGCGGTGTATGTGGATGATATGATTATCACAGACGATGACGAGCAGGAGATCGCCCAACTCAAGGAAAAACTTGGCAAGGAGTTTGAGGTGAAGGATCTTGGCCCTCTTCGATACTTCCTTGGGATTGAGATTGCTCGAGATACAGGGGGAATTGTTCTTTCTCAGAGGAAATACGTACTAGACCTGCTCACGAAAACATGGATGATGGGATACAAACCAGCTACGACACCGATAGACCAGAAGTTCAAGCTGGATGCTGAAGCCGGAGAACCAGTTGAACGGGATAGATATCAGAGATTGGTGGGCAAACTGATCTATTTGAGCCACACACGTCCAGATATATGCTTTGCAGTTAGTATGGTGAGCCGTTTCATGCATGACCCTCGAAAGGGTCATATGGATGTAATATACCAGATTCTTAGCTACTTGAAGGGTGCCCCTGGGAAGGAACTGATATTCAGGAAGAATAATCACATGAACATCGAGGGCTACTATAATTCTGACTGGGCTAGTTGTGCTGATGACAGGAGATCTACCTCGGGATACTGCATCTTTTTAGGAGGCAACTTGGTCTCTTGGAGGAGTAAGAAGCAGTCAGTGGTAGCTAGATCGACAGCTAAAGCGGAGTACAGAGCTATGGCCTTGGGAGTTGCAGAGCTGCTTTGGTTGAAGAATATGCTGGTGGAGCTGAAGCTGGATCAAGGAGCCAAGATGAAGCTGTGGTGCGATAACCAGTCAGCTATTGGTATTGCCAACAATCCAGTACAACATGACATGACCAAACACATCAAGATCGATAGGTTCTTCATCAAAGAGAAGTTGGTTAGTGGACTACTGGAGCTAGGCCACGTTCCAACAAAGCATCATGTAGCAGACAGACTGACCAAAGGACTTAACTCTGTGAACATGATCAGAGGATACGACAAGATGGGCTTAGTGAATATCTTTCGTCCATCTTGAGGAGGAGTGTTGGATTATTTAGTATGGAAATATGTTATATTTAGTATGGAAATATCCTGAGGACATATTTGGTGTTGGTATATTTAGTAGAGAATATGTTATATTTAGTATGGGAATATCCTGATGACATATTTGGGATGCCAGAATATGCCACACAATATTCCATTGGATATTCTATCATGTAAAGGCTATATAAAGCCTACGAGACTCAATCAAAAAATCACTCAATTACAACAATGGCAATACGAAACAAGACATCAAATCAATTTGGAAAGCTATTAGTCATGTGCCAATAAAGATATAACATTTATAGTATTCGATAATCGTGCCTATCCAAAGTCACTTTACTACAAATTTATGCCTCGCCAGTGTACATCTGGCTGCAATTCCACTCTTGGTTTCACGACTCAAGTAAGGATACGATATCAAATACTCTATTACTCTATCCAATATTGACATAATAACTCAAAGATAAAATAGGACAAACAAGGCATAGTTTTTTATAATATTCAATAATTTACTCTTACTTGAAATTATTTCAATTTAGGGGTCATACCACGCTAGTGCGCTACTGGCTGCAGTGAACTTGTAATCTCGATAATTCAATAGGTGCCGACAGCGTGCAACTGCCTTGCCATTATAGGTCATCGAATATTCTTTCAAACTGTCTATAAGAGTTTTTTAAGGAAGTTTCAATGCTTCAAAGTTTCAAATAACTCGACCATGATAGGAATGTCTAGTATCTGTACTTGAAATAAAAGTATTCATTCGTAAATCATACGATCAATTAGAAAGAAAATGATCGAAGATAAAAGAAATAGATATTTAGTTTTTATTTCCCCAATGTTCAAGGTCGAGGGGAAAACGTATATGTATCTTAAATTTTAACAAAACTAACTCGGAGTGGATTTATGGATAATGGATCATGTTAGGCTCAAAAGATAATAAATGAAATAGAATGTTGACCTTGAGAAAATAATTACCTCTGGGAATAAATAAGTAATACGGACTAATAACGATATGAGGATGATATGCAAAGAGGGCAAAAAAAATGAACAATTTATCAAGTTTAGAGCATTAATTGTAGGAAGGCCTAACTTATCAAGTGAATAGTCTACCCACCTTGATCCTACCATCATATCAAAACAAAATAACATATTCTTTAAAAAAATTCTTAAGTATCTATTAGGGTTTATAATCTAATAATTCCTACTGAAATCAAATGGCCTATGTAGCAACCTTATCTACCCAACGACCAATTGCATAGGGACTCCCAGTCCTAGTCATTCTCCTAGAATCAATTTAATCCTAATTGTGAATGAGCACTTCCTAGTCACAGGCTCGCAATAGTACGACTAACTTAAGTACTATCATGAGTTCGCACAATTGCGAAATCTGACCTGCATGGGCCACTAAAAAAATTTGTCAGGACCCGCACTCGCTTTTCGGAATACGAGTGCGTGTCCAAGCCAGCCTATACCGCAGAGTCGACGGTAGAACGCTGTCAAGGCCATGCTGCTCAAAATTACATAAATGTTAAATTTATTGCTCATTCACATTTTTAAATTGATTACAACATTTACAATAATTATATTTGAAAAGAAATACAAAGTCTCACCATCTATTACAACAATTTAAGCTATCTAACTAGTTCCTAGGTTTTGGCCTGCAAGTATACCCGTGTCTCCCTAATGCTAAGAGTAGTTGCAGCCAACCTAAAAAATGTGGATTATCCAGTCAGGAAAGGAACAAGCACACTGTCACGCCCCAGAACCAGAATACTGGAGAGCGGGGGAATGACTCAGCCAACTATGTATTACGGGTAGAAGAATACAGTATAATACGATCAATGCTGTCTAACCAGACGAGGGGGTGCATACTACATGAAAGTCTTACTATGGTCACTTCACATCTATTGTCTTAATCATTCAAACAAGAAGCAAAAATAGAGAACATGTAAGATAAAGCAGTAAGGCGTCCCAAATGCTTAGTCAAAATGTTCTTGAGATCTGGCTTTACAAAATATAGCCAGATGATATAGCAAGTATACACAATTGTTAGCAGCTGCAGTCTGACTTAGTTACAATTGTGTAAAAGTAAGTAAAAGACAATCCGACTAACATGTCGGTGCCAAACGGCTAAGTATAAAGTAAATAACAAAACGAGCGGTGGAGTACGGAAACCCACTCGAGTCCTCCTGCGATCATTCCTCTAGTATTGACCATCTTGGAGGTAGAAGTAAGCTGAGTCCTCGGGAACCGGCTCTATATCTGGCCATGCAAAACCAGAGAGGTTAGACCTCTAATAGCAAGTACCACAAGGAAGCACGATATGAAGGATTAAACTAGCGAGTAAGAGAATATAATAATAGATCTCTGTTTGCTACTAGGATTCATATCACATCACGACACTTCGAACCAACCTTCCAACCAAACAAGGACAGAAGTTGGCCCGTCATGTCCTGATATTCTGATCATCCCAGTTAGGTAACAGAGTAGGTACAGTACACAAACAAATTATCTTGAACGGCCAATCAACTCCTACGGCTTGCTATTGTGAGTCCCAAGTTATCCTGGAATTATGTAATAAAGATTCCTCAGTTCTTACTATGTGCGAGCAAGGCTAGTCTATCCAGTCAATCAATTGCGCCATGCATAAATTAGACGAGTCCCAGCAGGACGCCCGTCATCAATATACAATATACAATAATAATATAAGCAGATACTGTTCCCTGTACGTGTGGCAGATTTACAGTATCTGTGGGAACCAGCCGGCCTGTCAGGCACTACTAGTCCCAAGAGGGCTGCCATGTAAGAACTCAGGAATCCATTCTCTCCATGCCATCATTATTTTATTTAACTTAATAGTCTCTACGTTGAGTGAAATCCCATGCCGTGGGTCATGGTCATTCAAATGAGTACTTTCGTACGAGGTACGATATGCGCAACTCTACAACGATACCCGTGCGGCTAGGTTGTAGGTCTTACATAGCGTAATGCAACAATCAAATCTAACCACGGAATAATCATGCCTTGACCATAAAGTACACATGCTGCTTTTGTAAAATAAATAAATAAATAAATAAATAAATAGATTGAAGCTTGCATGTGCCTGTATGTCAATATTCGGGATCAGCCAGTCGATTACAATAGTTCATAACATGAACGTGTCTCATTCATTTAATTCAATAAGACGACTAGCCAGTCTCTTAGTTCCAACTTAGGAACGCATGATCAATTTAGTCAAGATAACCATTACTATCAATGGTGACAAGGCATGAAAGTCATTTAGTATTAAATGGGGTCGAGTCTATAACTCTCAAGGTTAAGTTCCAGTCTTACTGGGTATCCATCAATCAATCAAGACACAGGACACGTTCTACACAACCATATATATCAAAATATTAACATGCTAATGATTATCGAGTTCATATAAAAAGGCATAAGGATATAATAGGAGAATTATCATGCCAACATTAAATGAGTAAATTATAGAACAAATAGAAACACCCAGGTCAAGAAGTCACGCCAACAAGTCTATGCTAAAGCCAACAAGTCACGCCAGCAAGTCTATGCTAAGGCCAATAAGTCACGCAAGAATCGTACGCGTAAAAAGGTATGCCAAGTTTAGTAGGTAGAAGTCAGCGTGAAAAGTGATACACGCTGGCAAGCGTGAGCGTGGAGAGTGATACACGCTAGCAAGTGTGAGCGTATGAGCGTGAAAAATAAAGTAACTCACGCACGCACAGCGTGAGCGGGAAAAGTCACGCACGCAAGCACAGCGTGAGCGGGAAAAGTCATGCACGCAAGCACAACGTGAGCGGGAAAAGTCACGCACGCAAGCACAAAGACATGAGCGTAACTCAAATTCACGCACGCACGTAAAGACGTGAGCGTGACTCAAATTCACGCACGCACGCAAAGGCGTGAGCGTGACTAAAAACTCACGCTGGCACGTAAGAACGTGAGCGTGACTAAAAATGCACGCTGGCACGTAAGAACGTGAGCGTGACTAAATCTCCCGAACTCCAACTGCCAGAAATGAGGTTTCCATAGTCCAGAATAGTGAAGAATGAGAAGCTCTGCCACATGAACTAACTATTTTTGAAAACACGCCAGTTTGAAAGATCAAAACCCATGCACAACCGAAAATACAACAACTTAGATCTGTAAGAAACGAGCCAAGAAAATAAAAAATGCTAAGTACTAAACTCTCTTGGAATCACAAGAGGAAGAAAAATGAACCATAAAAATGGGTGAAGGAGAAGCAAGATGTACTTGCCTTCTCCTGGTAGGTGGAAAGTGATGAGGAAGAAGAAGAAGAAGTAATGGTGAAGGAAAGTTATGAAGAGAGAGAAGGAGATGGGGGCTTTAAATATGGAAGGAGTGGTGGTAGGTGGGGGTTTGTGTGGTTCGGTTCATGTGAACCACCATGAACCCGAGAAAACCCATCCTAGGCCGAACCAAAATGCAAGACCAAAAGCAGAGAATAACAACAGGAAAGTAAAATGTAGATAATTAATTAACATAAAATTAAAGGAATTTAAATACAGGATAATACATGATAAATACTAAATAAATATATAAGAGTTGTACATGTATAAAAATACGCATTCTGGGAACGGGGAGTGACATCTCTACCCACCTTAGAAAAATTCCGTCCTCGGAATTTCAAATCCAAGCAGGTAGAAATATCGGAGCTAACTAATACAAGCAATTCTAGTGATCAAGCAATCGTTTTTAGTATATCAAAAGCAAGTACTATATATGTAAATTCATCAATCTATGATATCAAGCAGCTCTACCCATAAGGTGATAAGCATGAAGAATCAGGACAATCAAGGTATACAGAAAAAGATATACCTTGTGAGTCAAACAGGTGTGGATACCGTGATCGGATTTCATCCTCACGTTCCCACGTTAACTCTCCCAAGGAGTGATGACCCCAAGCAACACGGACAAGACTAATTGTTCGATTCTTGAGTATCTTCTCTCTTTGGTCCAAAATGGATACAGGCTGTTCCTCGTAAGACAGGTTGGTATCAACAACCAGCTCAGAATGATCGAGGACATGGCTTGGGTCCGATACATATCTACGTAATTGAGATACATGAAACACGTCATGCACCTCTCGTAACGAAGGTGGGAGGGATAAACGATAAGCAACATCGCCTATCCGATCAAGGATAACAAATGGGCCCACGTACCGCGGACTCAATTTCCCGCGAACGCCAAATCTAATGACCCCATGAGTAGGTGAGATCCACAAGAATACGTGGTCCCCAACAGAGAATTCTAACAGCCTACGATGCTGGTCCGTCCAATGATGATGTCGGTCCTGCGCAACTCGAAGTCGCTCTCTAATTCCCTTAACCACTTCAACCGTCTGAATAATCATTTCTGGGCCTAACATCTTCCTCTCCCCGATATCATCCCATGCAAGCGGCGACCTGCACTTCTTACCATATAATGCTTCGAATGGCGCCATCTGGATACTGGCTTGATAACTATTGTTGTATGAGAACTCGACCAAGTGCAGGTGACTCTCCCAAGACCCTCCAAAATCTAGAGTGCAAGCTCGTAACATATCTTCTAAAGTCTGAATCATTCTTTCTGATTGCCCATCCGTCTGCGGATGGTAAGTCGTGCTAAATCTTAACTTGGTACCCAGACTATGATGTAAGCTCTTCCAGAAATATGATGTAAAGCGGGTATCTCAATCCGACACAATACTGACAGGGACTCCATGCTGCCTGACTATCTGTTGTATATATAACTCTGCCAACTTTTCTGTAGATTGCCCTACTCTGAAAGGAAGAAAGTGTGCTACCTTTGTAAGTCGGTCCACTACCACCCAAATAGCGTCCTTACCACTTGGTGATCTCGGTAAACCGGTCACAAAGTCCATTGTAATATGCTCCCATTTCCATTCCGGGATAGGAAGCGATTGCAATAACCCAGCTGGCCTCTGCTGTTCTGCCTTCACTTGCTGACATACCAAGCAACGGGAAACAAATCTAGCTATCTCCCTCTTCATCCCGTTCCACCAGAAATGCTGCTTGATATCTTGGTACATCTTGGTCCCTCCAGGGTGAATAGAATACTGAGAACTGTGAGCTTCTGCCATAACCTCCTGTCTGATATCTCCACTAGGCACACATAGACGTGATCCAAACCTAAGTGTACCATCTTCATGAATTCTCATCTCCTTCCTGAGTCCTGACTCACATTCTGCCCTAAGCTTCTGAATCCTTGGGTCCTGTGCCTGAGCTGCCTTGATCCTGTCTACCAAGTCGGATTGAACTTGCAGACTTGTTAGGACTCCTACATCACTAGGAAGTATAACTTCGATGCCCATCTCCTGAAGGTCTTCTAAGATATGCCTCTGTGTTGTCAACACAAATGCGCCGCCTCTCCTGCTAAGAGCGTCTGCTACTACATTAGCCTTGCCTGGATGATACTGAAGCTCTACGTCATAATCCTTGATCAACTCCAGCCATCTTCTCTGCCTCATGTTTAGTTCCTTCTGAGTAAAGATGTACTTCAGACTTTTATGGTCTGTGTACATGTCCACTCGGTCACCATATAAGTAATGCCTCCATAGCTTCAGAGCAAACACTACTGCCGCTAACTCCAAATCATGAGTTGGGTAATTCTTCTCGTGGTCCCGAAGCTGCCTAGATGCATATGCTACCACCTTCCCATGTTGCATAAGGACACATCCAAGTCCTTTACCTGACGCATCACAATATACTGTAAAACCTTCGGGTCCAACTGGCAATGTAAGTAGGTGCTGATATCAATTTCTGCTTCAAAGTCTCAAATAATGCCTGACATTCTGCCGACCAAACAAATGGTACATCCTTCTGGGTCAAGCGGGTCATGGGTGCTGAAAGCCTTACAAAGTCTGACACAAACCTTCTGTAATATCCTGCCAATTCCAAGAAACTCCTGTGAAACCCAGTTTTCTTTAGCTAGTTATTTAATTAGAATTTTCGTATTCGTAAATAAAACGTTTTCAAATTATTATTATTATTAATATTATTATTGATTATTCTTGGGTGAAAAGAATTTTGAAAATTATAATCAACTTGGATTTTTGGATTTTGAGCCCAGACCCAGGCCCGAGCCCATTCTTCCTATTTCTTTTTAATCCTGAATTTGACTTGGTTTTAATTAATAAAAAAAAAAAAAAAAAAAAACTGTTTGGAGAGCCGGTCCAATTTGGACCAGCACCTCTTCCCCTTCCCACGTTCAATAACTCCCTCCCCTATTTTTCTCCACTTATTCACTTTGTTCCCCACGTTCTGGAAGAAGACTCTTCCTCTCCTTCTCTTTAATAAACCCACAATCCAATCACTAACCAACACACACCCCCTCACTTTCCTCCCCTACGGTTACTCCAGCATAACACCCACCCCAACTCCCCTATATTTCTCCCCCACTTCCCCACGTCCCTTTCACAGCATCTTTCTCTCAAAGCCTCACCTAATCTCTCTCACGAACACTTATTCCTCTCTGTGGAGAAGAATCTTCTCAAACCCATTTTCTTTCCTTCACCATCACAATCTCTCTCTCCCTCTCTCTGTCTGTGGTGAACCGAGCTCCCCCGAGGGTTTCCGAGCCCTTGCTCCGCCCCGCCGCCCTCTCTGTGGCCGCGCGCGCGACCCGCCGGCGAGCCCCCTCTCCGGCCAGCAACCCGCGCCGACCTCCGCCCCGCGCCCCGCGTCTCCGGCCGTTTCCCCGCCGGCGCCGCCTCCCCGCTGCCTTCCGCAGCAGCCCCCGCTGCTTTTCGCAGCAGCCTCCGCTGCCCCGCGGCGAGCCCCGCTGTCCAGCGGTCATCTGCGACGCCCCGCCTCCGTCGAGCCCCTCTCCCGCGGCCGATCTCCGCTATCCAGCGCAGATCCGCGTCTCCCCGTCGCTGTCCAGCGCTTTCCCGTGGACTCCTTGCTGTTCCCGTGGACTTTCCCGCGGTTCGGGACTTCTACCTGCTGCCGACTTTGTTCGGATTCCTTTTCCGAGTTTTTCCCGCGGCTCCCCGCCAACGGAAATAGGTAATTTCTGGTTATCAGAGTAGTTCGTCCCTCCCGTGTCGAGTCGATGATGAAAACGGTCCCCGGATTCCCTTCGGGAAATCCGGATAGCTGCGTTACAATTTTCGTTTAGCTGCGTTAGTTTGATTTCCTGTGTTTTACTTGCTGTGTTGGCGTGAATTGGATGGATTTTGGATTCCCGGACTTTTCGGGAATTATTCGGTGGACTGGAATTAATTCTGTGGTGTTGGGATTATTTTTGGTGGATTTCTGTGGACTATTTTGGGTTGGAAAAAAATATTTGCAGGAGTTTGTTGGCGTACTTCCCAGTTTTGGGTTTGTCCCGAAATAGAGGAAGTGCTGCCCAAATTTTTACAAAATTATATTTTTTATTAATTTCAAAATTGGCTTTCGAAATGATTTACTAAAACCGATTTTCGGGCGACGACCGTACCGGTCTGTGGGCCCCGGCGAAATGCAAACGCACCGGTCCGACCGGACGTTGAGGCATAAACCGAATTTTGAGGAAAAGGACCGAGTCTGAGACTCCTAGTTTTTTTTTATTTATTATTTTATTTTTAGGCTAAATATTATAGTCATTTAAATTCTGCATTTTATTTAATAATTCAGTCATTTTCTTATTTAATGTAAAAGAAAGATGTATCGGGCATAAGTCCACCTTAGGACCAGTAGCTGTGCCCATGTATTTGTGTAGCGTAGTTATTTTCTTTTCTTTTTCTGGTGGATGTGATTTGGGTGGATTTTGGATTGATTTCATATTCGTAGATAGGACGTAATTTACGGCTTAATTACGAGTTTAGCTAAAATAAATAAAATATTATTAATTCACTGTTTGTCACTAAAAGAAAACTGTATTTTATATACATATTATGAAAACACAAAGTTTTCCAAATTGTAATTGATTCTTGCGATTTTCCACATTGTAATCGATTCTCGTGATTTTCCAAATAATTCAATTAACCGGTTAATCAACGCACGTAGTTACGACGTAATCGTTAGCTGTAAATTAATACAACTTAAAACCTGACTAGGACTTACTACTAGAGATTGCAACTAGCACACTTAGTCTGGTTATTCAGGAATCTAAGTCGAGTTCTCAACTGTAGGAACTCGAAGTTACAACTGACGTTCCTCTTCGGTACCGACTCGTCTATCCAGTCATTCTAAAACAAAGGCAAGTGCAGTTATGTTTATTTGGTAATTTATCTAGTAATTGTTTTATTGCAATTTTAAACCACATTGCTACACGGAACTCTCTCCTAGAGTTCGAATATTGACTCATTGATTGAATCTGATTGACTCGGGATATTGGGGGAGTAGTGTAGCGTCTATGACCAATACCCCTATATTGCATCATTGATTGTGCGAGCCGATTCCTCCTATACACGAGGATAGGCCGGACCGTATCATTAGGATATAATTGAATCATCCCAAGCCGGTCATAGTTCGTTACCTACTCAAATCACATTGTTTTCAATTGTAGAATTGTGAAAAATATTGTTAAAGTATTTCAAATTGTTTAAATATTGCAAATTTCAAATTATTATTTGAATTATTGGATATTCGTAATTGTACTTTGCTCCCTCCTGACTGGAGACCCAATATTTTAGGTATCACTGATGAGGCTTTGTTACGCGATCCCAAGACGAGGAATTCGAGATTGCTGAGCTGTTTGCCTAGAGTTTTCTTTTATTCATGATGTATAAAAAAATGGTTTAAGTTGTATCTTTTATTTCATGTAAAAGTTTAATAAAGTTTTAAATTTTCGAATGTTGAGTTGTGACAAATATAGTGTTGTTGTATGGTTACCTGCTACTGAACAGCTTACTGCCGCCGTCTCAACAACGGTGCAGGCTGGGCATGATCCGATTCGACCCAAGCAATTAGGACCGGGTCGTGACATGTTTTTAGTGGTGGCCCATGCAGGTCTGAACAACAACTTAGGAAAAACATACCTAGAAACAATTAGAACACTAGAACATCAATTTGTCACAACATAGGACCGAAATATATTATAAATAAATATTTTTGTTTGATTATAGACTGGTAGGATACCTTGCTTATGTTTGCATCCTAAACCTTCCAGAGAATGACCATTGACAAGACCAAATCCTGTTGGCGATGAGGTGTTATCTCCGAATCCTACCCCATCTCCTCAACCAAGCCCAGGGTCTTTCCCTCGCGGCTGTTGACCGTCCGCATAATGCATCCAGTGAAGTTTTTCCTACACTGGCAATTCCTACCTCATCTCAGACTGAGTTGCATTTCCTTGGTGGAGTATTCATTTTTGTTGCTCCACCAGTACCAGCAAACATCTTCCAAATGGTTGTCCTATTTCAAGAAATCCTGGAGATCCAGAAAGTTCAAGATGAAGCCCAGCAGGAACAGATGAATATCACGAGAGAAGACATGAAGAACGTCATGATGTAGCCTTAGATATCCCCAACCAAGTTAGAGCAGAACTTTGTCCTAGGAAGGATACCCCTGACCCTCTTTCTATCCAGCAGACCTTGCCTCCTACATTAAGGCATGATGCAGACTCGGGGTTCATAGAAGATGAAGGACCAGATCAATGAAGGCTCTAGGATTTATTCAGAGTGGAACTTCACCTTAGGGAGTACCTATCTTGTTTGTGCTTCGGAAGGATGGAACAACGGATGTGCATCGATTACCAGACACTAAAGAACAAGTACTTTCTGCCCGGATCGAGGATCTGTTTGATCTGGTTGTGTGGAGTTAGGGTGTTTCGAAGTTTGACTTAAGATTTGATTACCATCAAATCAAAGTCAGGAAAGAGGACATTTCCAAGACGGCGTTCAAACACCAAGTATGGGTAGTTTTCTTTGGTCAGGACGTTAGACTGACAAATACTTCTGCTATATTCATGAATCTCATGAACAGAGATTTTCATAAGTATTTAAATCAGTTTATCTTCTCCATAGATAACATTCTGATATTTGAAGACTGAAGAAGAGCATGAAGAACACCTGAGGAAGTTTTGGAAACTTTGAGGAAAAAGAAGTTTTATGGTAAGCTATCTGAACGTGGATTTTTGACAAAGGTGGACTTTTGGCCATGTTGTCAAGAGAAAAACTTTCGACGGAAGATAGCTGTTGTCGAAGAGTGATGTACCCCAAGTTCAATTCAGAAGATCCTTGAACTTGGCCGGCTACTATCAGAAGTTCGTGAAGGATTTTGCCAAGATTGCTGAGCCGATGACGAAGCTCACTTGGAAGAATGAAGAGTTCATCTGAACGAAAGTTTGCCAGACGGCATTGAGGAGCTGAAGAAGAGACTTACCACTACACCAATCCTTGCGCTACCCGCAGGAACCGATGGTTTCTCAATTTACAGTAATGTCTCTGGAAAAGGACTGGGCTGCGTTCTTCAACAACATGGGAAAGTAATTGCTTACACATGTAGGCAACTACAGACTCATGAGAAGAATCATCCCACACCTAATTTGAATTGCTGCAGTTATCTTTACTTTGAAGCTGGAAGGATAATTTTTATGGAAAGGGAGTGAAAATATGTACGGACTACCAAAGTCTGAAATATGTCTTCACTCAGGAAGGGCTGAATGCTAGACTAAGAAGATGGTTGAAGCAGATGAAGGATTTCGACATTAACCTGCAGTACCATTCAGGTTAGGCTAATACGGTCGCTGATGCACTTGGTCGATACTGATGGCGAAGTTCTTAGCCAAGGAGTGGCACCTGCTAGAAGACATCGAAAAGTTTGGACTGGAGGTTATACTACCTGGAGATAGAAGGACGGAGCTGGATGCTGATTCAGTATTGATGAAGTTCGAGGCTGATGGACAAAAATCAAGAGGACGTAGTTTCAAAATGAGGCACTTTGCAGACTTAGAGATCAAGTGCTGGCAAGAACACTTGAGGGTTTCTAAATTGATCAGCAGTGGAACTCTGAAGAATGGTGCGAGACTTTGCGTATCGGCTGACAAACGGAGGAACGAGTTGATGAAAGAAATGCACCAGTCGCAGTAATCCATATATTCAGGAGATAATAAGATGTATCGAAATATGCCTCCATTGATTGGTGTTATGGAATAAAGAAGGACAATTCCAGGTATGGGATTTTGTCAACATGAGGAATTTAGCAAGAGAACAACAAGTTGTTGGAGCCGCTGGACAATTCGGAGTGGGAGTAGAAGCATATAACAATGAACTTTGAGTAAGGATTGCCTTGTTCCCAAGGAGGGAAGGGCACCAATTGGATTATAGTGGACCGATTGACTAAGTCGGCACACTTTATTTTCCTTCAAAGTTGGTTTATCCACTAAGAAGTGGGCAGCATTGTACGAGAGGCACATTTACCGGATTCATGGAGTACAGCGGGACGAGCAATCAGAGAGGTCAATCCAGATGCTTGAAGATGTATTGGGATTTTGCGTCTTAGAATTTGGTAGGTCTTGGGAAGACCAAATTGCATTTGGTGAAGTTTTCCTACCAGAGGAACAATCAGTTTTCGACGGAGCTGGAAATTGAGGCCAGATATATCAGGTCATTTGAAGTTTAAGACGCGTTGGAAGTAGCGTACCAGTTAACTCTACCAGCTAATCTTGAGAGTGTGCAACGTCTTCTACGTCACAGCTCAGATGCTACATTTCGGATCCGAGTCACATTTTGGATAATTCAGAGCTCAAGTTTGGACTCAACCTTTCAGTGCCAGAGAAACCAGTTGCAAGCCTAGTCAGAGTTAGGAAGAAGATCAGAATTTGAGCCATCATTTAAACTCTTATTCCTTATCTTTTCTTTCCCCGTTCTAAATTTGACCAATGCTGCTAAATTAGCCTAGTTTTGCAAGCTATCTTTTTGTCAAGCTTGATCATGACGGTATTTTATTGGGTGCACCCACTAATATATTGTCTAATCAGAACCGGTGCATGATGGTCTGATCAACCTCGTGTACTTTGGTTCGCTTTTGTATTTTTCTGCGTGGATGATATCATAAATAAAAACTTGTCCCTAAACCGTCTCATCCACGACTGCCTTGGAAATCCTTATAGTTGGACCTGAGTTACGGGCGCCGTACCCGTACATGTTTGTCTTCCTACCTTACTTTAAATTTCGAGGACGAAATTTTCTAAGGAGGGAAGATTGTGAAACCCAGTTTTCTTTAGCTAGTTATTTAATTAGAATTTTCGTATTCGTAAATAAAACGTTTTCAAATTATTATTATTATTAATATTATTATTGATTATTCTTGGGTGAAAAGAATTTTGAAAATTATAATCAACTTGGATTTTTGGATTTTGAGCCCAGACCCAGGCCCGAGCCCATTCTTCCTATTTCTTTTTAATCCTGAATTTGACTTGGTTTTAATTAATAAAAAAAAAAAAAAAAAAAAAAAAAAAAAAAAACTGTTTGGAGAGCCGGTCCAATTTGGACCAGCACCTCTTCCCCTTCCCACGTTCAATAACTCCCTCCCCTATTTTTCTCCACTTATTCACTTTGTTCCCCACGTTCTGGAAGAAGACTCTTCCTCTCCTTCTCTTTAATAAACCCACAATCCAATCACTAACCAACACACACCCCGTCACTTTCCTCCCCTACGGTTACTCCAGCATAACACCCACCCCAACTCCCCTATATTTCTCCCCCACTTCCCCACGTCCCTTTCACAGCATCTTTCTCTCAAAGCCTCACCTAATCTCTCTCACGAACACTTATTCCTCTCTGTGGAGAAGAATCTTCTCAAACCCATTTCTTTCCTTCACCATCACAATCTCTCTCTCCCTCTCTCTGTCTGTGGTGAACCGAGCTCCCCCGAGGGTTTCCGAGCCCTTGCTCCGCCCCGCCGCCCTCTCTGTGGCCGCGCGCGCGACCCGCCGGCGAGCCCCCTCTCCGGCCAGCAACCCGCGCCGACCTCCACCCCGCGCCCCGCGTCTCCGGCCGTTTCCCCGCCGGCGCCGCCTCCCCGCTGCCTTCCGCAGCAGCCCCCGCTGCTTTTCGCAGCAGCCTCCGCTGCCCCGCGGCGAGCCCCGCTGTCCAGCGGTCATCTGCGACGCCCCGCCTCCGTCGAGCCCCTCTCCCGCGGCCGATCTCCGCTATCCAGCGCAGATCCGCGTCTCCCCGTCGCTGTCCAGCGCTTTCCCGTGGACTCCTTGCTGTTCCCGTGGACTTTCCCGCGGTTCGGGACTTCTACCTGCTGCCGACTTTGTTCGGATTCCTTTCCCGAGTTTTTCCCGCGGCTCTCCGCCAACAGAAATAGGTAATTTCTGGTTATCAGAGTAGTTCGTCCCTCCCGTGTCGAGTCGATGATGAAAACGGTCCCCGGATTCCCTTCGGGAAATCCGGATAGCTGCGTTACAATTTTCGTTTAGCTGCGTTAGTTTGATTTCCTGTGTTTTACTTGCTGTGTTGGCATGAATTGGATGGATTTTGGATTCCCGGACTTTTCGGGAATTATTCGGTGGACTGGAATTAATTCTGTGGTGTTGGGATTATTTTTGGTGGATTTCTGTGGACTATTTTGGGTTGGAAAAAAATATTTGCAGGAGTTTGTTGGCGTACTTCCCAGTTTTGGGTTTGTCCCGAAATAGAGGAAGTGCTGCCCAAATTTTTACAAAATTATATTTTTTATTAATTTCAAAATTGGCTTTCGAAATGATTTACTAAAACCGATTTTCGGGCGACGACCGTACCGGTCTGTGGGCCCCGGCGAAATGCAAACGCACCGGTCCGACCGGACGTTGAGGCATAAACCGAATTTTGAGGAAAAGGACCGAGTCTGAGACTCCTAGTTTTCTTTTATTTATTATTTTATTTTTAGGCTAAATATTATAGTCATTTAAATTCTGCATTTTATTTAATAATTCAGTCATTTTCTTATTTAATGTAAAAGAAAGATGTATCGGGCATAAGTCCACCTTAGGACCAGTAGCTGTGCCCATGTATTTGTGTAGCGTAGTTATTTTCTTTTCTTTTTCTGGTGGATGTGATTTGGGTGGATTTTGGATTGATTTCATATTCGTAGATAGGACGTAATTTACGGCTTAATTACGAGTTTAGCTAAAATAAATAAAATATTATTAATTCACTGTTTGTCACTAAAAGAAAACTGTATTTTATATACATATTATGAAAACACAAAGTTTTCCAAATTGTAATTGATTCTTGCGATTTTCCACATTGTAATCGATTCTCGTGATTTTCCAAATAATTCAATTAACCGGTTAATCAACGCACGTAGTTGCGACGTAATCGTTAGCTGTAAATTAATACAACTTAAAACCTGACTAGGACTTACTACTAGAGATTGCAACTAGCACACTTAGTCTGGTTATTCAGGAATCTAAGTCGAGTTCTCAACTGTAGGAACTCGAAGTTACAACTGACGTTCCTCTTCGGTACCGACTCGTCTATCCAGTCATTCTAAAACAAAGGCAAGTGCAGTTATGTTTATTTGGTAATTTATCTAGTAATTGTTTTATTGCAATTTTAAACCACATTGCTACACGGAACTCTCTCCTAGAGTTCGAATATTGACTCATTGATTGAATCTGATTGACTCGGGATATTGGGGGAGTAGTGTAGCGTCTATGACCAATACCCCTATATTGCATCATTGATTGTGTGAGCCGATTCCTCCTATACACGAGGATAGGCCGGACCGTATCATTAGGATATAATTGAATCATCCCAAGCCGGTCATAGTTCGTTACCTACTCAAATCACATTGTTTTCAATTGTAGAATTGTGAAAAATATTGTTAAAGTATTTCAAATTGTTTAAATATTGCAAATTTCAAATTATTATTTGAATTATTGGATATTCGTAATTGTACTTTGCTCCCTCCTGACTGGAGACCCAACATTTTAGGTATCACTGATGAGGCTTTGTTACGCGATCCCAAGACGAGGAATTCGAGATTGCTGAGCTGTTTGCCTAGAGTTTTCTTTTATTCATGATGTATAAAAAAATGGTTTAAGTTGTATCTTTTATTTCATGTAAAAGTTTAATAAAGTTTTAAATTTTCGAATGTTGAGTTGTGACAAATATAGTGTTGTTGTATGGTTACCTGCTACTGAACAGCTTACTGCCGCCGTCTCAACAACGGTGCAGGCTGGGCATGATCCGATTCGACCCAAGCAATTGGGACCGGGTCGTGACAACTCCGTACATCAGCTACGGTCTTGGGTACTGGCCAACTTTCTACTGCTTCTACCTTCTTGGGATCTACTGCTACTCCAGCTCCTGATATGATGTGACCCAAAAATGAAATATGATCCGACCAAAACTCACACTTGCTGAGCTTGGCGTACAACTGGTTCTCTCTCAGAACCTGTAACACTTTCCTGCGGTGGTCTTCATGCTCCTCTTCACTAGCAGAGTATACGAGAATGTCGTCAAGAAACATAACGACAAACTGGTCTAAGTATGACATAAAGATGCGGTTCATCAAATCCATGAATATTGCTGGAGCATTGGTCAAACCAAACGGCATTACTAAGAATTCATAATGCCCATACTTCGACCTGAATGCTGTCTTGGGAATATCTTCCTTCCGAACCCTCACCTGATGATACCCTGAACGAAGATCTATCTTGGAGAAAACTCTAGCTTTGCTCAACAGATCAAATAAGTCGTCGATCCTGGGTAATGGGTACTTGTTCTTCACTGTTGCCGCGTTAAGCTTCCTGTAGTCAATGCACAATCTGGATGACCCATCCTTCTTCCCCACAAGTACCACTGGTGCTGCCCACGGCGATACGCTAGCTTGGATGAACTTCTTCTCCTTCAGTTCCTCTATGTGCTGATATACCTTGGCCTGCTCTGAATTCGCCATTCTGTAAACCTGATCTGATATCGGTTTAGTTTCAGGTGCCAATTCTATACTGAACTCAATATCCTTAACCGGTGGTAGACCTGGAAGTTCTTCGGGAAATACGTCTAGAAACTCTTCAACTACCTTCGGAATCTGAACTTCTTCCATTGCCGTTATTATTCCCTGCTCTTGTTGAGTTGCCCCTGATCTGACTAAGGTGAATCTCTTCATGCCTGGAATATCAAAAGACACACTCCCTCTACGACAATCTATTATCGCATGACTGTCTTTCAGCCAGTCCATGCCTAAGATAACGTCGAAATTTTCAACAGGAAATTCTATCAACCGGGCGGGTAAAGAATGCCCGCAAACTACAACGCTACATGCTAAAATAACTCTACTAACTCCTACGAGCCTATTACCAGTGAGTATATTCAACCTCCCTGGCAATGCCTCGAACTCCATCCCTAGTCGTGTCGCAAATTGTGCAGATATAAATGAATGGGATGCTCTCGAATCAAACAATGCTACCGCGAGATATGAGGCGACGAGAATGTTACCTGCCACAACATCTTCCGATGCCAATGCCTCTTCCAAGGACAGAGTGAATGCTTGCCCTCGACCTCCTTGCTGGTTTTCATGCTGCGGCCTAGCCTGATGCTGCTGCTGGCCTCTTCCTTGATGATGCTGGAGTGGTCTATGCTGGTGTTGCTGCATCGGCGGCCCCTGCTGCCGAAACATCTGAGCCTGCGGTATTAACGGACGCTGTGCCAGCGGCCTTACTGCCACCGCTGGTCCTCGATACTGGCCTGCCCCTGGTGCTGGCATAGCAGGAAACTGTTACCCTGGTCCACCTGACCTCGAATTCATGGGACATGCGGTAACCCGATGGTCTAGATTTCCACATATCAGACACAGCCCGTTCAATGTCAGACACACATCTCTAGTGTGCCCCATCTTCCCACAATAAGTGCAGCCCGCCGGGGGTTGCTGGTTCTTCCTCTGTTGCTGTTGCTGCTGCCTGGGTGGTGCTGGTCCTCGTATCACCACATCGTGGATACGAATGCCAGTGGATGGTGCTGTTGTTCGGGGCGCTGCTCCCCCTCCTCCTTCAATCTGACTGTGGGATCTCTTCTGACCCACAGTCCTTGTCGCCAGCCTCTGAATGGTGATCTCATGCCTTCGAGTCGTCATCAATACTTCGTCAAAAGTTTGATAATTGTGCCCCTCTATCAATTGCAAGAGTTCAAGATGAAATCCTTGCTGAAACCTCATGGCCCTCTGGCTCTCTGTTGCTACCATCTCTGGGGCGAATCTACTCAATCTGCAGAACTCTGCTGCATAAGCATCTACAGTCTTGCCGGCCTGCCTGAGGTTGATAAACTTCTGTTGTAGCTCAAACCGTGCCACAACTCTATAGTACTTGGTCTTGAATCTTGCAGTGAAATCGTCCCAAGCCACAGGACGTCTGATGCCCACTTTCTCTGATTTCCACCAATCACGTGCGAGATCTTGAAGTAACAACTTCACTAGATCCACACGTTCTTCTGCCGGTACCTTAGCTGCTGTCAGAATAGCCTCAATATCCTTAAGCCATGCATCTGCTGAGATGGCATCCTCCGTGCCCTCGAAACGGCGGGGGTTGTACTTGCAAAACCTAGCTGATGCTCCTGAATCAGTCCTCATTCCTCTTTCTAAAGCCGTCTGTAATCCTTGGTTGAGCAACACATTCTGCTCTTGTAGCTGAGTGTGCATGCGCTGCTAGGCCAATATCTGATGTTGCTGAGTAGCCATCATTCCTCTTATGATCTCCAGAAGGGCTGGTGTGTCCACTTCCACAGGGGTAGGCGGAACTATGGGTGGGTTTGGAACTTCCGGATACTGCGGTTCAGCTGCTGGTTCTACTATCACTTCTTCTTGGATAGTCTCCTGAGGTGAGACTGGCCCTTGTTGCTGACCAACCTGGTCATGTTGCCCATGTTGCTCCTGTTGCTGCTGTCCAGTCCTGACAGATGCGGACGAAGTGCCCCTAAGAAAAGGGACAAGATAACAATCAAATAACCGGACATGAAGGATCAATGAAGTCAAAGGATACCGGAATGTCAAGCAAGGGTTGAGAACAATGAATCATGAGATCAAGGGGGGACACGTGTGATTGAGACATCCTATAAATCAAAACACCCCACAAGTCTGAAATCAGACCTGCATGGGCCACCACCTAAACCTTGTCACGCCCCAGAACCAGAATACTGGAGAGCGGGGGAATGACTCAGCCAGCTACGTATTACGGGTAGAAGAATACCGTATAATATGATCAATACTGTCTAACCAGATGAGGGGGTGCATACTACATGAAAGTCTTACTATGGTCACTTCACATCTATTGTCTCAATCATTCAAACAAGAAGCAAAAATAGAGAACATGTAAGATAAAGCAGTAAGGCGTCCCAAACGCTTAGTCAAAATGTTCTTGAGATCTGGCTTTATAAAACATAGCCAGATGATATAGCAAGTATACACAATTGTTAGCAGCTGCAGTCTGACTTAGTTACAATTGTGTAAAAGTAAGTACAAAACAATCTGACTAACATGTCGGTGCCAAACGGCTAAGTATAAAGTAAATAACAAAACGAGCGGTGGAGTACGGAAACCCACTCGAGTCCTCCTGCGATCATTCCTCTAGTATTGACCATCTTGGAGGTAGAAGTAAGCTGAGTCCTCGGGAACCGGCTCTATATCTGGCCATGCAAAACCAGAGAGGTTAGACCTCTAATAGCAAGTACCACAAGGAAGCACGATATGAAGGATTAAACCAGCGAGTAAGAGAATATAATAATAGATCTCTGCTTGCTACTAGGATTCACATCACATCACGATACTTCGAACCAACCTCCCAACCAAATAAGGACAGAAGTTGGCCCATCATGTCCTGATATTCTGATCATCCCAGTTAGGTAACAGAGTAGGTACAGTACACAAACAAATCATCTTGAACGACCAATCAACTCCTACGGCTTGCTATTGTGAGTCCCAAGTTATCCTGGAATTATGCAATAAAGATTCATCAGTTCTTACTATGTGTGAGCAAGGCTAGTCTATCCAGTCAATCAATTGCGCCATACATGAATTAGACGAGTCCCAGCAGGACGCCCGTCATCAATATACAATATATAATAATAATATAAGCAGATACTGTTCCCTGCCCGTGTGGCAGATTTACAGTATCTGTGGGAACCAGCCGGCCTGTTGGGCACTACTAGTCCCAAGAGGGCCGCCATGTAAGAACTCGAGAATCCATTCTCTCCATGCCATCATTATTTTATTTAACTTAATAGTCTCTACGTTGAGTGAAATCCCATGCCGTGGGTCATGGTCATTCAAATGAGTACTTTCGTACGGGGTACGATATGCGCAACTCTACAACGATACCCGTGCGGCTAGGTTGTAGGTCTTACATAGCGTAATACAACAATCAAATCTAACCACGGAATAATCATGCATTGACCATAAAGTACACATGCTGCTTTTGTAAAATAAATAAATAAATAAATAAATAAATAGATTGAAGCTTGCATGTGCCTGTATGTCAATATTCGGGATCAGCCAGTCGATTACAATAGTTCATAACATGAACGTGTCTCATTCATTTAATTCAATAAGACGACTAGCCAGTCTCTTAGTTCCAACTTAGGAACGCATGATCAATTTAGTCAAGATAACCATTACTATCAATGGTGACAAGGCATGAAAGTCATTTAGTATTAAATGGGGTCGAGTCTATAACTCTCAAGGTTAAGTTCCAGTCTTACTGGGTATCCATCAATCAAGACACAGGGCACGTTCTATACAACCATATGTATCAAAATATTAACATGCTAATGATTATCGAGTTCATGCAAAAAGGTATAAGGATATAATAGGAGAATTATCATGCCAATATTAAATGAGTAAATTATAGAACAAATAGAAACACCCAGGTCAAGAAGTCACGGCAACAAGTCTATGCTAAGGCCAACAAGTCACGCCAGCAAGTCTATGCTAAGGCCAATAAGTCACGCAAGAATCATACGCGTAAAAAGGTACGCCAAGTTTAGTAGGTAGAAGTGAGCGTGAAAAGTGATACACGCTGGCAAGCGTGAGCGTGGAGAGTGATACACGCTGGCAAGCGTGAGCGTATGAGCGTGAAAAATAAAGTAACTCACGCACGCACAGCGTGAGCGGGAAAAGTCACGCACGCAAGCACAGCGTGAGCGGGAAAAGTCACACACGCAAGCACAAAGACATGAGCGTAACTCAAATTCACGCACGCGCGTAAAGACGTGAGCGTGACTCAAATTCTCGCACGCACGCAAAGGCGTGAGCGTGACTAAAAACTCACGCTGGCACGTAAGAACGTGAGCGTGACTAAAAATGCACGCTGGCACGTAAGAACGTGAGCGTGACTAAATCTCCCGAACTCCAACTGCCAGAAATGAGGTTCCCATGGTCCAGAATGGTGAAGAATGAGAAGCTCTGCCACATGAACTAACTATTTTTGAAAACACGCCAGTTTGAAAGATCAAAACCCATGCACAACCGAAAATACAACAACTTAGATCTGTAAGAAATGAGCCAAGAAAATCAAAAATGCTAAGTACTAAGCTCTCTTGGAATCACAAGCGGAAGACAAATGAACCATAAAAATAGGTGGAGGAGAAGCAAGATGTACTTGCCTTCTCCTGGTAGGTGGAGAGTGATGAGGAAGAAGAAGAAGAAGTAATGGTGAAGAAAAGTTATGAAGAGAGAGAAGGAGATGGGGGCTTTAAATATGGAAGGGGTGGTGGTAGGTGGGGGTTTGTGTGGTTCGGTTCATGTGAACCACCATGAACCCGAGAAAACCCATCCTAGGCCGAACCAAAATGCAAGACCAAAAGCAGAGAATAACAACAGGAAAGTAAAATGCAGATAATTAATTAACATGAAATTAAAGAAATTTAAATATAGGATAATACATGATAAATACTAAATAAATATATAAGAGTTGTACATGTATAAAAATATGCATTCTGGGAATGGGGAGTGACACACACAGACCGACGACAATCCAAAAATAATAGAATTTACAAAACATAAAAATAGCATATGTGAAATGAAGCAAGAGAGTTAACTAGTAACCTGTCATATCTAGAATAAACTGGAGAGATATAGCAAGATATATGGATTAGAATATTATGTAAGCAGGGTGTCATGGCAAGTAGTGACGACTGTAAGAAGAGATACAAGGAACCACTATCTACGTGTTTTAAAATAGCGGATTCGACATGTGAACGGCTAGGGGGTAAATCTGGTACCCCGTACTTGAATTGTGCGACTGCTATCAGACATAATCAGATATTCTGGAATGTCTTTGGGTAGTTCACATGTCTACTAAGATATTTTCTCTCCCGACTAGTACTCATGGACTCGAAAAAGTTACGAAACACGAAAACACGATAATCACGAAATATAGTATATAGAGATCCATGATACTAATCCGTGTAACAATGTGTCAACAAGCAAGAGAGCGTATGTATAAACATAAAATAGAAAGACTACTATGAATCGAAAGCAATCAGAAAATATACTTGCATGTGGTCATTTGCTGGTGTAACCGATAATACTATACCACTCAGTGGGCTACAACAGTCCAACACACGCAACTGTCTTCGGATGCTAAAACAGGTATTACCAACATGTTCAGAATAGTCAATTTAGCTAGAATAGTCTGCCCATAAGTCCAATTCTGGACACAGGGGTAAAATTGTAATTTTGAGCCAAAACAATGTACGCCGTTAGACTCGCTTTGCACCGAAAAGCATGTCAGAGTCTATGGTCTCTAAAGTCGTCAAACTATATGTTTACGAATTCAATTTGATAAGACGAATCCAACCGTATATCCAAGATTGGATTCTGGTGGGCCGTACACGAATTCGCCCATTGGATCGGATCGCGGGTCCGTCAAAATAGCGTTCCGGTCGACCTTCTCAAAATAGGACCAAATTTGACATGCAGGACCAGAAAAATGACACGGTCCTATTGGCGCAAGTTTCATCACTACCAAAAATTAACAGATTAACGACGGCCGTATCCGTCGCTATTTAGTCGGCAAATAGATTTAGCGACGGACTACCGACGAATTTTGGGTGAAAAATCCGTCGAGAAATATTCCATCGCTAAAAATATTCGTCGCTAAGTTGTCGTCGTTCGACGACTTAGCCACGGATTGCCGTCAACAAGATTCGTATATTTAGCTACGGTTAGCCGACAGACTTTCATCAATTCAAGTATTAGAAAGTTAGGGATACTACTTTTTAGCGACGGACAAGTCCGTCAGTAATATGTCGGTAAACGCGTATCAGAGAGTTTCTGATACGAAAAATTCATCATCAATCCGCTGCTAATAGTCGCTAAAACTCGCCGAATTTGCGACGAAATATCCTCGCTTAGGTTCTGGAAATCTTTCGAGTTTCCAGAACCTAAGCGACGGATATTCCGTCGCTAATCTGTCGCTGGTTGTTGCTATGTTGTCGCCAATTAGTCACGGCATTGGCGACGGATTATCCGTCGAAAAATACTTACCGAAAAGCGAACCTGTCCTTAAGTCCGCCGTTGGACACAAGGGCAAAACGGTATTTTCGGGTTAAAACGGTGTCCGCCGTTGGACCCGCTTTGCACCGAAAAGCGTGCCAGAGTCAACGGTCTCTAAAGTCATCAAACTATATGTCAACAAGTCCAGTTTTTTGATACGAACCCAACCGTATGTCCAAAGTTGGATTCCGACGGGCCATGCACAAAATCGTCCGTTGAATCGGACCGTGGGGCCCGCAAAACGGCGGTCCAATTCAACTGTCTCAGAATTAGACCAAACTTGGCATACAGGACCAGAAAAACGATACGGTCCTGCTGGCACAAGTTTCGTCTTGATCTGACGAGCGTGTACAAAGTAATTGAAAAATTTGCACAGAGGCCGATACGGTGAATTTCGACGGATACGGATCAAATTCGTCGCGCACACGAAACCAATTTGAATTCCGTCAAAGCCCACACGACAACGAAGCCATTACGCACCTTTCAATGCTTTCGGTTCGCAACCACGTCGCCCGGATTGGCGGGTCGCACGTCGTATCGATAAATTTTCGTGATTTTGAAACTGTTTTAACATGGATTTTTCTGATTTTCAATCCAATTAATCTTACTGTATAAACCACTATAATTAAAACTAATGATGGGGTTTCCATCTCCTATAGGTCTTCTATGTCTTTGTTGAAACACAATTTTGAAATAGTCGATGGATCGACGAGAAGTCGCCTTCCAAGTTAGGTCCTTGAACTACAAAACTGTTCGATTTCGAACAGTTATTCGCCAATTTTGGCATCGATTCCTCGGACAACCTAAAGTACTACAATTACATCTAATTGAAAGAACACGAAGGTGGTTATATTGGGTACGTATCGGTGTAATCGATTCAAAATTCGATTAAACGTCGTGGAAGAAATCCGACCAACAAGTCACCTCCCGCGGCTTCGATTGCTGCTGTTGCTTCAGAGCAGTCCAGGCCGCGCACGCGTTCCTGGCCGACTCCGGCCGTACGCGGTGGTGGCGCCGGCGGCGGGTGGTCTCCAGGACGTCGAGGGATGGGGCGCGGCTAGGGCGTGGGTTCGAATTAGGGTTTCAACCTCCCTCTCTCCCGAATACATATAAGCTGCTGTCGCAAATCCGGGTCGGGGAGGGAATTAGTGTTCGGCTGTGGGTTTCCCGAATACATACTACCATATATATATTTATATATACACACACATATATATCTTATACACACACATATATATATATATATATATAATTATATTTATATATATATATATATATATATACACACATACATACATATATTATATATATATATATATATATATATATATATATATATATATATATATATTTATATATATAAATATATATATATATATATATATATATATATATATATATATATATACACACACACAAATACACATTTATACATTCACACATATGTGTATATGACAATTCTCCTAAAATCCAAATAATCTCAATACTATTTATTTCCTAGTGTAGGGCCTACCTACATAAATATGAACACATATACAATAATATTTGTTTGTCAATAAAATAAACATAACCAATAATAGTAAAATAATATTGTTTAATAATAACATCAACAATATTAATAATAATAATAATCCTAATCCTAATAACACTGAAATTAAACCAATAATATATTTCGGTGAACTCATCAACCACACCATTTATTTGGCTCCAGAAATTCGTACAATATTCTAAATGCTATTTAATATTAATAATACCTAAAATCTTCCATATAATTAAATATTTAGAAATTAGTCGCCAATTCTTAAAATAAATAAGAATGTTTGTACACACATAAAATATTCGTACATGGTCTGTCTTTGGATGCACTGCACCACTACAAGGGCTTGGTTCGGGTCAAGTCCGGACCAGTTTGGTACAACCGGGTCACTTAAACGTCAAATAATATTAACAATAATAATTAAACTATTATAATGGTCATGTCAGAACTTAGTCTGGTGTAAGACCCCTAAATTTCTACTATTTTTTTTTATTTTAATTTTGGTACTGATTTAAAATTTGGTATTGTACGCCGCGTAGTCGTATTGTACGTCGTGCGTGAAATTTCATCTTTCGTATTTGCTCGACGAGTACGAATATGTGCGAGCGTACATATTTTACTTAAAAAATATTTTTATAAAATCATTTTTATAGGAAAGTACATGTTCAAATAAATATAATAAATATTTTATTTTATAAAAGAGTTATTTTGTTCGTCATTTAAAAATAAGTAGTGATTTGGAAAATTGTGACTTTATGAAATGTATTCCAAATATTTTTGCGAAAATGAAAATTTGTTTATTAATATATTTTGTTAATTGTAAAAGCTAATTTATGAGTTAATATTTATCTTGATTTTTGAAATTATTAATATAGTATTTTTTGAAAACATATTTTGAAATTTTGATTTGAAATTATGGAATGATTTAAATAAATAAATTAATACCTATATTTGATATTGATTTGATTTTAAACTAAAGGAATTTAATTGGATTTAAATTGAATTTGGATTTATATTGGATTTGGATTTGGATTTGGATTTAATTTATTTGTAGCTATTACCTAAATATGGTTTAAAAAAACCCAAGCCTTATCCTAATGGGAATTCCCACATCCTATATATATAGGCAGGTACTCCTCCATAATTTCCATCCATAACCCCATTGTGTACCGTGTCCGTGCCTCCCATCCACTAAAATTTTTCCTACTACAAATACAATATATTTTATCTCGTCCGACAATCCCGGACGTCCATCTATATTGTGTCGGACACACCCCCGACACGATACCCTATCCTAACTGCCCGCAGCGCCTCCCCGTTGCTGGAGAAACCCTCAGTCCCTCAACCCCGCCATTCGGCGTCGCCGCCATCGCCAGTCCCTGGCCAACACATCACCGCCACCTACACCTACGACAACCTCTCCTCTCTTCCCCGACCCATCAACTGGCCGACACCAATCCGAACACCATTACAGATTCGGCACTCCCATCCACCACCACCAAGCACCTTCCCTACCACCTCCAGCACCACCACGTCCGGCCACTCGACTCCGGCCATCGCCGTCCAGTCCCCATCTCCACCATCGTTTCTCGAAAGTCCGCCAAACCACCACAGATAGGAGAAGGGGAGAAACCCTTACCTCGATCCGCGAGATCCAGCGTTCCCGTCCACTGTCGCGCCGCAGAACCCCTTCGTCGCCGTTCATCCGCCTCTGCTCGACGGAGCTGCCGGTCCGCGCCCCCATCCTTCCGGTGGACCCCGCTGAGCCGCCCTTCTGTGGACCTTGCCGCCTAAAACGCCTCACCGCCGCCATCAGCACGCCCTCCATCGCCCTCTTCCAGAAACCCTCGTCGGCGAACCCCCGCCTCCAATGCGCATCAACTCCGGTGTCGTACCCGCCGCGCTCGGCTCAGCGACCGGCCGCTCAAACCCTTCTGGCTCCGCCACCGACTTCTTCCAGAGACCGCCCGACCGTCGTCACCGGACCGCGTGGCTTCTCCATCCGCGTCCGCCATCACCGGCGCAGCCTCCGGCATCTCCGGCGAGCCGCCGCCTCGCGGAGCACACGCCGACCACCACGGTGAGACCGCTCCCCACTTTCCCTGCTCTCTCTCTCCTTCAATTTTCTTCACTACCATTCTCTCTCTCTCTCTCATGATGTATATCATTTAGGGGGGGGGAAGAAAGTATGATGAGGTCTTTTTTTGGGCGTTGCTTTATGGCCCAAACTAAGGGATTGCTGTAACTTACCTTGATTTTTATAATTATTATCATTATTATTATTTTTATTATTATTATCATTATTATTATTACCATTATCATTATAATAAATATTTTTACTATTATTATTATTATTATTATTATTATTATTATTATTATTATTATTTTCATTCTATTACAGCCTAATAGTTAGAGTAAATTAATATATTGTTATAAGTATTATTATTATTAGTATTACTATTATTGTTATTATTTGTTATATTAAATCAATAGATAAATAATAATTTCCAAAATTATTTTGACAAAACTTAGTATCACTAAAATATTTTTCTATATTTTTATTAAAATATTTTGACAAATGAAAAGTTAGTTTTTCTACAAAAATTTGTACTTTTACGAACTTAAAGTTTAGCCAAAAAAAATAATTTTTGATTCTTCAAGCATTTATCTAGACACATATATGACTAATAAAAATGTAGTTTACAAATTATATATATATAAATTTTCAAGTACTTAAGTAGAATTATTTTCTAGTATATTATAAAATATTTTCTAAAATAATACTATATGTAATTATTTCCATAAATTTTCCTTGATTACCATCATTGGTTGTGTCTAATCAAACACTCTTACTTTCTCGTGAATTTGGACTCTTTCGCAACGACCATGGCTATTGGACCATCGAAACTTGGCCGGATTATTGCACCACACTCGGCGTCACACCAGGCGTAACACCAGGCAAGACACCTTGCCTTTACTGTTTAATTTCCTGCTCAATAACATGCATGTTGTGTTTATTTTCAAGTTGTTCTTTTTAAATTATATAGATACAAATTATTATATTTTATACAATTGGCTTAGAGTTAAGGGACCACCGTATGTGCATCTTATAAACTGTCATGATGTGCCACGGATTGTATGTGAGTGGTGAGTCGCATATAGCTTCGGACTTGCGTACCGACCGTACATCGGTGCGTACAAGCCGTGCGTTAGGTTATAACTGTCAATAGATTGTGTAGAAGACTTGGCGGTTATTAAGGATTAAACATTGTCGTGGAGACGACGCATGTATAGTATCATTGGGGGGAGGGGACAGTTATTAGCGTAGGGGCTACATTTTATTTTTACACACATTTGGGCCGAGGGTGACTCTTCGGAGCACTACCTTCTGTCCAAGGCCGATAATGACTCGGATGAGCGCTACTTACTGCCACTCTTTACTTTTCTGCTGAGCCTACAGCCCCTGCGTAGAACATTGTCCTCAAAGTGCATATCACCTAGAATGGGTAGGAACCTTTACTCATGCATACTTTTCTGTTGAGCTTATTTATTCAGTTTATTGGCATGATATTATGTGTCTTGTTACGTCCCTCTGAGGACCTGGTTTTTCCCCAGGTGTGTGTTTTCGTGATTTCTTGCAGGTGCTCTAGCTAAGGCCATGACTTGCGCTCTATTCCGTCGTGATGATTACTCTTGGATTCGTCACTTGCTCTCGCTTGCTAAATTCTTTCCTTGTATATTTTTCCATATTTAATTTGGTTGGTAGTGGACTTTGTCTCCGCCCAACTGTTGTGTACATGACAAACTCGAAGTTGCTTTATTATTATTATTTATCTTTGTGGATGAGATTTAGTTGTCTTGGATTACTACATTTACAGCTTATGTATACATACGAGGTCCATGTATTTTGTATGTATACAGCTGGCATGTCTACGTACTTGGTCCTACGTATTTTGGGACTGGGGCGTTACATGTTTTTGTGGTGGCCCATACAGGTCCAGTTTATCACTTCGGTTACTTTACCGTACCGATGTGAGCCTGCAATATAGGATTAGAGTCTAGAATCTCATCCACCTACTTGACATCCTTTCTTGACTTCAAATTTTGAACTCTCGTTCGACCCCCTTGAATTGCATCTTGCTTGACTCCTTCTACCGTAAATTTCTTAGTTTCGTGTTTAGTAAGATGACTACACTAGTATATGCCCATAAGTTAAACGCATGGCTAGATAGATTGTATTGACAACTAATATCCATTGAGGTTATATTTGAGTATAAAGACATTTATTTTTTCTAGAGATATGATCATAGGAATTAGTTAATTCCAAGTTGGGTAGTAGCATATTACCGCCATCAAAGGATAGTTTAAATTTTATTTTAAATTTACAAGATGGTATATACAAGAGGATAGCTAGATCGAGAAAGCCAATTTTTATGAATTTTGAAATTGTGAAATAGTTATGATTTAAGTTTTTATATTGTGACACTTGATTTATGGTTAACTTTAAGTTTGGATGGTAATATGATAGAGTTTATCTCGAAATTATTTAAAGAGTTTAAATTATGATTTTTTAGATGACTAGAGAGACGAAAGTCTAGAAGGGAGAGAACTTGAGGTTTTAAAATTTGCGCGTATGATTTATAAGTTTATAAAATTTTGAAAAAAAAAATTTTAGATTTCAAGTTTAAAGCCTTGATTATGGATTATTTAAATTTTGGTGGAAAAAAAAGAAAAAAAGAGAGGGTAGTATGTTTAATTTGCAATATACAAGGACTATTTCGAGATTTATTAGGAATTTAAATTTTGACTAGACTTGGTAGCTTAAGATAATTAGAAATTTTGGTGGGGTATCTCGAAAATCTTATTGAGAAATTTGAGGAACTTGAAATTTAGGTTAGATCATATTGGTAGAGGACTAAGAAGCAAGGAAGGTTACCCTAGTGAGATAGGAGTATTATACATTAGATTGCCATGCCACCTATGATTATGATATTGCATATACACAAGTATAGTTAGTCATCAACCAAACCGATGAGCATATTCTTTAACTTACTCGACCTTCCCTCAATTCTAGATCTTTTGTCATGACCATCTAATTATTTGAAACTTGAGAAATGATTAGATTGTTCCTTCATCCTACTCTATCTAAGTGGCTATCATATCCCTTGAAACTGTACTCCAATTTATTTTACCTTGATTTGTTAGAATCTAAATTATCTTTATTCCATGCTTTCAACTTGATAAATTATTTTGTGCGTTAATCGTTATCTCATGAACTCCCACTTTCTATTTTAAATTCTTTTGTGCCCTTTACCGTGACATTAATATTTGGAGCACAACACTAGACTTTTCCTTCCCACAAATTTTACATGTAAGACCTAGACGAGCCCACCTTCATGTAGGTATATCACGTGCCACTAAAACACATCTCCTTGTACTCTAATTTCATATTGCGACTTTCGGGTCAAAATGACTGGACTCTAAGCCCTACCGTGAAACCAATATACTTTTTAACTTGAGATGAGACTCGACCTCGACTCGATTCTTTCAACCCGATATATGATTTTTGTCCTACTTAAATCCTTACATGCTTAACCTTGCATTTTATCTTGATTGCTGGACCTATCACACCATTAGTTTAATTCTTTAAGTTGGGTAGAATACCTTATGAACTAGCAACCCCTTTGACCTAGTGACCTATATTAGCAAGCTTATTTAGATCCTAGAATCTAGAAGACCTAACCCGTCTAGCCAACCAAGGACTTGGACAAGAAAACTATAGGACGACTGTATGACTTAGAATCATTCTACCTTCTTAAAAACTTAATCTCTCGTGCCTATGTATTTACCATTTTTGACTAATGATGCTAATGTAGCCTAATTTTTGCAAGCTTATTCTTTATCGAGTTTGTTCATGACATATGTTATTTTATGCATCCACTAACGTATTGTCTAATCAGAACCAGTGCATGATGGTCTGATCAACCGAGTGCACTTTGGTTCGCTTTTGTCTATTATTCTACGTGGATGGGGACATAGCTAAACTTGTCCTTTAGAGTCCCATCCGCGACTGCCTTGGCAATTCCTTTGAAATTTTTGGTCATCCTTGAATCACGTACTCGTATTCGATAATATCGTCTTGAAACTCCTTATTGCGTTCGCCTTCACCTATTTTAGAAAGACGAAGACGTTATACAAGAACTTCCTCTAGCCTTCCTAATGATTATGACCATACCGTATTATTTTTTTCTATGATCTAGATCGCGATTTCTTACGGCATGATTTTGTTATCGATTGTTCCTAATCGATACCCCTTGTGTCTTCTCACCCCCTCCTAATTCTTAATTTCGAGGACGAAATTCTTTTAAGTTGGGTAGGATGTAAGACCCCTAAATTTCTATTATTTTTTTATTTTTTATTTTAATTTTGGTACTGATTTAAAATTTGGTATTGTACGCCGCGTAGTCGTATTGTACGTCGTGCGTGAAATTTCATCTTTCGTATTTGCTCGACGAGTACGAATATGTACGAGCGTACATATTTTACTTAAAAATATTTTTATAAAGTCATTTTTATAGGAAAGTACATGTTCAAATAAATATAATAAATATTTTATTTTATAAAAGAGTTATTTTTTTCGTCATTTAAAAATAAGTAGTGATTTGGAAAATTGTGACTTTATGAAATGTATTCCAAATATTTTTGCGAAAATGAAAATTTGTTTATTAATATATTTTGTTAATTGTAAAAGCTAATTTATGAGTTAATATTTATCTTGATTTTCGAAATTATTAATATAGTATTTTTTGAAAACATATTTTGAAATTTTGATTTGAAATTATGGAATGATTTAAATAAATAAATTAATACCTATATTTGATATTGATTTGATTTTAAACTAAAGGAATTTAATTGGATTTAAATGGAATTTGGATTTATATTGGATTTGGATTTGAATTTGGATTTAATTTATTTGTAGCTATTATCTAAATATGGTTTAAAAAAACCCAAGCCTTATCCTAATGGGAATTCCCACATCCTATATATATAGGCAGGTACTCCTCCATAATTTTCATCCACAACCCCATTGTGTACCGTGTCCGTGCCTCCCATCCACTAAAATTTTCCTCACTACAAATACAATATATTTTATCTCGTCCGACAATCCCGGACGTCCATCCATATTGTGTCGGACACACTCCCGATACGATACCCTATCCTAACTGCCCGCAGCGTCTCCCCGTTGCTGGAGAAACCCTCAGCCCCTCAACCGCGCCATTCGGCGTCGCCGCCATCGCCAGTCCCTGGCCAACACATCACCGCCACTTACACCTACGACAACCTCTCCTCTCTTTCACGATCCATCAACCGGCCGACACCAATCCGAACACCATTACAGATTCGGCACTCCTATCCACCACCACCAAGCACCTTTCCTACCACCTCCAGCAACACCACGTTCGGCCACTCGACTCCGGCCACCGTCGTCCAGTCCCCATCTCCACCATCGTTTCCCGAAAGTTCGGCCAAACCACCACAGATAGGAGAAGGGGGAGAAACCCTTACCTCGGTCCGCGAGATCCAGCGTTCCCGTCCACTGCCGCGCCGTAGAACCCCTTCGCCGCCGTTCATCTGCCTTTGCTCGACGGAGCTGCCGGTCCGCGCCCCATCCTTCCGGTAGACCCCGCTGAGCCGCCCTTCCGTGGACCTCGTCGCCCAAAATGCCTCACGCCATCAGCACGCCCTCCGTCGCCCTCTTCCAGAAACCCTCGTCGGCGAACCCCCACCTCCAGTGCGTATCAACTCCGGTGCCGTACCCGCCGCGCTCGGCTCAGCGACCGGCCGCTCAAACCCTTCTGGCTCCGCCACCGACTTCTTCCAGAGACCGCCCGACCGTCGTCACCGGACCGTGTTGATTCCCCATCCGCGTCCGCCATCACCGACGCAGCCTCCGTCGTCTCCGGCGAGCCGCCGCCTCGCGGAGCACACGCCGACCACCACGGTGAGACCGCTCCCCACTTTCCCTGCTGTCTCTCTCCTTCAATTTTCTTCACTACCATTCTCTCTCTCTCTCCTGATGTGTATCATTTGGGGGGGGGGAGAGAAAGTATGATTAGGTCGTTTTTTGGGCGTTGTTTTATGGCCCAAACTAAGGGATTGCTGTAACTTACCTTGATTTTTATAATTATTATCATTATTATTTTTTATTATTATCATTATTATTATTACCATTATCATTATAATAAATATTTTTACTATCATTATTATTATTATTATTATTATTATTATTATTATTATTATTATTATTATTATTTTCATTCCATTACAGCCTAATAGTTAGAGTAAATTAATATATTGTTATAAGTATTATTATTATTAGTATTACTATTATTGTTATTATTTGTTATATTAAATCAATAGATAAATAATAATTTCCAAAATTATTTTGACAAAACTTAGTATCACTAAAATATTTTTCTATATTTTATTAAAATATTTTGACCAATGAAAACTTAGTTTTTCTACAAAAATTTGTACTTTTACGAACTTAAAGTTTAGCCAAAAAAAATAATTTTTGATTCTTCAAGCATTTATCTAGACACATATATGACTAATAAAAATGTAGTTTACAAATTATATATATATAAATTTTCAAGTACTTAAGTAGAATTATTTTCTAGTATATTATAAAATATTTTCTAAAATAATACTATATGTAATTATTTCCATAAATTTTCCTTGATTACCATCATTGGTTGTGTCTAATCAAACACTCTTACTTTCTCGTGAATTTGGACTCTTTCGCAACGACCATGGCTATTGGACCATCGAAACTTGGCCAGATTATTGCACCACACTCGGCGTCACACCAGGCGTAACACCAGGCAAGACACCTTGCCTTTACTGTTTAATTTCCTGCTCAATAACATGCATGTTGTGTTTATTTTCAAGTTGTTCTTTTTAAATTATATAGATACAAATTATTATATTTTATACAATTGGCTTAGAGTTAAGGGACCACCGTATGTGCATCTCATAAACTGTCACGATGTACCACGGATTGTGTGTGAGTGGTGAGTCGCATATTGCTTCGGACTTGCGTACCGACCGTACATCGGTGCGTACAAGCCGTGCGTTAGGTTATAACTGTCAATAGATTGTGTAGAAGACTTGGCGGTTATTAAGGATTAAACAATGTCGTGGAGACGACGCACGTATAGTATCATTGGGGGGAGGGGACAGTTATTAGCGTAGGGGCTATATTTTATTTTTACACACATTTTGGGCCGAGGGTGACTCTTCGGAGCACTACCTTCTGTCCAAGGCCGATAGTGACTCGGATGAGCGCTACTTACTGCCACTCTTTACTTTTCTGCTGAGCCTACAGCCCCTGCGTAGAACGTTGTCCTCAAAGTGAATATCACCTAGAATGGGTAGGAACCTTTACTCATGCATACTTTTCTGTTGAGCTTATTTATTCAGTTTATTGGCATGATATTATGTGTCTTGTTACGTCCCTCTGAGGACCTAGTTTTTCCCCAGGTGTGTGTTTTCGTAATTTCTTGCAGGTACTCTAGCTAAGGCCATGACTTGCGCTCTATTCCGTCGTGTTGATTACTCTTGGATTCGTCACTTGCTCTTGCTTGCTAAATTCTTTCCTTGTATATTTTTCCATATTTAATTTGGTTGGTAGTGGACTTTGTCTCCGCCCAACTGTTGTATACATGACAAATTCGAAGTTGCTTTATCATTATTATTTATCTTTGTGGATGAGATTTAGTTGTCTTGGATTACTACATTTACAGCTTATGTATACATACGAGGTCCATGTATTTCGTATGTATACAACTGGCATGTCTACGTACTTGGTCCTACGTATTTTGGGACTGGAGCGTTACATGTTTTTGTGGTGGCCCATGCAGGTCCAGTTTATCACTTCGGTTACTTTACCGTACCGATGTGAGCCTGCAATATAGGATTAGAGTCTAGAATCTCATCCACCTACTTGACATCCTTTCTTGACTTCAAATTTCGAACTCTCGTTCGACCCCCTTGAATTGTATCTTGCTTGACTCCTTCTACCGTAAATTTCTTAGTTTCGTGTTTAGTAAGATGACTACACTAGTATATGCCCATTGGTTAAACACATGGCTAGATAGATTGCATTGACAACTAATATCCATTGAGGTTATATTTGAGTATAAAGACATTTATTTTTCCTAGAGATATGATCATAGGGATTAGTTAATTCCAAGTTGGTTAGTAGCATATTACCGCCATCAAAGGATAGTTTAAATTTTATTTAAATTTACAAGATGGTATATACAAGAGGATAGCTAGATCGAGAAAGCAAATTTTTATGAATTTTGAAATTGTGAAATAGTTATGATTTAAGTTTTTATATTGTGACACTTGATTTATGGTTAACTTTAAGTTTGGATGGTAATATGATAGAGTTTATCTCGAGATTATTTAAAGAGTTTAAATTATGATTTTCTAGATGACTAGAGAGACGAAAGTTTGAAGGGAGAGAACTTGAGGTTTTAAAATTTGCGCGTACGATTTATAAGTTTATAAAATTTTGAATTTTTTTTTAGATTTCAAGTTAAAGCCTTGATTATGGATTATTTAAATTTTGGTGGAAAAAAAGAAAAAAAAGAGGGTAGTATGTTTAATTTGCAATATACAAGGACTATTTCGAGATTTATTAGGAATTTAAATTTTGACTAGACTTGGTAGCTTAAGATAATTAGAAATTTTGGTGGGGTATCTCGAAAATCTTATTGAGAAACTTCGAGGAACTTGAAATTTAGGTTAGATCATATTGGTAGAGGACTAAGAAGCAATGAAGGTTACCCTAGTGAGATAGAAGTATTGTACATTAGATTGCCATGCCACCTATGATTATGATATTGCATATACACAAGTATAGTTAGTCATCGACCAAACCGATGAGCATATTCTTTAACTTACTCGACCTTCCCTCAATTTAGATCTTTTGTCATGACCATCTAATTATTTGAAACTTGAGAAATGATTAGATTGTTCCTTAATCCTACTCCATCTAAGTGGCTATCATATCCCTAGAAACTGTACTCCAATTTATTTTACCTTGATTTGTTAGAATCTAAATTATCTTTATTCCATGCTTTCAACTTGATAAATTATTTTGTGCGTTAATCGTTATCTCATGAACTCCCACTTTCTATTTTAAATTCTTTTGTGCCCTTTACCGTGACATTGATATTTGGAGCACAACACTAGACTTTTCTATCCCACAAATTTTACATGTAAGACCTAGACGAGCCCACCTTCATGTAGGTATATCACGTGCCACTAAAACACGTCTCCTTGTACTCTAATTTCATATTACGACTTTCGGGTCAAAATGACTAGACTCTAAGCCCTACCGTGAAACCAATATACTTTTTAACTTGAGATGAGACTCGACCTCGACTCGATTCTTTCAACCCGATATATGATTTTTGTCCTACTTAAATCCTTACATGCTTAACCTTGCATTTTATCTTGATTGCTGGACCTATCACACCATTAGTATAATTCTTTAAGTTGGGTAGAATACCTTATGAACTAGCAACCCCTTTGACCAAGTGACATATATTAGTAAGCTTATTTAGATCCTAGAATCTAGAAGACCTAACCCGTCTAGCCAACCAAGGACTTGGACAAGAAAACTATAGGACGACTGTATGACTTAGAATCATTCTACCTTCTTAAAAACTTAATCTCTCGTGCCTATATATTTACCATTTTTGACTAATGATGCTAATGTAGCCTAATTTTTGCAAGCTTATTCTTTATCGAGTTTGTTCATGACATATGTTATTGGATGCATCCACTAACGTATTGTCTACTCAGAACCTGTGCATGATGGTCTGATCAATCGAGTGCACTTTGGTTCGCTTTTGTCTATTATTCTACGTGGATGGGGACATAGCTAAACTTGTCCTTTAGAGTCCCATCCGCGACTGCCTTGGCAATTTCTTTGAAATTTTCGGTCGTCCTTGAATCACGTACTCGTATTCGATAATATCGTCTTGAAACTCCTTATTGCGTTCGCCTTCACCTATTTTAGAAAGACGAAGACGTTATACTAGAACTTCCTCTAGCCTTCCTAATGATTATGACCATACCGTATTATTTTTTTTTCTATGATCTAGATCGCGATTTCTTACGGCATGATTTTGTTATCGATTGTTCCTAATCGATACCCCCTTGTGTCTTCTCACCCCCCTCCTAATTCTTAATTTCGAGGACGAAATTCTTTTAAGTTGGGTAGGATGTAAGACCCCTAAATTTCTACTATTTTTTATTTTTTATTTTAATTTTGGTACTGATTTAAAATTTGGTATTGTACGCCGCGTAGTCGTATTGTACGTCGTGCGTGAAATTTCATCTTTCGTATTTGCTCGACGAGTACGAATATGTGCGAGCGTACATATTTTACTTAAAAAATATTTTTATAAAATCATTTTTATAGGAAAGTACATGTTCAAATAAATATAATAAATATTTTATTTTATAAAAGAGTTATTTTGTTCGTCATTTAAAAATAAGTAGTGACTTGAAAAATTGTGACTTTATGAAATGTATTCCAAATATTTTTGCGAAAATGAAATTTTGTTTATTAATATATTTTGTTAATTGTAAAACTAATTTATGAGTTAATATTTATCTTGATTTTTGAAATTATTAATATAGTATTTTTTGAAAATATATTTTGAAATTTTGTGACAATTTAAATTTTGATTTAAAATTATGGAATGATTTAAATAAATAAATTAATACCTATATTTGATATTGATTTGATTTTAAACTAAAGGAATTTAATTGGATTTAAATTGAATTTGGATTTATATTGGATTTGGATTTGAATTTGGATTTGATTTATTTGTAGCTACTATCTAAATATGGTTTAAACAAACCCAAGCCTTATCCTAATGGGAATTCTCACATCCTATATATATAGGCAGGTACTCCTCCATAATTTTCATCCACAACCCCATTGTGTACCGTGTCCGTGCCTCCCATCCACTAAAATTTTCCCCACTACAAATACAATATATTTTATCTCGTCCGACAATCCCGGACGTCCATCCATATTGTGTCGGACACACCCCCGACACGATACCCTATCCTAACTGCCCGCAGCGCCTCCCCGTTGCCGGAGAAACCCTCAGCCCCTCAACCCCGCCATTCGGCGTCGCCGCCATCGCCAGTCCCTGGCCAACACATCACCGCCACCTACACCTACGACAACCTCTCATCTCTTCCCCGACCCATCAACCGGCCGACACCAATCCGAACACCATTACAGATTCGACACTCCCATCCACCACCACTAAGCACCTTTCCTACCACCTCCAGCACTACCACGTCCGGCCACTCGACTCCGGCCATCGCCGTCCAGTCTCCATCTCCACCATCGTTTCCCGAAAGTCCGGCCAAACCACCACAGATAGGAGAAGGGGGAGAAACCCTTACCTCGGTCCGCGAGATCTAGCGTTCCTGTCCACTGCCGCGTCGCAGAACCCCTTCGCCGCCGTTCATCCGCCTCCGCTCGACGGAGCTGCCGGTCCGCGCCCCCATCCTTCCGGTGGACCCCGCTGAGCCGGCCTTCCGTGGACCTCGCCGCCCAAAACGCCTCACCGCCGCCATCAGCACGCCCTCCGTCGCCCTCTTCCAGAAACCCTCGTCGGCGAACCCCCGTCTCCAGTGCGCATCAACTCCGGCGCCGTACCCGCCGCGTTCGGCTCAGCGACCGGCCGCTCAAACCCTTCTGGCTCCGCCACCGACTTCTTCCAGAGACCGCCCGACCGTCGTCACCGGACCGCGTGGCTTCCCCATCCGCGTCCGCCATCACCGGCGCAGCCTCCGGCGTCTCCGGCGAGCCGCCGCCTCGCGGAGCACACGCCGACCACCACGGTGAGACCGCTCCCCACTTTCCTGCTCTCTCTCTTCTTCAATTTTCTTCACTACCATTCTCTCTCTCTCTATCCTGATGTGTATCATTTGGGGGGGGAAAGAAAGTATGATGAGGTCTTTTTTTTGGGCGTTGCTTTATGGCCCAAACTAAGGGATTGCTGTAACTTACCTTGATTTTTATAATTATTATAATAATTATTATTTATTATTATTATTATCATTATTATTATTACCATTATCATTATAATAAATATTTTTACTATCATTATTATTATTATTATTATTATTTTCATTCCATTACAGCCTAATAGTTAGAGTAAATTAATATATTGTTATAAGTATTATTATTATTAGTATTACTATTATTGTTATTATTTGTTATATTAAATCAATAGATAAATAATAATTTCCAAAATTATTTTGACAAAACTTAGTATCACTAAAATATTTTTCTATATTTTTATTAAAATATTTTGACCAATGAAAATTTAGTTTTTCTACAAAAATTTGTACTTTTACGAACTTAAAGTTTAGCCAAAAAAATGATTTTTGATTCTTCAAGCATTTATCTAGACACATATATGACTAATAAAAATGTAGTTTACAAATTATATATATATAAATTTTCAAGTACTTAAGTAGAATTATTTTCTAGTATATTATAAAATATTTTCTAAAATAATATATATGTAATTATTTCCATAAATTTTCCTTGATTACCATCATTGGTTGTGTCTAATCAAACACTCTTACTTTCTCGTGAATTTGGACTCTTTCGCAACGACCATGGCTATTGGACCATCGAAACTTGGTCGGATTATTGCACCACACTCGGCGTCACACCAGGCGTAACACCAGGCAAGACACCTTGCCTTTACTGTTTAATTTCCTGTTCAATAACATGCATGTTGTGTTTATTTTCAAGTTGTTCTTTTTAAATTATTTAGATACAAATTATTATATTTTATACAATTGGCTTAGAGTTAAGGGACCACCGTATGTGCATCTCATAAACTGTCACGATGTGCCACGGATTGTGTGTGAGTGGTGAGTCGCATATTGCTTCGGACTTGCGTACCGACCGTACATCGGTGCGTACAAGCCGTACGTTAGGTTATAACTGTCAATAGATTGTGTAGAAGACTTGGCGGTTATTAAGGATTAAACATTGTCGTGGAGACGACGCATGTATAGTATCATTGGGGGGAGGGGACAGTTATTAGCGTAGGGGCTACATTTTATTTTACACACATTTTGGGCCGAGGGTGACTCTTCGGAGAACTACCTTCTGTCCAAGGCCGATAGTGACTCGGATGAGCGCTACTTACTGCCACTCTTTACTTTTCTGCTGAGCCTACAGCCCCAGCGTAGAACGTTGTCCTCAAAGTGCATATCACCTAGAATGGGTAGGAACCTTTACTCATGTTTACTTTTCTGTTGAGCTTATTTATTCAGTTTATTGGCATGATATTATGTGTCTTGTTACGTCCCTCTGAGGACCTGGTTTTTCCCCAGGTGTGTGTTTTCGTGATTTCTTGCAGGTGCTCTAGCTAAGGCCATGACTTGCGCTCTATTCCGTCGTGATTATTACTCTTGGATTCGTCACTTGCTCTCGCTTGCTAAATTCTTTCCTTGTATATTTTTTCATATTTAATTTGGTTGGTAGTGGACTTTGTCTCCGTCCAACTGTTGTGTATATGACAAACTCGAAGTTGCTTTATTATTATTATTTATCTTTGTGGATGAGATTTAGTTGTCTTGGATTACTATATTTACAGCTTATGTATACATACGAGGTCCATGTATTTCGTATGTATACAGCTGGCATGTCTACGTACATGGTCCTACGTATTTTGGGACTGGGGCGTTACATCTGGTTTTCCTAGTTATGGTATCACTATGGCTCAGTCTTCCCTGGCATGACTAATACACTAGTCAAGGCACGCCACTGCACTATCCATGCCATGATTCCTAGTCGCCTTGTACTATAATTCCTAACCATGACTAAAATCATCTACCGTAATAATTAACTCAATAATTATTTACAAAAGTATAAAAATCACCATTTAAATCAAATAAAAAATATTTCAAAAATTTATGGGAAGGGGAACTACAGTCACTGACAGTACGAAATGAGTCTCACAACCAGGATATAGAGGAGTATCTGCATCCTGAAACATATCATAGAACTCCTTCGCCTCGGAATTAGGATCCTCCGGATCAAAATTAGGTCCTGCCGCATCGTACACCATATCTCGTGCAAGGTTCTGCAGGCCTTCATAATCAACAGAGTATCCATCATCTTCGATGACAAAATCTGTTGCAGCATTATCATCAAAAGCATAAGTAGCAGCTTTCGCAGCCTGTCTTTCTGCATATAGTTCACCTTACGATGACTACATGCCGTAATCACGTACAAAACCCTTACGGGTCAAATGATCTCTTACAGTCACCACTTCTTCGTAACGTCTATTGCGACAATTACCACATGGACACTTGATTTTGTTACCGTCCATGTACTGAGCTTTGCTCGTGGCATACTTAAGAAACACTTCCACGCCTGCCTAAAAATCTTCACTCACACATATTCTGATCTCGTGTTGTCGTTTGTACATCCATATACATCAACAAAGTAACGATCTATCGTAAATTGGATGTAAAAATCTGTATCATAAGACAAACTAAACAGAATTAGTTCGATACCGATACTCATAGAAATAGTCTGATACCGATACCGATACCGATACCGATACTCATAGAAATAGTTTGATACCAATATCGATACCGATTCTTAAACTCATAGGACTAATAGCTCGATACCGATACCGATTCTAGGGTTTTAAGGTTAAGGTTAGGGTTAGGGTTTTATGGTTAGGGATAGGGTTTATATACCGATACTCATAAAAATAGTCTGATACCGATACTCATAGAAATAGTCCGATACCGATCCGATACTCATAGAAATAGTTCGATACCGATACCGATATCGCTACTCTGAACTAGCTCGATGCCGATACCGATACTCATAGAAATAGTCCGATACCGATACCAATACTCATAGAAATAGTCTGATATCGATACCGATACCAATTCTTAAACTCATAGAATTAATAGCCTGATACCGATACTGATTCTAGAGTTTTAGGGTTAGGGTTAGGGTTAGGGTTTTAGGGTTAGCGTTAAAGTTTTAGGGTTTGGGTTTAGATACCGATACTCATAGAAATAGTCCGATATCAATACTCATAAAAATAGTCCGATACCGATCCGATACCGATACTCATAGAAATAGTCTGATACCGATACCGATACCGATTTCGATACCCAACGAAATTGTCTGATACCGATACCGAAGTAAACACATCAAGTTGTTAGATCGACAACAAATAACAATAAGTACTAATCAAACTAGCAAGCACAAATCACATCACAAAGACACATCAAATCCTAAATAATCTAAACAATAAAAATCAGATCTTTGCATACTCATATAAGATGAGATTTCATCCCCCCTCCTCCATCCCCCCGATCACCAAGACTCCCCAACCCCCTCTCCCCCACCGAACCCGAAGACCCCTCCACCCCTCCACCCCCGGGCCCCCAACCCCCCTCCTCCCCTCCGACCACCAAGACCCCCCGGCCCCCCTCCACTCGCTACCCCCCCCCCCCCCCGCGACTTCTCCACCCGCCGACCCACAACCTAACCCCTCCCCCCCCCGCGGCCACGATAAACCCCCCGGGCCCCCACCTCCCCTCCGACCACCAAGACCCCCCGTCCCCCCTCAGCTCCCCTACCCCCCCCCCCCCCCCGTGCCCTCCCCACCCGCCGACCTACCCCTAACCCCCCCTCGCGGCCACGATAAACACCTCAGACCACCAAGAGAGAGAGATAGAGAGAGATACCTGAGTGAGAGAGAGCTATGCGCACGCGAGAGAGAGAGGTAAGAGAAACTTTTGGGGGGAATGAAAAATATACCCCTCCTGATATAGCGACGGATTTGCGACGATATAACGACAAATTTACAACGAGTTTTACCCTTAAAATTGAAAAAAATATTGGCTGTAATTCGACGGCAAACCGTCGCCATTTAGTCGGGTGTTCGTCGCTATTAGCGACAGAATATATCCGTCGCTAAAATTCCGTCGCAAATTTACTGTATTTTGGTAGTGCGTCTCAATAGGACGAATGTGCACAAAGTAATTGACTAGTTTGCAAAGGGGCCGATACGGTAAATTTCGACGGATACATATCAAATTCGTCGCACACACGCAACCAATTTGAATTTCGTCAAAGCCCACAGGTCCACGAAGTCGATACGCACCTTTTGATGCTTTTAGTTTGCGACCACGTCGCCCGGTTTGTTGGGGCACACGCCGTATCGGAAGATTTTCCTAAAATTTCTAGTTTTGAAAAGTGGTTTTTCTCTATTTTTGGAACTGTTTTAATCAGTGAAAAACTATAGGATTACCTACAACTAATTTATGGATTTTGTTCATGGTTATATCGACTACGAATCTGTTCAAGTATATTCTAAAACTCTCCCATAATCTGGCAGTTATTCGCCTTCCAATACAAGGCGTTGGACTGGATTGTGCTCTATTTTCGAGCAGGTTTTTATCGAACTTTGGTTCGATTTTTCATGGGTTTGTAAGAGGTTCTATTCTGATCTAATTATTAGAATATGAAGTTGGTAGGGTTGTCGACAAACCTGCGAAGGAGGATCGAAAAACGATCGACTGTACGCGACGAATCTTCGCTGCAAAATCAGCCCAAGGCTGCACGCTGCTGCTGTCCTCCCCTGTTCTATCCGTTGTTGTGGCCACCGTGCGCTGCGCTGGACGGCCGGTGGCCACATGCTGGGTGCGCGCACGTGGGCGACGGTATGGCGCGTGCAAGGCGGGGGCTGGCCGGAGATAGGTTTCAGGGTTTTGATGAGAACCCTCACGCTCTCCCTCTCGTTCTACATATATACATGCAGGTTCTTGGTTCTTCTCTGTATACAATTTGGGTGTCGGGCTACAGGTGTGGGCTCGGGCTGGGCTTGGGGTGTTCAGTTGGTTTTCAAAAGCCACACACACCACATTTACATACATATGTGAATGGATATTCAATAAAACCAAAATCTTAATAATATTTTCCTAGGGTATAGTTTATGCGTAAAAATTATGTACGTATATTTGCAAAAATCAATTTACTAGTGAATTAACAAATAACTAATAATAAATGATGTTATTTATTAACCACAACGACAATGACAATAATAATAATAATAATAACAATAACAATATTGATAATATTATTAAGGATAACAATTTAGGGAAAATCACATATATATATATATATATATATATATATATATATATATATATATATATATATATATATATATATATATTCAATAAAACCAAAATCTTAATAATATTTTCCTAGGGTATAGTTTATGCATAAAAATTATGTACGTATATTTGCAAAAATCCATTTACTAGTGAATTAACAAATAACTAATAATAAATGATGTTATTTATTAACCACAACAACAATGACAATAATAATAATAATAATAATAATAATAATAATAATAATAATAATAATAATAATAATAATAATAATAATAATAATAATAATAATAATAATTACAGCGTAGAGCCTTCCATTCCCCGGCGGCGACGCAGACCCCCTCCTCCTCCTCTCATTCTCTGTCGAGCGGTGGCGACGCAGACCCCCTCCTCTCCGACGCTGCATAGTCCACCCATTCCTCCTAACCGTAGGTATAACCCCCCTCCTCCTCTCCACCCCCAATTTATTTTATTTGTGTTTCATTTATTTATTTAGAAATTTTGGTTGCATGGATTTGGAGTAAGATAGTTTATTTAGAAAATTTAAAATTTAGGGCACATTGGATCCCAAAAATTCTATTAGCCAACCAATCCTTTTTGAACAAATAACTTTTTATAAAACGATATTTATTAATCTAAGGGCCCAATAATAAAATATAAAGAAGAGAGATCAAAACCTTCTATAATTAAAGCGATGAAGGCCAATCATCAAGCTCTAGGTACACATATAGGTTGACACGGTATCGGAATATGAAATTTATCATAAATCTTCCGAAAGCGATGAAGGCCAATCATTAAGCTCTAGGTATTCATATAGATCACCATTCGTGCTTGCATGCTTAAGATTCCTCCACCAAATTAGCATGTATTTTTTGTGCTTCATCGCTGATACTAATCCAATACGGCCGATACTAATTCGATACGATTGTTAGCTATCGGATACGGTCGATACTGATCTGGTGCGGTAGATACATATCGGATAGGCCGATACTAATTCGATGAGGCCAATACCAATCCGATACGGCCGCTACCTATCGGATACGGCCGATACCGATTTGATATGACCGATACCTATCTGAATGCCGATACCAATCGGATACGGCCGATTCTAATCCGATACGATCGTTACCTATCAGATACGACCGATACCGATCTGATATGACTGATTGTCACACCCCAGAACCAGAATACTGGAGAGCGGGGGCAGACATAGCCAGCTACGTATATTGAGGTGCAACCCACCTCGCTATACGGTCACGGCTATCTAGATACATGAGGGTTTAACTACAATCCATCAGTCACCTATAGTCATGAACAAGCCTAGTGTCTCAATCACAATCAAGTAAGTGAATGTTATAAGATGTAAGATCACCAAATATACAATAGTAAGGCGTCCCAATACATTACATATTCAGCTGATCGTGAAGCTAGTCGTACAAAATGTCAGGACTAGCAAGAGTTTTAGTCATACATGATCAACCCTAGGATTTGTTAATCATGTTACAGCCCGTAGGCAGACAATAAGTAAGATACAACCGAGCTAACATGTGTTCGTCGGCTAAACGCCTCAAAAGAAGAAATTTACAATAAAGTGGGAGGACAAAAAGAAATCCACTCGTTGCCAGGGTTACGCCTGGTGGTCACCATCTGGCTGGAAGACCGATAGATCCTCTGGTGCTGCTCTGATATCTGGCCACACAAAACCAGCTGGGTCAGACCCCAGAAAGAGCAAGTGCCACAAAGGAGGCTTCACTTAGGAACTAAAACAGCATATCACAAAATGAATATTAAAGATAACTTATAAAGAAACTGATAATAATAGGAATAATGGTAATAAATTGAGTACGAGGAAACCATTCAAGTAGCCAGACTGCAATCATTAAACCAAACAAGGACCGGGGTTACAGCCCTTCACTTGAATAGAAATCCGCCTCAAATACTATTGGTAAGGTAACAAGACAATAAACGAAGAGAGGACATAGAACTGCTCCGGGAGCCAGGTTACAACCCTTAAACCAAACAAGGACCGGGGTTGTAACCATTCGCCTGAACAGAACTGGACCCCTGATCTTTATTGTATAAGGCCAATATAAATAATCATGATATTGAAGTAAGGTAAAACATGACGAGCATGACATGGGGTACAATAAGACAATAAACGAAGAGAGGACACAGAACTGCTCCGGGAGCCAGGTTACAACCCTTGAACCAAATAAGGACCGGGGTTGTAACCCTTCGCCTGAACAGAACTGGACCCCTAATCGTTATTGTATAAGGCAAGCACAATAATCATGTCATGTCACCATCTTGTACAGGATCAGGATAAGACTAAACTGGCTAGATACCATCCAATCAATCATGGCCAAGCATGGAGTACGGCTTAATACTTTAACTAACTAGGGTTATCACAGGTCTAGTTACTAGCAAGATGCAATGAGATTATCCCAACAGCCACAAGCCCTGCAGACCATCCAGGTTATCCAGGTCGAATGTCTGTTCGTGAAAGGTGCAACACATGACTGCGTGCTGGAATTGTGCCCTACTCGTCGGTAGGCTACAAGTCCACTTAGGGCACCCAGATGACGAAAATGTCTGTAGCTGGAAAATCTCCTTATGACTACATGAATTAATCTAGTTTATTAGCCTTAGTCAATTGCAGTAGGTATCCCTGACCGTGGTACCCAGGGATCCCATCCTAGACATGATGCAAGACAGTACTGGTTTATTAGTACAAACACAATCATCCACGGTGTCCAGGTCATTCATACTTGTTATGTTAGGCTAGCTGTCGAAACAGCATATCGAGATTTATCATGTCAGGTTTACTTGTCAAGAGTGTGCCTCGGTGGGCCACTATTGTGCTCAGAAAATATGCCAAAATTACATGGCATAAGTATATATGTGACATTTCAATTTAATAATAATAATAATAATAACATTACAATAATAAAGAGAACTAGGCTGAGGAGGGAGCCATGCGGCTAATGGAATTCATGCGGCAGAGAGCATGCGCGCTTATGTGGCTGAAAGAGGGCAAGCGCAATACGGCTCAGGAAGGGCGAGCATATGCGGCTAGGGGAAACAATGTCATGCGGCTCAGGAAGGAAAGAAGGCACATGCGGTCGGAGGAAGTGCTAGCTTATGCGGCAGCGGAAGAGTCAACTCATGCGGCTGAGAAACATGGAGTCCCATGCGGCTAAGTGGGGCTTGCGGGTATATGCGGTCAGAGTAGTCAAGCTTATGCGGCAGCGGAAGCTAGTGCTCATGCGGCTGAAGAATCAAGGCAGCTTATGCGGCAGCGGAACAATCAGCATATGCGGCTAAGACAAGCCCGGGGCCTCATGCGGCTACGAGGGACGGTCATATGCGGCTAGGGATGATCTGGTCCATGCGGCTGGAAGAGCCACAGCTTTATGCGGCTGTAGTTTATTGGAGTTCATGCGGCTGCGGTTATGCCGAAGCTTATGCGGTTTAAGGAGTTGACTTCATACGGCTGCGGGGATGATGAACCTTATGCGGTAGGGAAAACAACAAGGCTATGCGGCTGGGAGACTTGCCGCATGAAAGTCATGCGACTAAGGCTATCATGCGGCTCATAAACTGTTCATCTTCTCCACTTGTCCGAAAAGATTAACCATGAAGTCCATGGCTTCAAGGCTCATAAACCTTTCATCCGAAGTCGAAATTCAGACTTTCATAGGTCAAAATTGGTCAGAACGAAATTCTCTACAACATGGAACCATCAAAACTTGGAAATAATAATGTTAAGTAGATCAAAACCCAAAAAATCTGAAAATACAATAAACTTAGATCTACACAAATTGAGCCATGGAAATTAGAAATGCCAAATATTAAAGTGTATTAGAATCTTGAGAGGGAGAGAATGGAACAATAAAAACGAATTTTCTCCATGAAATAAGCTGCACTTGCCTAAGCTCTCTTCCTGGTAGGTGAAGAAGTAATGGTGGCAAAAAAGAAGTAAATGAAAAGAATTAATGAAGAGAGAGAGAGAGAGAGAGAGAGTGTGCGGCTATAAATGGGGATGGTGGTGGTAGGTGGGGGTTCGGTCCACCTAAAACCAAGCCAAGCCGAACCAACAACAAGTTGAACCGAACCAAGAAGGAAATGCCAAGATAATCATGCAAGAAATTACGCAATTTGAGTCAAGAATACGTACACGTATACCAAGATACGTAATACGAACTACAGGTATTACAACTCTACCCACCTTAAAAGAATTCTGTCCTCGAAATTTAATTAAGATGCTGGAGCGTCAAGGGCAAGCTATCATGCAGTCTATAACAAGCAGTCTATCATGCAGTCATTCATTCAAGCAAGGAATTGAAAGCATAGGGTATAAGGAAGACATTATACCTTATAAGTCAAACAGGTCGGGATATCGCGATCGGATATCATCCTCACGCTCCCACGTTGACTCACCCAAAGAATAATGACCCAAGCAACACGGACTAAACTAATAGTCTTGTTCTTGAGTATCTTCTCCCTCTGGTCCAATATAGACACGGGCCTCTACTCATACGAAAGGTTGGTACCAACAACCAGTTCCGAATGATCCAGGATGTGGCTCGGGTCTGGGATATACCGTCGTAGTTGGGATACATGGAATACGTCATGCACCTCTCGTAGCGACGGTGGAAGAGCGAGACGATATGACACATCACCTACTCGCTCCAAAATATCGAACGGTTCTATATACCTAGGACTAAGCTTTCCCTGTATGCCGAAACGAATGACGCCACGGTTAGGCGAAATCCTCAGGAATACATGGTCGTCGACAGAAAACTCAAGAGGGCGTCGATGAGAATCGTCCCAATGACACTGGCGATCTTGGGCAACTCGAAGATGAACCCTGACTCTTCTGACCACTTCAATTGTCTGGGCAATCATTTTCGTACCGAGCATCTGTCTCTCCCCAACATCATCCCAGGCTAACGGAGATCTGTACTTTCTACCATACAGTGCCTCGAACGGTGCCATCTGGATACTGGCCTGGAAGCTGTTGTTGTATGAGAACTCCACCAGGTGCAAGTGATCTTCCCACGAACCATCGAAGTCGAGTGTACAAGATCGCAATATGTCTTCAAGAGTCTGGATTGTGCGTTCCGACTGACCATCAGTCTGCGGATGATATGCTGAGCTGAACTGGAGGTGAGTCCCCAAACTCTTCTACAAGCTACGCCAAAAGTCTGACATAAATTTGGAATCTCTGTCCGAAGTGATACTGACTGGTACACCGTAGAATCTGACAATCTGCTTGAGATACATCTCTGCTAGCTGAGCCGTCGACTAACCAACTCTGAACGGAAGAAAGTGAGCCACCTTCGTGAGCCTGTCTATAATAACCCAAATAGCGTCTATGCCAGCCAGGGATCTAGGTAATCCCATCACAAAATCCATGGTTACATGCTCCCACTTCCATTCTGGAATTGGCAAGGACTGAAGAAGTCCAGCTGGCCTCTGATGTTCAGCCTTAACCTGTTGGCAAACCAAACACCGAGAGATAAACCGGGATATCTTCCTCTTCATGCCATTATACCAGAAGTGCTGACGAATATCATGGTACATCTTCGTACTGCCGGGATGGATGGAATACTGAGAACTGTGAGCCTCTGTCATGATCTTCTGTCTGATATCTCTACCGGTACACAAAGACGCTTCCCATGTCGAAGTGTACCATCTTCATGAATGTACAACTCCGATCACCGTCCTGCCTCATATTCTGCTCTGAGTCGCTGAAGCTTGGAATCTGCTGACTGTGCCATCCGGATCCTCTCAACTATAGTGGACTGAACTTGCATACTGGCCATCAATGCCACACTGGTAGGAAGGACAACTTCGATACCTATCTTCTGAAGATCTGCTAACAGCTCGGGTTGTGCTGTTAGGAAACAAACTCCGGCTCTCCTGCTCATCGTATCTGCAATGACATTGGCCTTCCCAGGATGGTACTGTAAGTTGACATCATAATCCACAAGAAGCTCTAGCCATCTTCTCTGACGCATGTTGAGATCCTTCTGGGTGAAAACATACTTCAGGCTCTTGTGGTCGGTAAAAATCTCCACCCTGTCTCCATACAAATAGTGCCTCCACAACTTGAGTGCAAACACTACAGCTGCCAGCTCCATGTCATGGGTTGGATAATTTCTCTCATGATCACGAAGTTGTTGTGACGTATAAGCTATTACCTTCCCATGCTGCATCAAAACACATCCCAAGCCTCTGCCTGAAGTATCACAATATACTGAGAATCCTCCGGTCCCATCTGGAAGCGTGAGAATAGGTGCCATCATCAAGCCTCGCTTCAACTTCTCAAAAGAACTCTGGCACTCTGCTGTCCAAGCAAACTGCACATCCTTGCGGGTTAACTGGGTCAGAGGCGCCAAAATTTGAGCAAAGTCTGAAACAAATCGCCGGTAGTAGCCGGCCAATCCGAGAAAACTGTAAACTTTTGCAACCGTGCTGGGCACTGGCCACGACTCAATGGCCACGATCTTTTGGGAGTCCACTTCTACTCCTCCTCTGGTGATGATATAACCAAAGTACGAAATGCGATCGAGCCAGAACTCGCATTTACTGAACTTGGCATACAACTGGTGCTCTCTGAGAATCTAAAGAACAACTCTGAGATGCTGCTCATGCTCTGCTTCATTCTTACTGTAGACCAGGATGTCGTCTAGGAACACAATCACGAACTGATCCAAATATGGCATGAAGATGCGATTCATGAGGTCCATGAATACAGCCGGCGCATTGGTTGCTCCAAATGGCATCACAAGGAACTCCCAATGCCCATATCTCGATCTGAATACTGTCTTCGAAATGTCCTGCTCTCTGACTCTGATATGATGATAACCTGAGCGCAAGTCGATCTTCGAGAATACTGCTGTCCTTCTGAGCTGATCAAACAAGTCATCAATCCTTGGAAGAGGGTATCTGTTCTTGATTGTCACTGAGTTCAAGATACGATAATCTATACATAATCTGTTTTCACAAGAAGCATCGGGGCTCCCCAAGGCGATCCACTAGCACGAATGAATCCCTTGGTCTTGAGTTCTTCAATCATCTTGTACAATATCTCCAGCTCTGATGGAGCCATCCTGTAGACTCTCTCTGATACTGGGGCTGTCCCGGGGATCAAGTCGATGGTGAACTCGATCTCCCGCTCTGGCGGCATCCCTGGTAGCTCTTCTGGGAAAACATCTAGAAACTCCTCGACTATCCGAGGCAACTGCACTGCTGCTGCTGCCATCCGCAATACTGGAGGAGAAGGTTCAACTTCGCCTCGGAAGAAGAAAACTCTGGCTCGCCTGGAGTGCTAAAAACAACCCTGCCAATATGGCAGTCTATCCTAGCATACTGGTCCCTCAACCAATTCATCCCTAAGACCACATCATAATCGGCCATTGGAAACTCTATCAGTCTAGCGGAGAATTCTCTACCGCTAACTACGATCCGACACGAGAAAAACACTCTATATACTCCCACAAGTCCATTACCAGTAAGTATATTGAGCCTTACTGATAATGACTCAGGCTCCAGTCCTATCCGTGTCGCGAATCGTGCAGACATAAATGAATGCGAGGCACCAGAATCAAATAATACTGAAGCTAGAAAGGTGTTGACGAGAATAGTACCTGCCACCACTTCACCTCGTACAATTCTTTCTTCTCCCATGGTCAAAGCCAGCACTTGACCATGCCCTCTGGGTGTGGGTCCCCTCTGCTGAAAATTCCTCTACCTGCTCCGGATCAGGGCTTGGGCTTGGGCATACTGCTACGGTCTCTGCAGTTGGAACGCCTGGGCCTGCGTCGGCAATGGACTCGGGAATGGGTACTGCTGCTGCTGCTGGACTGGTGCTGGTCCTCTGACTAAAGGACTAGAGAAAGCTGATGAACTCTCCCTGTTCGGGCAGTTCCCAATCCTGTGGTCTGGAGTACCACAAACCAAGCACAAACCCTGTGCTCTGTGACACTCGGATACCATATGCCCCGGCTTCCCGCAGTGTGAACATTCCACTGCAGAAGACTGCTTATGCTTCTGCTGCTGAGGGTGCGTCGGGGCTGGATGCTGAACCGACGTCACTGAGACCGCTCGCTTCGGAGTTCCAATAGTCAAGGCTCTGGCTGCCGGGGCTGGGGCTGAAGACTAATTCATCTGGCTGTGGGACCGCTTCCGACCTCCGGTCCTATCCACGATCCTCTGGGAGGTATACTCGTGCCTCCGGGCTGCTCTCAGTATCACATCAAAAGTCTGATGCTTAAACTGCTCGACTGCCAATAAAATCTCTAGGTGAAGCCCCTGCTAGAACCGCTGGGCTCTATCATACTCGGCTGCCACCAAGGTGGGAGCAAACCGACTAAGCCTGGAAAACTCGGTCGTATATCCGTCGACCGTCCTACCCATCTGCTTCAGATTGGTGAACCTCGTCTGTAGGTCATACCGAGCTACAGCATCAAAATACTTGGTCTGGAATTTCTCTCTGAATACTGCCCATGAAATAAGGGCCACTAATCCAACGGCCTGCGCCGCCCACCAGCTGCGGGCAAGATCCAATAACTGCAGGCGTACCACAGCCACCTTCTCGGCTTCTGGAGTTCTGGCTGCTTCTAGAATGACCTCAGTGTCCTGAAGCCAAGCATCTGCAGCGATCGCATCTTCACTGCCGTCAAAGAATGGAGTGTTCAAGCGCTTGAAGCTATTGGTCGCGCTATTACCCTGATGACCTCCTCTAGTCAAAGCATCTGCCACCGCCTAGTGTAAGGCATCTTCTCGACGATCTTGGGAAGCTATCAAGGTCCTGATGAGACCTACCAAAGTACTATCATCAGGTTCTGCAGGCTGAACTGGCTGGACTGGTGGCTCTCCTCCAGTAGGCACGACTCTGAAGGCTACTCCGGAATACTGGGCTTGATCTCCAGGTTACGGCAGGTCCACGGGAGGTGCTCCGCCTCGCTGATCGGCAGGGCCAGGAACAATGCCGATGAAGAAGACGACATAGAAAACAATAAGGAAGGACCAGGACAGATCAACGATACGAGCATGTGATCAGGTCAAGAATCCAAGGATTCAGAAAATACGAGCAGAGATCAAGGACGAGTACTGATTGAGACATCTATTCGGTAAACCCTCACATATCTTGATTTACAAGACCTGCATGGGCCACCACTTAAACCATGTTACGCCCCAGAGCTAGAATACTGGAGAGCAGGGGCAGACATAGTGTAGCTCCCCTTCCCGGATTTTTTTTGAAATATTTATTTATTTAATTTAAATCGTGATTTTTAGAATTTTTAGAATTAATTATTATTGTTATTATTATTCTTATTATTATTAGCATTATTGCTATTATTATTATTATTCTTATTATCATTATCAATATTATTATTATTATTATTATTCTCATTATCATTATTGTTATTATTATTATTATTATTATTCTTCTTATTATCATTAGCATTATTGCTATTATTATTATTATTCTTATTATCATTATCAATATTATTATTATTATTATTCTCATTATCATTATTGTTATTATTATTATTATTATTCTTCTTATTATCATTAGCATTATTGCTATTATTATTATTATTCTTATTATCATTATCAATATTATTATTATTATTATTATTCTTATTATCATTAGCATTATTGCTATTATTATTATTATTCTTATTCTTATTATCATTATCAATATTATTATTATATTATTCTTATTATATTATTATTATTATTATTATTATATTATTCTTATTATATTATTATTATTATATATTTTGTGTATATATATAATATATATATTGTATATATGTAAGTGTGTATATATATATAGAAATATATATATATATATGTTATATATAAATATATATATATATATATATATATATATATATATATATATATATATATATATATATATATATATATATATATATATATATATATATATATATATATGTTATATATAAAAGAAGTATTAACATAAATAGGAAAAGAAGAATCAGAAAACAAATAATAACAGAACAGATTAATAAGGCCCAAACCCGAGCCTATGGTTACACTTAGCGGCAAACCCAAACCAAATATAACACAGGCCGAGCCCAACCAACTGATTTCTCTTCCCCCACGCGTGGAACCAAACTTCAGCCGGCCTAGCTGAACCCCATCAGCGAACAGGCCCAGCCCCACAGCATAACCAAAGAGTCCCACATCAGTGAATACTCGAGCCCAATAGAAACCAAGCAAAACAGACCCCAGGTCTTTCTTCCCAACAGAGCGGAACCCGCACCTTAAGTATAACCGAGAGAGAGAGAAACACAGCAGTGCAAAACCAAAACCCTAACCTAAATCTTCTCGACCCAACGCCGCGCCGTTCCCTGGTCGTGGGCGACCCACCTGCCGCCGGCGCCGTCGTCGCGCACGGCCATAGCCGCCGGCCAGGGTGCGAACTACGCCACAGCAGCGGCAACAGTAGCAGCATCAAACAATATGGCTTTCGGAGACAGTCGTGATGACTTTGACTTTATGGCGTACCGGTTGACGGTATCTTATTGGTTCTTCGCGCTACCGCCAGGCAAGTATACCTTGCCGAACATATACAGTATTTACATGGTTTCTCCTCTTTTATTGTATTCCTTTTCATATTGTCACATGATTACATATCGTGATTGATTCGTCCTTGATTGCTTTACTTGTTCTAGATTACGTACACGTATAGGATGTTTGATATTGCTAGAATATTGGTCTCTGTGTGTTACCATTTTCTCGTGATTGAGTTGTCAGTTTCTATATCTGTCCTTGACCATTCTCGGCTGGGAGTATCTTGCATTGTACTACAGTAGAGACATACTATAGCTTGGGAGTATCTTACATTGTACTACGATCTATAGCTGATTATTTATCTTGATTGACTTGACTTGAGACATGCCATAGATTGGGAGTATCTTACATTATACTACGACCTATAGCATATATTGATTGATTGATTGACTTGACTTGCGGTACTATAAATTGGGAGTATCTTGCATTGTACTACGATTTATAGGAGTCTACTTGACTTTGTATCCTTTAGGAGAGGAGATCGATACTAGAATTGGCTAATCTTGACTGGGATTATCTTGCATTGTATTACAATCAAAATCTACTATAGATTGGGAGTATCTTGCATTGTACTACAAGCTATAGAGGTTAATCGATTGATTGTTAGCCAAGTCTAGTATTACATTTCCTCACGACTCGTTCCTTAGATGTTCTTCTTGCAGTGTTCTTGTTCTCCACACCTGTTATTTACTGTCATATTAGTAGGCATGTTTTATGTATCTTGCTAGTCCTCTGAGGACCTGATGATCTCTTCAGGTTTAGCGATTGCATGGAGTTAGTTAGCAGAACAGGATGGTAGAGGATTGCGATCCATGATACAGGTATTTGCTTGTGATTTTTCGTGATATCTATTCGTGCTTATTTTTAGTACCATGATATACTCTGCTTATTTATAGACTCAAATCATTCTTAGAGTCTAATCGAACAATATGCTAATGGGCTGCAGACCATGACCCATACTTGTTCTTTCTTGATTATATGATTCACGTGGATTGAGATATAGTTTAGACTAGATATGATACCCATGACCTTGACAGCTTATACGTACTCGAGTCGGGCTGGAGTCCGCTCGATACGTAGCTGGCTTGCTCACGAACTCGCGTCCGAAAAGCGGGTGCGGGTCGTGACAAGTTTTAGTGGTAGCCCATGCAGGCCAGAGCATATCGTACCGGTTACGTAACTGTACTGGTACGAGCCTGCGACATCGACTAAACCTTAGAAATCTCAATCCACACTGCCTTGAAAATTCTCCTAGAAATTCTCTACGTCCTTGAAAACTCTATATTTGCTCTCAATTATACTTCTTGCTTCCTGTGCCATTGATTCTCGTCCCTTTTATTTCGGGGTGACGAATGATCGTGCTATCTAGGATTTATCAGAAATTCCTAATTTATAGTATAATATTGCTTGACTATTGAATATTGGTTGTTTTATATATGAGGGATTATATGGTACCGTATGTCCTAGATAGTCTTGGTAGAATTTTTAGTTACTAGTTAGAGGATTGTATGATTTTAGTGACCTGTATTTCAAGGGAGTTGTGTGACCAAAGGTGGATAGAAGTCCTCATATATTCAGGTTATAAAATATTTTTGAGAAATTAATTTTGAGGAGATTAAGGTAATAGTAGACTGTAATTTTAAGGAATAGTTATGAATTGGAATTTCGAGGACGAAATTATTTTTAAGGTGGGTAGATTTGTAGCTCCCCTTCCCGAATTTTTTTTGAAATATTTATTTATTTAATTTAAATCGTGATTTTTAGAATTTTTAGAATTAATTATTATTGTTATTATTATTCTTATTATCATTAGCATTATTGCTATTATTATTATTATTCTAATTATCATTATCAATATTATTATTATTATTATTATTCTCATTCTCATTATTGTTATTATTATTATTATTATTCTTCTTATTATCATTAGCATTATTGCTATTATTATTATTATTCTTATTATCATTATCAATATTATTATTATTATTATTATTATTATTCTCATTATCATTATTGTTATGATTATTATTATTCTTCTTATTATCATTAGCATTATTGCTATTATTATTATTATTCTTATTATCATTATCATATTATTATTATTATTATTATTCTTATTATCATTAGCATTATTGCTATTATTATTATTATTATTCTTATTATCATTATCAATATTATTATTATATTATTCTTATTATATTATTATTATTATTATTATATTATTCTTATTATATTATTCTTATTATATATTTTGTGTATATATATATAATATATATATTGCATATATGTAAGTGTGTATATATATATATATACACACTTACATATATATATATATATATATATATATATATATATATATATATATATATATATATATATATATATATAATATATATATATATATATAAAATATATATATATATATATATATATATATATATATATATATATATATATATAAAATATATATATATATATATATATATATATATATGTTATATATAAAAGAAGTATTAACATAAATAGGAAAAGAAGAATCAGAAAACAAATAATAACAGAACAGATTAATAAGGCCCAAACCCGAGCCTATGGTTACACTTAGCAGCAAACCCAAACCTAATATAACACAGGCCGAGCCCAACCAACTAATTTCTCTTCCCCCACGCGTGGAACCAAACTTCAGCCGGCCTAGCTGAACCCCATCAGCGAACAGGCCCAGCCCCACAGCATAACCAAAGAGTCCCACATCAGTGAATACTCGAGCCCAATAGAAACCAAGCAAAACAGACCCCAGGTCTTTCTTCCCAACAGAGCGGAACCCGCACCTTAAGTATAACCGAGAGAGAGAGAAACGCAGCAGTACAAAACCAAAACCCTAACCCAAATCTTCTCGACCCAACGCCGCGCCGTTCCCTGGTCGTGGGCGACCCACCCGCCGCCGGCGTCGTCGCCGCGCGCGGCCATAGCCGCCGGCCAGGGCGCGAACTACGCCACAGCAGCGGCAACAGTAGCAGCATCAAACAATATGGCTTTCGGAGACAGTCGTGATGACTTTGACTTTATGGCGTACCGATTGACGGTATCTTATTGGTTCTTCGCGCTACCGCCAGGCAAGTATACCTTGCCGAACATATACAGTATTTACATGGTTTCTCCTCTTTTATTGTATTCCTTTTCATATTGTCACATGATTACATATCGTGATTGATTCGTCCTTGATTGCTTTACTTGTTCTAGATTACGTGCACGTATAGGATGTTTGACATTGCTAGAATATTGGTCTCTGTGTGTTACCATTTTCTCGTGATTGAGTTGTCAGTTTCTATATCTGTCCTTGACCATTCTCGGCTGGGAGTATCTTGCATTGTACTACAGTAGAGACATACTATAGCTTGGAAGTATCTTACATTGTACTACGATCTATAGCTGATTATTTATCTTGATTGACTTGACTTGAGACATGCCATAGATTGGGAGTATCTTACATTGTACTACGACCTATAGCATATATTGATTGATTGATTGACTTGACTTGCGGCACTATAAATTGGAAGTATCTTGCATTGTACTACGATTTATAGGAGTCTACTTGACTTTGTATCCTTTAGGAGAGGAGATCGATACTAGAATTGGCTAATCTTGACTGGGATTATCTTGCATTGTATTACAGTCAAAATCTACTATAGATTGGGAGTATCTTACATTGTACTACAAGCTATAGAGGTTAATCGATTGATTGTTAGCCAAGTCTAGTATTACATTTCCTCACGACTCGTTCCTTAGATGTTCTTCTTGCAGTGTTCTTGTTCTCCACACCTGTTATTTACTGTCATATTAGTAGGCATGTTTTATGTATCTTGCTAGTCCTCTGAGGACCTGATGATCTCTTCAGGTTTAGCGATTGCATGGAGTTAGTTAGCAGAACAGGATGGTAGAGGATTGCGATCCATGATACAGGTATTTGCTTGTGATTTTTTGTGATATCTATTCGTGCTTATTTTCAGTACCATGATATACTCTGCTTATTTATAGACTCAAATCATTCTTAGAGTCTAATCGAACAATATGCTAATGGACTGCAGACCATAACCCATACTTGTTCTTTCTTGATTATATGATTCACGTGGATTGAGATATAGTTTAGACTAGATATGATACCCATGACCTTGACAGCTTATATGTACTCGAGTCGGGCTGGAGTCCGCTCGATACGTAGCTGGCTTGCTCACGAACTCGCGTCCGAAAAGCGGGTGCGGGTCGTGACACATAGCCAGCTACGTATATTGAGGTGCAACCCACCTCGCTATACGGTCACGGCTGTCTAGATACATGAGGGTTTAACTACAATCCATCAGTCACCTATAGTCATGAACAAGCCTAGTGTCTCAATCACAAGCAAGTAAGTGAATGTTACAAGATGTAAAATCACCATATATACAATAGTAAGGCGTCCCAATACATTATATATTTAGCTGATCATGAAGCTAGTCGTACAAAATGTCAGGATTAGTAAGAGTTTTAGTCATACATGATCAACCCTAGGATTTGTTAATCATGTTACAACCCGTAAGCAGATAGTAAGTAAGATACAACCGAGCTAACATGTGCTCGTCGGCTAAACGCCTCAAAAGAAGAAATTTACAATAAAGTGGGAGGACAAAAAGAAATCCACTCGTTGCCAGGGTTACGCCTGGTGGTCACCATCTGGCTGAAAGACCGATAGATCCTCTGGTGCTGGTCCGATATCTGGCCACACAAAACCAGCTGGATCATACCCCAGAAAGAGCAAGTGTCACAAAGGAGGCTTCACTTAGGAACTAAAACCAGCATATCACAAAATGAATATTAAAGATAACTTATAAAGAAACTGATAATAATAGGAATAATGATAATAAATTGAGTACGAGGAAACCATTCAAGTAGCCAGACTGCAACCCTTAAACCAAACAAGGACCGGGGTTACAGCCCTTCCCTTGAATAAAAATCTGCCTCAAATACTATTGGTAAGGTAACAAGACAATAAACGAAAAGAAGACACAGAACTGCTCCGGGAGCCAGGTTACAACCCTTAAACCAAACAAGGACCGGGGTTGTAACCATTCGCCTGAACAAAACTGGACCCCTGATCTTTATTGTATAAGGCCAATATAAATAATCACGATATTGAAGTAAGGTAAAACATGATGAGCATGACATGGGGTACAATAAGACAATAAACGAAGAAAGGACACAGAACTGCTCCGGGAGCCAAGTTACAACCCTTAAACCAAACAAGGACCGGGGTTGTAACCCTTCGCCTGAACAGAACTGGACCCCTGATCGTTATTGTATAAGGCAAGCACAATAATCATGTCATGTCACCATCTTGTACAGGATCAGTATAAGACTAAACTGGCTAGATACCATCCAATCAATCACGGCCAAGCATGGAGTATGGCTTGATACTTTAACTAACTAGGGTTATCACAGGTCTAGTTACTAGCAAGATGCAATGAGATTATCCCAACAGCCACAAGTCCTGCAGACCATCCAGGTTATCCAGGTCGAATGTCCGTTCGTGAAAGGTGCAACACATGACTGCGTGCTAAAATTGTGCCATATTCGTCGATAGGCTACAAGTCCACTTAGGGCACCCAGATAACGGGAATGCCTGTAGCTGGGAAATCTCCTCATGACTACATGAATTAATCTAGTTTATTAGCCTTAGTCAATTACAGTAGGTATCCCTGACCGTGGTACCCAGGGATCCCATCCTAGACATGATGCAAGACAGTACTGGTTTATTAGTACAAATACAATCATTCACGGTGTCCAGGTCATTCATACTTGTCATGTCAGGCTAGCTGTCGAAACAACATATTGAGATTTATCATGTCAGGTTTACTTGTCAAGAGTGCGCCTCGGTGGGCCATTATCGTGCTCAGGAAATATGCCAGAATTATATGGCATAAGTATATATGTGACATTTCAATTAAATAATAATAAAAAAATAACATTACAATAATAAAGAAAACTAGGCTGAGGAGGGAGCCATGCGGCTAATGTAATTCATGCGGCAGAGAGAATGCGCGCTTATGCGGCTGAAAGAGGGCAAGCGCAATGCGGCTCAGGAAGGGCGAGCATATGCGACTAGGGGAAACAATGTCATGTGGCTCAGGAAGGAAAGAAGGCGTATGCGGCCGGAGGAAGTGCTAGCTTATACGGCAGCGGAAGAGTCAACTCATGCGGCTGAGAAACAGGGAGTCCCATGCGGCTCAGTGGGGCTTGCGGGTATATGCGGTCAGAGTAGTCAAGCTTTTGCGACAGCGGAAGCTAGTGCTCATGCGGCTGAAGAATCAAGGCAGCTTATGCGGCAGCAGAACAATCAGCATATGCGGCTAAGACAAGCCCGGGGCCTCATGCGGCTGCGAGGGACGGTCATATGCGGCTAGGGATGATCTGGTCCATGCGGCTGGAAGAGCCACAGCTTTATGCGGCTGTAGTTTATTGGAGTTCATGCGGCTGCGGTTATGCCAAAGCTTATGCGGTTTAAGGAGTTGACTTCATGCGGCTGCGGGGATGATGAACCTTATGCGGTAGGGAAACCAACAAGGCTATGCGGCTGGAAGACTTGCCGCATGAAAGTCATGCGACTAAGGCTGCCATGCGGCTCATAAACTATTCATCTTCTCCACTTGTCCGAGAAGATTAACCATGAAGTCCATGGCTTCAAGGCTCATAAACCTTTCATCCGAAGTCGAAATTCAGACTTTCATAGGTCAAAATTGGTCAAAACGAAATTCTCTACAACATGGAACCATCAAAACTTGGAAATAATAATGTTAAGTAGATCAAAACCCAAGAAATCCAAAAATACAATGAACTTAGATCTACACAAATTGAGCCATGGAAATTAGAAATGCCAAATATTAAAGTGTGTTAGAATCTTGAGAGAGAAAGAATAGAACAATAAAAATGAATTTCCTCCATGAAGCAAGCTGCACTTACCTAAGCTCTCTTCCTGGTAGGTGAAGAAGTAATGGTGGAGAAGATGAAGTAAATGAAGAGAATTAATAAAGAAAGAGAGTGGCCGGCTATAAATGGGGATGGTGGTGGTAGGTTGGGGTTCGGTCCACCTAAAACCAAGCCAAGCCGAACCAACAACAAGTTGAACCGAACCAAGAAGGAAATGCCAAGATAATCATGCAAAAAATTACGCAATACGAGTCGAGAATACGTACACGTATACCAAGATACGTAATACGAACTATAGATATTACACTGATACCTATCGGATAGGCCAATACCAATTTGATGAGGCTGATACCAATCCGATACGGCCGATACCTATCGGATACGATCGATACCAATCGAATACGGTCGATACTAATTCGATACGATCGTTATCTATTAGATACGGCCGATACTAATCTGATACGATCTTATTATTTATGTTTTTTTGATACTTGTATTTACACAATATATGGTGCGTGGTGCAGAATTGGTTTGAACAATGAGTTGATACTTAGTTGACCATTCGTGGATGTACAATCGGCGACATGAGAGCAAGATTGGGTTGACGGATGATTTCAAGGCGGACGTCGAAATTTTTTTGAGATACGCCATTAGCCAACCTTATTTTATAGACGAAAGGCTCATAAAGTGTCATGTGTCAATTAGCATAATATACCATCCAAAGAGGTAGATCTCGTAAGAAAGTACCTCTATAAGAAGGGTTTCGTACCAAACTATAAGAGTGGACGGCTCAAGAAGAACCTTTGGTTCCGCAATATCAGTTCTCCTTCAATACGGAGGTGGGAGAGTCCACTCGCGGAGATCACTTCCAATATCGACATCAAAAATTGGCACGTGAGTTGGTATTTGATGCGGCTTGTGCCGGTCCAAGTTTTGATCCGGAGGATCCGAATCCTGCTGCAAAGGAGTTCTATGATATGTTCAACCATATTGATACTCAGTTATATCCGGATTGTGATTCTCATTTTGTCATATTGGTAGTGATGCGACTGTTGAACCTCAAGTCTGGTTTTAACTTACCGCATGAATGGTACGACCGGATAATTCAGTTTATTAGAGAGTTATTGCCAAAAGGAGCGAAGGACTTGCCAGAAAACTTGTACAAGTCGAAGATGATGATACGAAAACTCAGATTATGCTATAAAAGATAGATTGTTGTCGAAATGGCTGCATGTTGTACTACAAGAAGAACAATGATAAAGACATGCATTTTCTGTCACGAGGACCGGTACAAGTCCATTCGGAGCAAAGAAAAATCAACTGTATGAGCAATATTGTGTCCCTACAAATACATACAGTTTTTACCGATCACAAAAAGGCTACAAAGGATGTATATGTCCTCAAACACTGCATAATACATGACATGGCATAGCAAAGAACGGAAGATGGATGCATGAGAATTATCTCATACATCCGATGGAGAGGCATGGAAGCATTTTGATCGATGTCATCCTGGATTTGCTGTAGAAACTAGAAATGTTCGGCTGGCTTTATGTTCTGATGGATTCACTCCTTTCGGACAGTCGGGGGCTCAGTACTCTTGTTGGCCGATGATTTTGACCCCTTATCTACCATCGTGGATGTGCATGAAGACTTCTTATATGTTCTTGACACTTATCATACCTGGTCTAAAAAATCTAAAGAAGAACATCGATATCTACTTGCAGCTGTTGGTGGACGAGTTAAAACAATTGTGGCAGTTCGACGTTAGACGTATGACATATCGATGGAGCAGAACTTTCAGATGAGAGTGATGTTGATGTGGATCATCAATAATTTTCTCGCATATAGAATGTTTATATGGGTGGAGTACTCATGGTATTATGTCTTGTCTGATATGTATGGAAAAGAGTAAGATATTCTGTCTTCATAATGGAGAAAAAGCTTGTGTTTTTTATTGTCATCGTCAGTTCCTTCCTATGTCGCATCCATGGAAAAAGAATAGGGACGCCTTTAGAGATGGTAAACAGGAACTAATTAACTCCTCCCCCGTTGAGATTGACTGGAGATATCGTTTGGACAGAGGTAGAGGATTTGTCGACTGTACTGGAAGATCCGACATCGGGCCATCACTTAAAAAGATTCAAACATAGCCATAATTGGACGGAGCAGAGTATCTTTTGGGACTTATTGGAAGGACAATCTCATAAGACACAATCTTGATGTCATACATATTGAGAAAATGTATTCGATAACATCTTCAATACGGTGATGAATATCAAGAAAAAATGAAAGACAATCCCAAAGCAAGAAAGGACTTGGAAATTATTTGCAGGCGTCCATAGTTGCATATAACACGAAGATCCAATGTTAACTGGGTCAAGCCCTCGGCACCATTTACACTAAGTAGGGATGATAAATTGATAATATGCAATTGATTACAAAGTTGAGATTTTCTGACAGTTACGTGTCGAATATGGCAAGATGTGTCGATCTCAACGAACACAAGCTGATAGGGATGAAGAGTCATGATTGCCATGTGTTCATGGAGCGTTTACTTATATCTCTCTGAGAGAGATGCTGCCTTCTCATGTATGGGGTTCGCTGGCCGAGTTATCTATATTCTTTAGAGATTTGTGTTCAAGTAAGTTGACGGTGCAACATATGTTTGAACTTGAGGAGAAGATTATATTTATATTGTGCAAGTTAGAAAAGGTGTTTCCCTCCGACTTTTTGATAGTATGGAAATTTGTTGTTTCATCTTGCATACGAAGCACGTATCGCTGCTCCCGTCCATTATCGATAGATGTGTCCATTTGAAAGGTATAAAATAATTAATTATCTAGTACTAATAATTATTTTATTCAAACAGTTCTAATATTGAATATATTATTTATAGATATCTACATCATTTGAAAAAGAAGGTGGGCAATAAGGCTCATGTAGAAGCTTCGATATGCGAAGCATATATTATTGAGGAGGTCTCATACTTCTGCTCAATCTACTTCGATACTCATGTCAGAACAAACTGGAATAGAGCACCAAAATATTATGAAGGTGAGGTCGATGCACCGAATAATAGAATCTGTATTATCTTCAATGTTGGTGGCAAGTCTACAAGTGTTTCTAAGTTACGGTGGTTGGAGGACGATGAGTTTGAAGCCGCTCATCGATATATCTTCCTAAATAGTGGTATGAAGGAGATGGAAGATGTAGAGAAGTAAGCGACATAATTTTGCTACATATTCCAATTTTGCTATATACTTATAAAAAGTTCTCTAACTTTTCTCGTTATTATCACAGTATTTTTAGAACTAAGATAAAAATGGAGAGACCTAATATTGATGATGATGATCTTGTTAGAGAGGTTGAGAGAAAATTTCTATCGTGGTTCCATAATTATGTAAGGATTAAAATCATTAAACTATTCTAAATTTAATTGACCGACGAAAGAGCTTTGTCTAATGATGTTATGATACGTAATGTTTTAGGTTTTTCGTCCTGGTACCCAATTGACCGACGAAAGACTTCGAGCACTAGCTATCGGACCAAGCAAGAGGGCAAAATATTGGGATAGATATACCATCGATGGCATCAAATTTATAACCACTGATAAGCCTATCAATCACTCGTTTGTCGATGAGGAGGCTAATTACACAAAGAATTTCGGAGTTAGTATGAGGGTTTCAGTCTAGATGTCGATCCAGAATTTGACTATTATGGTATTCTAAGAGATATTATAGAGCTGGATTACTCTTTTGATACCAAAATTGTGCTGTTAAATATGATTGGTTTGACACAACACATAAGCAAGGATGAAGAATTTACAAACAATTTGGATTTATTATATAAAATATGGAAAAAGATATATAGGTTTCGAACTATTTGTGTTGGCTAGTCAAACGGTCCAAGTGTACTACACGAGTTATCCTAGTCGACGATGAACTACTCATGATTGGTGGGCTGTATGCAAAACTAAAGTAAGAAATATATATAATATTGGAGATTAAGCATACCAGGAGGATGAGGTAGTCATGCCTCAACCAACATATATGAGTTTAGCCAACATTGACGATATGGAGGTTGATATTACTGTAGAGGATGATATAGTAGACAAAGAGCTTGACATAAAGGACTTACCTTATGTAGAGGAGGAGTATGAAAAGAACGTATCGGACGAGGAAGAAGAATTTGAAGATGAAGGTGAAAGTGGAAGTGATAGTAAAAATGAAGAAGATAAAGATAAAGATAATTTGGAATACGAAGAAGATGAAGAAGATTAGTACGAAGAAGATGAAGAAGTTTGTATCAACACACCATTATTTAATTTCTATTAGTTTTGTATTGATTATTTGTATCATCACACCATTTTTAATTTCTTTCAGATTTGCATATGGCGGGTCGAGATCGTACACGACGTCGAGGATCTTCATCCTGCCTGCATTGATTATTTGTATCATCACACCATTTTTTATTTCTTTCAGATTTGTATATGGCGGGTCGAGATCGTACACGACGTCGAGGATCTTCATCTCGCCCTCCTACTCCTCCTAATACTCCAGTTGCAGATCGCATAGGAGTTAGCGAGGACGATTTAGTTGATGAGGAGGATGGCTTATCTCCGCCATTCACTCGTTCATCGGTCGGCGGAGCTAGCCCTGATATTCCTTCAGCATATACTCCTACCGGTGCTGGTGCCCCATCTTCTACGCCGGAGACTACATCTGTCGCTCCTACTGGGGTGAATCTATATCCTGGTCTTTTGGTGGACCGTGGAGTGTACATACACCGACCCGGATTTGTAGATCCTCCTACTCTACCAGAGCGGCCAGCCAACATCACTCTTCAAGAGCTGTGGGCCGATGGAGCGACGTAAGTATATAATTGTTATTATACACATTTATTCATACTCTCTTTATTTTCTAACGGTACATTATTTTGTTAATTCCAAGTTCTTTCTGCTCCATACTGGTAGAGATTTGGGCGACTTGATGTGTCATCAATTCCATGGTCCCTATCTGAACTTTGGGGATATCCCACTCGACAGACGATTCATTTGGATAGAGATGCTTGGGGTTTGCCTAAATAATATGATCTTTGTTTACAACATTTCTTAAATATTTACTAATTTGTTTTTATTTGTTCTTATTTGCAGAAGTTGTATTGGTGGCCGGCGCACAGAGATCAGGTGATCCAAAAGTTCTACAAATTCGTCGCCCGTAAGAGGTCGAGGGATATGATCAACGACCAGAAGGCGTTGGCTACACTAAATAGTGCTCTTCGCAAGGAGTGGCTGAAGGAGGAATTTTAGGAGGCGATGAAGAAGAAGATGGACACTTCGGCCTATAAGGCTAAGTGTGAGAAGGCAAAGGCTGCCCATGCTGAGGGTGGTCACCACACGGGTGGATCCATTCCAATTTCAGAGCATTATCGACGGTTGGTGAGTATTCTTATTGTTATTTCTTCAAATGTTTAAATTTAATATTTAGTTAGAAATTAATGTTTAATTATTACAGTACGAGGAGGTTGACAGGGCAGGCGGAGACCCGAATGTCATCGACTTTCCTAAAGTTTTCGAGCGTACCCATAAGCAAAAGAAGGATGGAAAGCTCGTAGATGATCGGGCGACCAAAGCCTATATAAGTTTTTTGAATCCTATATCTAATTACATTTTTCTGTCTTTACGTACTTAACTATATTTATTTTACCTAAATAGTTAGTCCTAACTCTAATATGAATATCAACTCTAAATCATAACCCTAAGTAGGATTATAAATCAAAGAAAAATTTAAGAGACGTATGAGAACCTATCCATAACAATACTTAATAGTAACTAAGATATGAATATTAACTCTAAATCTATTTTCCTATATAAATATAGGAGACGTATGAGACCCTAACCATAACAATACTTAATAATAACTAAAATATGAATATTAACTCTAAATCTATTCACCTATATAAATATAGGCGATGTATGAGCCTTTAGAGTTGAGTCAGTGAGGGAGGGACTGCTGACAAGGGGCTGTCGAGGGGGAGCCTGGACTAGTCAGCCACCGACGTCGGCTGTGAGGAACGACTTGTGGATACAACTTGTCGGTAGAGGGAAAGCGGACAGCGTGTACAGTACCGGATCGTTGGCATCCTAGCCGTTCGTTTATTCTAGAGCTCCTCTATCTCCACCTCCACATCCACTTATAAATATAAAGACTGACGATGCCACCGGAACCTACAGTTTGCAGCATATTACACAGATTTTTTGTGGGCCTACATGGTCAGATGAGCAAGGTGACCGGAGTTCTAAACACAACACGTCTGATTCCTACTACCTACTGCACCGGCTCAAGCTTCGACCTCAGTGCCTCTGGCAACGACTCCTCCTCCGACCACAACGTCTACTACATCGGCTCCTCCTCCGACCACAATGTCTACTGCACCGACTCCGACTTCGACCACGGCGCCTCTTGTCATGCCGCCGACTATTGCTGACCTTTCTGCCCAGGACGTACAACGGGTCATTAGCTTGGTGTTGGCACAGATATATGCATGCAGACAGCCGATTCTGTCTCCGCCACCTCCTCCACCATCAGTTTGATCATGTTTGTATGATTTTTTTGTATTGGATCGATGAGTTTGTATAAACTTTATGGAGTTTATGGATTATTAAGAAATTTGTGTATATGTACTATATTGCGACTGCTGGACGCGAGTTTGTATGGATTGAGCAGGTTTGGATATATATTGGAGTTTGTTTTTTTGTATATATTATGCAGGATGAATTTGTGTATACATTGGAGTTTATTTTACTTATATCATTTTACTGTAATTGTTTATATATATTGACAGGTTTGAGCAAAGCTGGAACCATTTCGTCTAGCAATAATGAGCAGCTTAGCAACTGACCAGCGACGTGTCACCCCCAGTTTTCAGAAATAGGGATATTTTTGTCATTTTGTATTTTGAATATTTTTGAAATTTATTTTATTATTTATGATATTGTTTTGGGGTTATCTGAGTCGGGTTCGAATTTTAACTCAATCTGACTTGTATCGGGGACCCGGGATAGTTTTGACTCTAGTGGGATCCACACACTAGTTAGCCATGGCCCACATGACATTAATTTAGTTGGTGAGTTAAAGTAATTATTCATGGGTAGGTTAAGTTTAATTAGAGCCTTTAAACTAGACTAATTTAGCCTCAACCTAAGCCCATTCCTAATTTAATTCAAATAGGACAAATGGGGGTGTTTTAGTAAATAGCAAATAGGGACACCTATGCCATAGGTGGCCGGCCGTAGGAGGAGGGGTGTGCTCATCCATTCATTTTATTTTTCCCCAAATTTTCTCTCTTGTTCTTCCCTAAATTTGAGAGCAACCTCCATTGATTTCATCTCCAAATCAATCATTTCTTCTACCAAATCTTCTTTATTTCTCCTCTACTTCATGGATAGAGGGTGCTAGCCAAGTTTGGGAGGATTTGGCTTTGGTTCGTGTCCATTTGGAGGCCACTTCGTGTCGGTAACGTGTCGGAAGGGTTTCTCTTGGAATCTCTCTCCCGGAAGGTATAATCTCTCCTCTAATCCACCCCTACATGCATATAGAAATATTTTGAACCCGTAGGAATGACCCCCATGGTTGTATCTCCATTTGTATCCATTTCGTTGCCATTTGGAGGTCATAAGAGTGTCCTTTGTGTTGTGGTTGTGTCCTAGTGGGAAAAACACCTATTTTGGACACTTGTATGTGTATATATATTGTAGGAATGATTTTAATTAGATTTAATCTCAGATTTATATTTTTAGAGAGTTATTCCTAATGTGTTCTTCATGTATCATATTGTATCATATTTATTTATCTATATGTGTATATATATATATATATATATATATTATATATATATATAATATATATATATATATATATATTTTTTTTTTTTTTTTTATATCTATATATATATATATATATATATAATATATATATATCAATGGTTATATATATATATATATATATATATATATATATATATATCTATATATATATATATATATATATATATTAATGTCTATATATATATGTATATGTATTGTGTCTTATAATTATATACAATATGTGTATTTATTTTGTGTCTTTATATGTGTAGAAGGGTGTATGGGATTTCGGCCAGGGAGGGCATGGAATTGAGAGTGTGGAGTTGGTTTGGTATGTGTGTGTGTTTGTGTATAGAGAGTGTTAGAGTTAGTTTTTGGTGTGAGGGATTAGAGTGGTAGATAGAATGTTTTAGAGTGAGATTGAGAGAGTGATAGAGGGAGGAGTAGAGAGTGAGATAGGTGGAGAAAAGAGGGGGGGTCAGCCATAGGACTGCAGCAGCAGTAGCAGTATACTGCTGCTGTTAGTGTCCATTTGGACAGTCCATAACCCAGCCTATTACAGGCCATATCACCCCCCCCATTGAGCAGCCTTAACCCCCAACAAATCAGCCCCTGTATCACAGCCATTAAGCTTTCCTAAAACAGCCCTTAAACCAGCCTTAACAGCCCCCTAAAACAGTCCTTAATTGCCCATTGAATCAGTCCAACTTAGTCCCATTTCAGTCCATATGGAAGCCCATATAAGCACTCATAAACCTGTCCCCATTTCCAGCCCTATTCAGCCCATGTATCAGTTCCCATGGACAACCTTGACAGGCCCCCAAACCAGCCCATTTCAGTCCCTAATCCAGTCCATTTGGACAGCCATTGGCCTCCCAAAACAGTCTACTAAACCCTCATGTATCAGCCTACATATTGGTACATATCAGCCCTTGTATTTAGCCATTTAGGAGCCCCTAAACCTGTCCTTAACAGTCCACTTTGTTCAGCCTAAAACCAGTCCAATCTAGTCTAATTTCAGCCCATATTTGGCCCCTGAAATCAGCCATTAAGCAGTCCCAAAGTCCCAAATCTAGCCCATGGACAGCCCTATATGTATATGTGTGAGTGAGCTTAGTGTATGTGTGTGTAAGCTATTGTGTATGTATGTGTGAGTTATATATGTGAGTTTCTATAGGAGAGTTTATATGTGAGCCTTTATACCATATGTGGTGAGCCTATAGATGAGCCTAGGAGTGAGCCTAAGTGTGGTATTATGGAAGCCATATGTGAGTGGGTGAGTGAGTATTGTGGGTATGTTATGGTTAGCTAGTATTTTAGAAGTTTAGGATAAGGTATTGTAGGCTATGGTAAGTGTCACGACCCGTTACCCAAATTATTGGGCCGGGCCGAGCCATGTCCAGCCTACGCTTGTTAAAGCGTAGTAAGCTGTTCTAAGAATAGACAATAAATGATCTAAGCTGCTAACAGTTCTAAAATCACAATTAAGGTACATCACAACACAGCATCTATAAGCGAAGGTAAACAAGCACAGACTTAAATAATACACTTTATAAGTATCTAACTGGAGACAAAGTCCAGTATCCAAATATAAGTACAGACCAAAGTCTAAGTCTCAAAACACATGAAAAATAACTAAGCGAGGTTCCCCGCTGGGGCCTCTTCTGGAGCTAAGGCCAGGTCCTCAAAATCAGTGCCATAATGTGTAACACATAGCATTTCCCCATTGAAAAGTGAACCTACAACGTTATCCTGTCAGGACGGGAGCAAGTACAACCTCTACAACTAAAGTACTGAACATATAATGAAAGAGATGTACAACAAGAAACATGGTGTGATAAGTCTATAAACAGGAAATACTGGAAACATGGCCTTATGGTACAACTGGGATCATGGTATGACTGGAATCATCGTATCATAGTAACATAGGGAACGTGGCATATCTGGAATCATGGTATCTAATAATCTATCATGGCAAGGACACATATGTCATACAGACAGATGTATATGTAATGTTTAAAACTGTAGCAGGTACGTGATCGGTCAATAGGTGTACAATGTACTGAGGCACATGTAAATAAAATGTACATACGTACAAGTGCACAAGCATATGTGTACATCCGTACAGAAATGCGGGATAATGGCCTACGGCAAGGTATGCATATAAAATGCGACCTTGTTCGGTACGATAGAGGGGGCATGATCACGTACTCAACTATCAGTTTTCCCATAACCCATATTCTAACATGTGAGAGATACGGGAACAGTAAAAACATGTGGGAGATGCGAGAACAGTAAAAACATATGGAAGATACTGGAAGCAGTATAAGCATGGCAGGTACTGGGAGCAGTAGAAAACATGTGAATACTCAGAGCAGTATAAAGCATAGTGAAACATGTACTGAGAACCCGTAAGAAGAAGGTGAAGATATAAAAACTGTCCTAAGCATGGTCGATACTGAAAGTAATACAACATGTGAAGATTTAACTTGCTACCTCAAGGATCAGTACTCTAACATGGTTAATACATGTTCTAGCATTAAAAGACAGTAAATGAGTATGTAGATGTACTTGCCTCGAGCAAAGCAAGAATAATAGTACAAAGATATAGATGTCCGATGTCCTGTCAATAATGATATACAAACTCAGTTCTAAGCTATGTTCAATATTACACTAGTGGTGAGACACGACTCCTAACTGGATACTAGCTAAGTGGGGACCTAGCATAAAAGTCTAATGTGAAGTGCCACTATACACAAACTAACTTTCTAGGGACTTTACACTAGTGCGGGGTGATGTCCAATACGTCTATAACTCAAAACAACGCAAAATATTGAAAGTCGTAATTATTTAATAAATAAATCAAACTGTACACTATGTTCTAACAATTTTTGAGATAGACAAAAAGATCAATTTTATATAAAATAAAGTACCAAAATGATCCTTGTTAATCATAAAAATTTATACTAATTTTTTTGGGATTTATAAACCCTCATAAATAATTATTAAAAATCAGCAAACACATGTATCCGGAAAATGAGTTCTGTTTTCCTATTTTTATAAAATACCAAAAGTACTTATTAAATACTAAAAAAATTATAATAAATTATCTAAATTAAGATAGTATTTAAATATAATTTTTCCCAGATTTTTACAGAAACTAAAATATATATAAAAATTCAAAAACAGAAAGTAACACATTCTTAAAAAATAATTAATTATAAATTAAGGATGATACAAAGAAAAATCTACAGATATTGTCGGATGATAAAATAAATATCACCAATGTGTCCAGAATGGTCAAATTAGCTAGGATAGCCTATCCAAAAGTCCAATTTGGACACAGGGGCAAAACGGTAATTTTGGGTCAAAATGATGTCTGCCGTTGGACACACTTTGCACCGAAAAATGTGTCGAAATAGAAGTCTATAAAACCTAGCAAATTATACGTCCACGAATCTAGAATGATGATACGAACCCAACGGTATGTCCGAAATGGAATTCCGATGTGCCGATCTCAAAATGATACGTTGACGCGGACACTTGGTATCCAGTTTGCACCGAAGTACGTGCCGGAGAAAATGTCTTCAAAACTCAGCAAATTATACGTCAACGAGTCCAGAATGACGATACGAACTCAATGGTATATCCGGAATTGGATTTCGATGAGCCGATCTCAAAGTGACCCGTTGACTCGAAAAAGTGGGACCCGCTTTGCACCGAAATACGTGCCAGGGCCCACGTTCTCCAAATCAAGCAAACTTTAAATGAAAATATGCCAGAACGATGCCACGAGTCTACTGGTGGTGTCAAAAATTGAATCCGGAGTCCCGGGTTCAAAAATAGAATTTTACAAGTACAAATTAAATAATTCGGACGGCCAACTTTGGCGTCGAATTCAACCCACCAAACGTGCTTATAATGAAACGAAACCTAAATGAGGCAGAAAGAGGGTTATATCAGCTATGCATCGGAACTGACGGCGTGCCAACCGGAGCTTGCGACGGCGAAGATACGAGCTGATGAAGTCGGCTCCACGAAACTGTCCAAAAACAGTTCAATTTAAAACGTCAACTTGGTGGCCAGTTTTGAGGTACGAAATGACAAAATTAACGGATGAAAATTGAGGGGAGTGAAGTGCTATATACCGAGATTGCGACGGAGCAAAGAAATCGCCGATCCAACGGTCGGATCTCCCAAAAAATATGCACGAAGTTGCTGCGACGGGACGCGAATTTTGAGTTCCAAACTCGCGCGCGCCGACGGGATTTCGTTCAAAACGTACAAATCGCCTATGCGTCGCGCCGGGGAGGATGGTGGTGGTCCATAGGGGTTCGCCGAAGGTTGCTAGACGGGGGGGGGGGAGCTCGGGCGGCGGGCCGGCCACGTGGTGGCACGGCCACGCCCATGCACGCGCGCGGGAGGTGGCGCGACAGCCATGCTGCTCGCTGCTGCTGCTACTGTTTGCATGTGCGCGGCTACGGCGGCGCGGGGCGGCGGCGCGCGGCGGCGATCGCCGTGGCACGGCGGGAGTGGCTGTGCGGTGGTGGTGGTGGCGTTATGGTGGTGGTGTTGTGGTGGTGGTGTTGTGGGAAGACGATGGTGGTGGTGGTGTTTATGATGGTGATGATGATAATGAAGATGATGAAAATGGAGAGAGGGGAGGAAGGAGGAGCTCGGTCATGGAGGTGGTGGTGTTCGACGAGCATGGAGGGGGGTGGTGGTGGTGTTCGGCCGAGTGAGAGGAGAGAGAGAGAGAGATGGAGTGTGTGTGTGTGTGGTGTGTTTGCTTTTGTATGTGTGTGAGTGTAGAAATATACATAGGAAGAGAGAGAGTGTAGGATAGAGAGAGATAGTTTAGATATTTAAAAGAGGGAGAGAGAGAAAGAGGTCGGCTGTGGAGTAAGGGGGTGTTCTTACTGGTGAGGTGGAGGGGTGATGTGTGGGTTTATGTTGAGAGAGAGAGATATATATATGGTGTGTGTACATATATATAATATATATATATATAAAGAGTGTGAGAATAGAGAGAGAGTGAGATATTTAAGAGAGGGGGAGAGAGAGTAGTCGGTTGGGGAGGGGGATTGATATGCTGTGATGGAGAGGGGTGAGTGTGTGTGTTTGTATTAATAAAGAGAGAGTGAGAGATTTAGATATATATATATATATATATATATATATATATATATATATTATATATATATAATATGTGTATAAAAAAAAAAATATATATATTATTATATATATATATATATATATATATATACACATATACAATATTTGTAAAGTGGAGAGAGAAAAAAAATTTAAAATAGGGAAAAATGGGGAAATTATGTGGGGCGTTTGGGCAGTCATGAAAGGGCAACATGGAGCATGGGTTCGGGTTCGGTCGAACCGGGTCGGGTCAAAATCGGACAGGGGGCAATATTCGAATTAAATATGGGTATTTATAATCACGAAAAAATAAATAATATGCGGGGACTCCAATAAATGGGACACAAGCGTCATGCGGGTAGTAGGCTTTATGTGGGCCACGTCCATACTTTGGGTCGACTGGGTTAGGTCGATGTCGGGTCCCAAAATTAAATTGAAAAATAAATCAGGCTTCACGGTAGAAAATAAATCGGCCTAAATGACCCGAAAGTTGTGCGAAGAAATTGAAGCACAAAATAGAGTGTCTGAGTGGGACACGAAGGTCATGGGTGAAGAGCGTCTCAAGTAGATCATTCATGAGAAGTTGGTTCCGAGAAAACGACTGGTCTGGTGCTCCTAATTAAAAGTCACGGTAACGTGCAAACGAAGATCAAAGATAGAAGTGGGAATAATTATTCAACGATTAATTGGTCTAAGTTGACCCGAAATTGTGCGATACAAAAAGAGCACAAGGAACAAGTTCAAGTGGGACACGATATATCAACAGGAAGATAATCTTGCCTACTTCAAAACCCATGAAGAGAGTTTACAGAGATTGGCATCCCTGACGCCAGAAGTCAAAGTTATGGAAAGGTACATTAATGATCAAAACAATTAAATATTAAATATTTATTGAAATAATTCATTTAGAAAAATTTAAAATAGCCCTAAAATTCAGGGGGCTTACATCCTACCCACCTTACAAAAATTTCGTCCTCGAAATTAAAAATCATCCAATAGGTCAAACTATAACATGTAGCTGCTCTGGCTACGATACTCAAACTGCTACCCTTGTAATCATCTCTTCTGTTTTCTTTACAATCTTTTTGGTTCAGGTTCAACAATGGTCCTTCTATCATAAACTATGTCATATATCCTTTAGAACCTTCCATACTAACATGGAACCTTTTTGTATACCCTAAACTATAGGTCATTCTCTGGGTATGTCCATAAGCCTATAATGCTTAATCATCATCCATATTTTCAACCTCAATTGTAAATACTGGATTTCCTTATCGTATCCTAAGTATCCATATTCTATCAATCCACAGGCCCTTTGCATCATTTGTCGTCAATCCTTTCCTACAGTTTCTCCTTGAAATCATACGTTCAATCCTTATCCTTGGCGTAGAGCCTTCTTCTTTTACTCAACAAGTACTCCGAATATAAATCCTCGATTTTGAAACTCCGATTTATTAATTACCAATGTACATATGTCTTTGCTTCGTCCTTGTCTTTTTAACTGATATTTTTCGATCTCGTACGCAATACGATAACTCATTTTAACTTATTCTATATCAATCCACATATCGATTGACCCTCTAATCACATGCAATTAGCTATAGATAACCAATCAAAATTCTACGAACGCTAAATCCTCAAACTGCTAAGCACAAGATTCTAATCCTCAATCCATAGTCATAACAATATAATATCTCATTTCTCCATCTTTAGATACCCTATCTCGAGTCATACTATCAATGCAATCGTTCTTAAGGGTTTTCAAGTCTACTACAGTCAGTCACCCATACTTGTCCCATAAGTTTAATCTAACCAATCCCTAGGAAAAGTATTTATCACAATCACACAATACATTTATAGTTATACTGCAGAATCAGTCAACAAGGTTTGGCTATTTCGGTCGCCTATGAAAATAGAAGGTAACAAAGCCTAAGACTGGGTCAAGCAAGACGGAAAGTTTATCGGAATATCTCCAAGAATGGTACGAAGACAGATGCATAACGAGAAGAATTATCCAAGAGGTTAATGAAAAGTGTTTCAGATTACCTTATGACTATGCCTTGTGCGATCGCAAATTAGGTTCGCACTACATCACGCCCGTGGGACGATTATCGATTCGACCGAATCAGGGCATACACACACTATCTCTCTCTCTCTCCCCACTACAACACTACAAAAATACTGTTATTTAGCTACTGATCATACCAACGAAAATGAATCCGTCGCTCGACGAATTATCGACTGAATAGCTACTGATCTTTTATGTAAATTACAGTATAAAAAGACGTCATTAGTTCAGTCAAAATTTTGTCGCTGAATAGTTACCGACGGAAGATTCTGTCACCGGCCACGAGTAAAAGTGAAACGTTAACCCTTTATTTCTCATTCTCAAACTTTTACCAAACAATTTTCCCCCCAAATCCTCTGAGCCCAACTCCTCCAACCCCATCCCTGACTCCGGCCTCGACCCTCATCCTCCTCCTCCTTCATCGACTCCCCCTTCTCCTTCGCCCCTACCCTGACCCCTCCTTCACTGACCCCAACCCACCCACCCCGATCTCCCAAGCAGCGGTCGAACCCCTCCTCCTCTCCCACACGATAGCCCCGACGGACCCCCATTCCCCGGCGGCACTGTGAGGACCCTAATTTTTGGGAATTATTTTTTTAATTTATTTTATAGTATTTATATTATTAGGTTATATTGTATACTTAATTATGATTATATATGTACTTTTTCATGTCTTTGATTTTTGGAGCACAAGACATGCCTATCTCTAGTAGACATGATGACATTTAATTTGATATATCATGTCTCATCCATACTTGTCCCCTAATATTCTTTTGACTTCGCACAACATCGGGTCAAATTTAGGCCATTTGATTATTTACCGTAAATCTAGACATAACTTCCAACGTGAGTTCGGAACTCGACATCGATCAAAACTATTTGACCCAATATATGATTTTGATCCATTTTGAGCCTACGACACACATGCCAAGGGTGTGCCACTCAATCGAGTTCCCATATGATATTTATTTGCGAATGGCACATTAGACCCATTGGTTGACTTTTCGAGTTTGATTTGACTATAAAATATATTAGGACCCTAACCTAGACAACCCCACTTGTTAGAATCATGTTATGGTGCCATAACTTAGTAGAAATATTTTGAATATTATTTGGGATGTTGTACAACCAAATAGGTTCGAATACCATTTTGTATATATATAATTATATTTATAATAGCCTAATATTACATATATATGGCCTTAGTCATGGTTAAGTTTGAGATGCATATCGACCAAGAATTTTGGCATGGATAGTGTAGTCGTGTTCTTTGACTAGTGTATTAGCAATGCTAAGGAAGGTCGAGCCATATGTGGGTTATTTCTAGGAAAATAAGTCAAAATTGTGACTTGAACCATATAAATGGATTAATTAGTAATTATTGAGAATTTTGGACTTTATAGGGAACCCAGTTGTGCTAAAGTAGTCAAACTCGACCTGAGTGAAACCCAAGCCATGTGGCTGTGTAGCGCGTCTACATGCATCCATATAGACATATTTTATTGTTCAAATAAGTATTTATCACGATCCGTACCCGCTTTTTGGGATACGAGTGTGTGTCCAAGCCTGTCTACGCCGCAGAGTTGGCGATAGAACGCTGTCAAGGCCATGATGCTCAAAATTATATAAATGTTAAATTTATTGCTCATTCATATTTCTAGATTGATTAAAACATTTACAAGAATTATATTTGGAAAGAAATACAAAGTCTCACCATCTATTACAACAATTTAAGCTATCTAACTAGTTTATAGGTTTCGGCCTACAAGTATACTCGTGTCTCCCAAATGCTAAGAATAGTCGCAGCCAACCTAAAAAATATTGGTTATCCGTCAGGAAAGGAACAAGCACACAGACCAACGGTAATCCGAAAACACAATAGAATTTACAAAACATGAAAATAGCATATGTGAAATGAAGCAAGAGAGTAAACTAGTAACCTGTCATATCTAGAATAAACTGGAGGAGATATAACAGGATATATGGACTAGAATAAAATATGTAAATAGGGTAACATGGCAAGTAGTGACGACTGTAAAACGACAAACAAGGAACCACTATCTACGTGTTTTGAAATATCGGATTCGACATGTGAACGACTAGGGGTAATCCGGCATCCCGTATGTGAATTGTCAGACTGCTATCAGACACGATCAGACATTATTAGGATATTTTGGGTAGTCCACATATCTACTAAGATTTTTCCCTCCCGACTAGTACTCATGGACTCGAACAAGTTACGAAACACGAAAATACGATAATCACGAAATATACTATAAGAGATCCATGACACTAATCCATGTAGCAATGTGTCAGCAAGCAAGAAAGATATGTGAAAACATAAAATGGAAAGACTACTATGAATCTAAAGTAATCAGAAAGTGCACTTGTCTGTGGTCCTTTTGCTGGTGTGAAACCGAGATAATACTATACCATTCAATGGGCTAGACCAGTCCAACACACGTAACAGTATCCAGATGTTGAAACAGATATTATTAATATGTTCAAAATAGTCAAATTAGCTAGAATAGTCTACCCATAAGTCCAATTCTGGACACAGGAGCAAAACGATAATTTTGGGCTAAAACGATGTCCGTCGTTGGAGTCGTTTTGCACCGAAAAATATGACAGAGTCTATGGTCTCTAAAGTCATCAAACTATATGTCTACGAATTCGATTTGACGAGATGAACCCAACTGTATGTCAAAGGTTGGATTCCGGTGGGCCGTGCATGAATTCGTCCGTTAGATCGGGTCGCAGGCCCGCCAAAATAGCGTTCTTGTCGACCTTCTCAGAATCGGACCAAACTTGGCATGCAGGACCAAAAAAATGACACGGTCCTGTTGGCATAAGTTTTGTCTCGATAGGACGAATGTGCACAAAGTAATTGACTAGTTTGCAAAGGGGTCGGTACGGTAAATTTTGACGGATACACATCAAATTCGTCTCGCACAATCAACCAATTTGAATTTCGTCAAAGCCAACATGTCTACAAAGTTGATACGCACCTTTTGATGCTTTCGGTTCGCGACCACGTCGTCCGGTTTATCGGGACGCATGCCGTATCGGAAGATTTTTCTAAAATTCCTAATTTTTAAAAATTGGTTTTTCTCCATTTTTTGAACTGTTTTAATCAGTAAAAAACTACAGACTACCTAAAACTAATTTATGGATTTTGTTCATGGTTATATCGGCTATGAATCTTTTAAGTAGATTCCAAAACTCTCCTACAATTTGGCAGTTATTTGCCTTCCTACATGGCGTGGACTGGATTGTGCTTTGTTTCGAACTAGTTTTTATCGAACTTTGGTTCGATTTTCCACGAGTTTGTAAAAGGTTCTATTCGATATATTTATTGGAATATAAAGTTGGTAGGGGTTGTCGACAAACCTAAGAAGAAGGATCGAAAAAACGATCGACTGTATGCGACGAATCTTCGATGCTGCGAAATCAGCACAAGGCTGAACGCTGCTGCTGTCCTCTCCTGTTCTGTCCGCTGTTGTGGCCACCACGCACGACGCTGGCCGGCCGGTGGCCGACGCTAGGTGCATGCGCATGGACGACAGTGTGGCACAGCAAGGCGGGGGCTGGCCGGAGATAGGTTTTAGGGTTTGAAGAGAAACCTCACGCACACCCTTTTGTTCT
>JANAVB010032617.1:2501709-2638348 GCA_029216955.1 Iris pallida | reverse complement strand
AAATAATATATAATATATACAAAATATATACACACACACACACACACACATATCTATATATATATATATATAATATATAGATATATATATATACACACACACACAACACACACACACACACACAGATATATATATATATAATATATATAGATATATTATTATATAGATATATTATATATATATATATATATACCACACACACACACACACACACACACACACACACACACCACACACACACAGAGATATATATATATATATATATATATACACACACACACACACACACACCACACAGAGATATATATATATATATCTGTGTGTATATATAAATATATATGTGTGTGTGTGTGTGTGTGTGTGTGTGTGTGTATATATATATTATATTATATATATATATATATAATATATATATATATATATAGTGGTGTGTGTGTGGGTGTGTGGTGTGTGTGTGTATATTCATAGATATTTTCATATATGATCGACACTACAGCAAAATAGTGTTATAACGACACTCTAAAAGTGTCGTTATACTCTTTTCACGACACTTTTTAAGTGCTGAGTAGAGGGGTGTCGTAGAAAGTTTATTATTTTCAACGACACTTCCAAAGTGCTATGTAATATTTTTATTACGACACTTTCTGAATGTCGTGTAAAGAAATTTCATGGCATGAAAAAGGTGTCATCTTAAAGTAATTCAATGATAGTTGAGAAGTGTTGTAATAAATTTTTGTGGACTTTAGACGACTCGACAAAACTGTCATAGAATCACTTTATGATGACACGTTTTTAGTGACGTTTAATATTCATTTCACGACAATCTGTAGGTGTCAACTTAATGTTAGATTATTTTTCACAACACTTTTTATGTGTTGTCTAAACATGAAAATCATGATTATTATTAATGCCACGATACCTTACAATTGTTATCTAATTCAAATGGAGAACACAGTAAATGTCTTCAAATATCATCGAAATATATCAAATGTAAATTGATTTCATTTATATGTTTATTTTCATATAATTAAACAAAACTAATTTTCCAGATAATAAAACTTAATGTACCAATATTATCATATATTAAAATATCTTAAATCCATACAAAGTCTCAATAGAAATCCATACAAAGTCTCAATAAAAATCCATACAAAGTCTCAATAGAAAGTAATATTGAGAACAAAAACAAAGTCTATTACATAACAAAATCTACTACTATTTAGCGCTCAACTTTAATTTTCCAACATCAAACTCGAACGACGTAATCCGAACTCCTCAATCAATCTGCACACAAAAAGATAAGAATTAATATTTTAACTTACAAACTGACCATGCAAATGCTATTGCAAAACAAGAACTAAAATTAATATTATGGCTTTCAAATTGACCATACAAAATAAACGTTTGCTATAGCTATAAACGGTTGACCATCAAACGGTACTTACAACAAATGGGGGTCATCACACATAAAGATACCAGCCATGGTAGACCACTGGACATCAAAAACCAGAATAGACCACTGGGATTTCAGTGCACATTACATATAATATGCAAGTTATGAGAAAATAGAATAGAAGAGAAATTGACCATACAAAACAAACCATTGGAAGCCACTAATCTGCCAACGTTCTGCAGATATATAGCTCAGCTTTGTATAGAAAGAAGTTACCAGCAAGTCACCAGCAAGACAGATATTTAGCCCAGCTTTGTATAGAAAGAAGTCACCAGCAAGTCACTAGCAAGACAGATATATAGCCCTGCTTTGTATAGAAAGAAGTCACCAGCAAGTGCACATTACATATAATATGCAAGTCACCAGCAAGTCACCAGCAAGACAAATATATAGCCCATCTTTGTATAGAAAGAAGTCACCAGCAAGTGCACATTGCATATAATATGCAAGTTAAGAGAAATTGACAACATATAGCCCAGCTTTGTATAGAACGAAGTAAAGCAGTGCACAAATAACTGCAACTGCAGCATGCATGCAACTGCAGTCATGGTCTCAATGTGTGGCCTCAACTGCAGTCATAGTCTCAACTGCAGCAGTCATGCAACTGCAGCATGCCCAGCTTTGTATAGAACGAAGTAAAGCAGTACACAAACAACATATAGCCCATCTTTCACATAGTAGCATGCAACTGCAGTCATGGTCTCAATGTGTGGCCATGGAACCAAGGCCAAATGGCAGCATGCAACTGCAGTCATGGTCTCAAGGAGAGGGCAAATTGATATGGGGAAAAACTAATATCCTTATGTTGATTCATAAAACATTCAGAAATCATGTACTTGGGTCTTCATTTGGAACCTGGGATTCTATTCCCCTCGCGCACACCCCAGTATGTGATAGCCCGAATAAAATTTCAGGATAAAGTTATTGGTACTACTATGTTTGGCAAATAGAATTAAAAAATATTGCTTAAAACACGTAACAGTTGTGCAAATCATGGCGTACCTAAAACATCTTCTTTGTCTCATCTTCGACATTACCACAGAAGAAACTTTTACCGGCCAAGAACTTTGCAACCTATTGCCACTCACTTGAAATAATAAGCAAGAAAGATTCACTCATTACCACAAATGTACAATACTCAAAACGAAAGAATATCCTATTCAACAGCCTTCTTTGCAAATATAATAGAATGGACTTAATTAGTTAAACATTCATATTAATAATTTAATTACCTGAATCTCTTCACAACTAATATACTTGTGTGGCCAAGCAATTGTACTTCCTATAGCATCATCAAGGGTAAAAAAAATTTCTTGAGGCTCGGAACAACGTAACATCTGGAACTAAAATTTTTTTAACCCAAACTTTGTAGCAATCTGGCCCAAGTAAAACATGGTGTACCATTGAAGTAGAATCTGTGGAAGCAATTTCTGCCTTTGCCACCACCTGTCCTGTGGCAGTCCAATTTAACAGGTTGCACTTAACGCCTACAAGGTTTTTATTAGCACTAGCATTCACACTCTCTTGACGGGACTATAATGAAACAAGAAGCTAAAAGTAAATTTAATATTTCAATGTTAAATATCAATAACATTACCACAATATATACCTGTCGACTTGACGGAGATGGCAACGTTGTTCCATTAGTAGGCTATCCTGCAAACTATAAAATAATTCAATTGTACTTTAGTGCTTTGAAACTCAAGATTGCATAGTTTTTAGCAAAACAATGGAATTGAAGATAAAATTATTACAACTTACCATGTCTGGCCTAAGCTCTCTTAGTATTTTTTGCGTAAGATCTTGAGTTTTGCGAACCTCATTTAACTCATCCATGACAGAATGCATCCATGATTTGTTTTGCAATTGGGCCTCTATCCTAGATGGGGTCACCCCAAATCCAAGACCTCTAACAGAACCGGAGCATTCTGGACCAAAATACTTGCTCACTGGATCATCATTTATAGATGTTGAATTCCCACTATCTGGAAGCTCTTTATGGTTTTGCATTTTCGACTAAAAATAAATAATATTAGCATATTGATATAATCATAAAAAATACAGTATAGTAACGAATTTGAAATAGATAAGTTCAAATTACATACAATTGCCTTCTCTGCAGCATCGTTGATCGGCTCTCCCCTCTTCTCACCCTTCCTTCTCTTATGTCCTTCGATCCATAAATCTGCCCTCGATATAGATTTGCCCGCATTTTCAATTTTCTAACAAAAATGGAATAACAAAATGATTAAAATACATCAAGTTTATTGCATGTAAGAAAATTTTAAAGATATATGAATTAAAAATAATACCCAATCATGCTCATATTTACGCCGTCAGTAGCCTCTGAATCTCAAGCAAAAGAAATGTATGCATCATAGTACATCCTATGCGCATCTGGCAACTGAGAAGCCTCATTTTGTTCAAAACTGCTTGTATGTTCCCCATGAAGAACCCAAAGCTGATATGAAGGATCAAAACCAATTTGGACCAAGTGATCATATACTACTTCATTTTTTTTATGACTTTTCGACTTTACATTCTTTACAAGGACATACGATCCTATCAGGATTCCTAGCATACTTCTTAGCATTTGTTATAAATCTCTTCGCTCCTTCTAGGTACTCATCACTAGTCCTACAAATAGAAAAGGAAACTATGATTTATGTAATTATTCATATATTTGATAGCTTAAAGTAAAAAAAATATCAAAAAAAATTCGAAGGACCTCGGATAATTAATCCAGGTTTTATCCATCCTTAACAACCAAATTTGGGACTTCGTTCACTGCTCGCCAACATCTACAATCCCAAACCAAAATAGCCTATCATGGACACCAAATTAAAGTTAGCGCATTGTATATATAAGCAACAAATGCATGCAATTAAAATTATAAAAAATACTATGTACGACCAATCTACAGCAAGTCAGCTTGTCCTAGAACTGGGATATGTTGACAGAATGTTGTTGTCATGGGAGAGGTGAGGAATGAGTCCATTTCTTCATGTAAGTGTGCAGCTGAATTGGAAATTATCTGGAAGTAAAGTAACTCTAGTGAGCCAACTTCCAAAACCAGAAGTTGGGAATCAATCAGGGCCATCACATATTTTACAAAAATGACCACTCTTTGTATACTCAAGTGCTAAAATGAATATACATAGGGAACAATATATATAACCTGATACTTTGTTAAGAGAACATTTACCTACAAGATATTACCAGGTTACAATAAAATAAATGTAACTGGCATCATTTCCCCGTGTAAACAGTAAATGGAACTCACAAGGATCACCATGTGAGTTCCATGTACTAAACTAGTGCAAATGGCTATAGATGATGCTTTACTTTATCATGAATGCTTAACTTTTCTAAGTTTACTATTATCCAACAGTACTGTCTCTCACGAGAGGGCCAGCACCCCAACAATCAATGACTCTCATCTTTTTCCCCTTCTTTCACGGTACACTGCACGTAATGTAGGGTTACATAACATTATCACATGTCATCTCTATGCTCATTGCATAAAATCAGTAAAGTAGGCAGGGCTATGTTGATAACTACTATGGTGTATGGACACCGATACACCACGACAAGAAAGGTACAGACGACACAGACACAATGCCTATGTGTATTTGGACTGTCCAGAATGCGTCTGATATGTACGTGTCAGACACAACATTGGCTCGGGTTTTGTATACTCTTATGTGTTCATCTCATATATTTTCGACTCTACATTACTGTCAATTCCAAAAGAGAGAAACTTGCCAGAAAATCGAAGCTACAACTCCTTTTTATCCGAACAAAAAAAGTTCTTTCTAAAAGCATCTTCTGCGTTGAAGTTTATCTGTCCACCTCTACTCTACTGCACCATAAGGTGCCTTGCACTGCAGTTTACCTACAGTTGCTAAACCCAAACCACAAGCGGCCATGGTAGGAGAACTTTAGCATAGTCACAATTAAGATCCAAATGCCATGATATCAAAACTGCGGTTGCAATTAATTAATAACTTTCCTTGTAGGAGAACTTTAGCATATTGTTGATATTAAGAACTGCAAACAACAAGAGAGCAATCATAATACATTGATGATATTAAAAACTTATATTAATAGAAATGAATTGCACTATAGTTTATTCCAGAAATATATTTTAAAATATACTTCAAGTGATAAAAATCAATATGTCATGTTCTAATACTGTAGGATGCACTAGTGCTTGAGGGATATATGAGTTATCAATGCAAAATGTGGGTCATATCATGTCGAAAACGTATTGGACACAACCCGGCCAATCCAAAATACGTTATAACACAACAAAGTAACTTATAAAACAAAATATAAAGAAAAACATAAGAAAATCACATAATGCGATGAAAAACACAATTGAACATAAAATTATCTTAACAATCACCATTTAAAATATCATCAGTGCTTCGAAAACTAAATTGCACAGAGAAGAGGTTTGGAAAGAAAATGAAGGCAACAAAATTAAAAGTGTATGGACAAATATGAAACAACATAGTACATTTTAGAAAATAATTTTTTTTAGAGTGTCCATGTCAGTATAATCTCACCTGTAGCATGTCCCTGAGACCCAAGATTCCTGGTGTATAACCTGTTGCAATGCACAAAAACACAAGATGAATATTCAATTCCAAAAAAAGGAAAAAAAAACAAATTTTGTTTTGAAATTTTTTTGCAATAGTGTAAATTTTAGAAAGAAACTAATTTAGAACTAAAACACTTGAACATGTAAGTGTTCATGGAGGATTCAGAGAAAATTGAACCTAAAGAAAATTATTGGAAAATGTTGTCAATATTAACAAAGAGAAACCCTAGATGTTGATTTCTTCCTCAAAACCATATTTAAGAAAGAAAAAAACTATATAATGATTGATCTTTTCTAAAGTTTACCGAATCCCCAATTATTAAACCTAGAAAATAAATCAAGAAAGAGAAACTCAGAAAATTGGGAGGGAGAGAACGTCCTTTGCCGCCCCTCCGAGAGAAGAAGGATTAATCCCGAATTCTTACCTTTGTCGCCCCTCCGAGAGAAGTTCCCCTTTGTCGGCCCCTCCGAGAGATCGTCCGATTTAGAGAGGGAGAGCAGAAAAGAGAAAGGAAAATAAGAGAATGAGAGAGAGAGAGAGAAATGGGATAATAGGAAACCCTTAACATCTTTTCTGTGCTCTCACCGCCAAAAAATTTCGTGGGAGGGAAACTTTTTGGCCCCAAAATTTTCGTGGACTGCTGCTCTCACCGCCAAAACTTTTGCTGTGTAACTCTCGATCCTGTAGCAAAAAAATTTTGAGAAAAAAATCGTGTGAAATTTCATTCTGAGACAACACTTTTTAAGTATTGTATATTATATATGATATTATTACACTTATAAAGTGTTGTATATAGTACGTAATATTCTACGACATTTGTAAGTTGACTTAAAAGTGTTGTTAAAGTTATGTTTATGACACTTTTAAATAGGTGTCGTAGATTATGATAAATACTCAATTACAACGACATTTTTAGTCGAGTGTCATCATATAAAAAATTAACGACACTTATTTAGAAAGTGTCGTTATAACACTATTTTGTTGTAGTGATGAATGGATATTCAATAAAACCAAAATCTTTATAATATTTTCCTAGGGTATAGTTTATGCATAAAAATTATGTACGTATATATGCAAAAATCCATTTACTAGTGAACTAACAAATAACTAATAATAAATGATATTATTTATTAACCACAACAACGACGACAATAATAATAATAATAATAATAATAACAATATTAATAATATTATTAAGGATAACAATTTAGGGAAAATCATTAGGTGTACATACAAATATAGGTATAGTCTAAAAATCCCAACATGCACAAGAATATCTAAGGAACTTATTTCTCCTCTAAAAATATCATGAGAATATCCATAATATTGATACCTATATATATATAACAATTTCTTAGAAAAATACTTTATTAGATTATAAAAATAAAGTACGCCATACACACATAATATATATATCGATGTGGACGCCTTTGCAGTCATTGCTTCACTACATGGGTTTAGGTTAGGTTCGGGTCAAGTCCGGACTGAAATGGTACAACCGGGTCCCTTAAAAGTCAAGATCCTAATAAATAATGATTTAAATTATTTATAGGAGTTAAATCGCAACTTGGCCTGGTTTTCCTAGTTGTGGCACACATATGGCTCGGCTTTTTTTAGCATGGCTAATACACTAGTCAAGGCACACAACCACACTATATGTGCCACGATTTCTAGTCATCTTGTACTCCAAAACTTAACCATGACTAAGGCCTTCTATAATAATAAATAAATAAATATCTAAAAGTCATCATTTATGTCAAATAAATAATAAAATAATATTTAAAATTTTGGGAAAAGGGGTTACAAATCTACCCACCTTAGAAATAAATTCGTACTCGAATTTAAGGACCACTACGATAGGCAGACATGGTAGATTGGTGAAAAGAATCCCCGATAAGAAAATATTGATCAAATGAATTGAAATAGGAAGAAATAGTTTTGAAACTCTAAAGGCCCTAAAATGCTCTCAAAACTTTTAATTTGAAACAAGTTTGACAAAATAAATAATCATAAACAAAGTATTGGCGAAAACTACCTTCAACCCCGATAAATAAAATATGTAAATGAATAAATAAATAAATTTTTTGAAATTCCGGAAAGAGGGATTCAGGGTTAGGGATTTGGATGGTTGGGGATTTTGTGAACTAGGGATTTGACCCAATCATACTTGGAAAAAATATTATCAAAATATTGTCCAAATAAATCACAAAATATTATCTAAAATAATACTTATTACTTTAAATAATCCTTGTAATAAAATCAATTGTCAAAATATTTGTTAAAAATAATTCAAATATTTATAGATGTATATTTTTCACAAATACAATATCTTTTATAATAGTATAGCAATAATTTGAATTTAATATAACACTTGATAAAAATAGTAACTAGAATAAAATTTCTTCTAAAATTTGGCAAATCTCATTTCTTTTCAAAATCTCTATAATAGAAATAAAATGAAAATTATTTCCTAACTAGGAAAAATACTTAAACTAAAATAAACTAAAATAGAAAAATGTAAGAGAACGAAAAGTATGCTTACGATTCTACCCACCTTAGAAATATTTTCTCTTAGAAATTTTCAAAGGCCACGATTAGGTATGACTAAGGGTATAATCAAGAAACGAAAATTTTCAATCGAAGGATGACCATTGATATAATCAAATGAATGATATGATTCTTGATTAAATTGGTTACACGAAATCGCGGATAGGATAAAAATAATAAAAATAATAGACAAAAGAAAAATATGATTCGGCACAATCAACCCTTGGTCAAATGGTCTAGTTGGCGACCAAAATATTTTAAGAACGATCAAGATTGAAATGGTTTGGCATGATTATCTCGATTAACTGCTAATTAGACAATATTTTTTGGGCATGAGTCTAGAATGAGGTGTGAACTGACATGATCGAAATATATTTCAAAATGGTTTATTCGTGATAAAGAGTCGTTAAGGGCAACTCAAAATAGAATTATCATAGCACGATTTCGATTATATAGGCATGATCCTAGAATCATAATCTAGGTGCGATTATGAATTTAGTGGAATATTGTAATCGATTCTAAATGATTACTAGAAGGAAGGAAACTAAGACAATTCTCGAACAGAAAATATAAGACAAAATATATGAACGAAGGAAGGAATTACCAATTTAAAAAGAAGATGGTTGTTGGTATATTTAGTATGGAAATATGTTATATTTATTATGGAAATATCCTGAGGACATATTTGGTGTTGGTATATTTAGTATCAAAATATGTTATATTTAGTATGGGAATATCCTGAAGACATATTTGGGATGCCAGAATATGCCACAGGATATTCCATTAGATATTCCATCATGTAAAGACTATATAAAGCCTATGAGACTCAATCAAAAAATCACTCAATTACAACATGGTATCAGAGCCACAAAAAACCCTAGCCGTCACCCCCTCCCCAAAACCCTAACCATAGCGGTCATCAATGTCGCCACCACCACCACCGACACCGCCACCACCACTACCGTCACCACCGCCGACATCACCGCCACCTCTGCCGTCCCTACCGTCGAAATCACCGCCGACATCACCGTTCATCACAGAAATGAGGGGGCAATCCAAACGTGACATCGAGGGCCTAGATCTGATGGGAGAGAGACATATTCAGATCTAGGATCGACGAGAACGAGCGTGAGTCGTAGAGCAGACGTGACGTGCTTGGTGAGGAGAAGCATCGATGGAGGAGATCATCAAGAAGCTGGATCCTGCAGAGGTTGCAATGTTGATGAAGATGTCGGCTGGTGAGAGTACGACACGAACGTCACCGAAGTTGGAGCTTTCCTCCATCGATCTGAAGCTTGATGGACCGACTACCTACCTAAGTTGGCCACGACGGGAAAGAAGAACCCGAGAAGAGAAGACAGAGCCGAATGAGGGCTCGACAGGATGAAGAGCACCGTCAGGACCTAAAGGAGAGCCCCGGCAGTGCTTCAACTACGGAGAGGTGGGTCATCTGAGGTATGCTTGCACCAAACCACCCAAGGGAGATTCAGGCGAAGGACATAGACAGTTTTAAGGATGTGATCGTGGTTGTAGGGGTCGACGGGGCAGTCGAAGAGGTTGTCGTACGAACCGGCTGGTAGCAGAAGGCGAGGAGACAGCTAACGGTCCCTATACTGAGGAGGATCAGACATTGTAGGAGATGTTGGAAGTACTCAGGAGGAGACAGAGATCGTCGAGCGATGGAGACAGGAACTGTGGGACCGGGGAGACGTCCACCTCATTCTTCGCCAGAGGCAACGCTGCCATGTATGCTCATCCGTCGGTGGAAGGTACTGATGACTCGTTAGCCCTTGCATTTATATCTTCCCTCAGATCGTCAGATTGGATTATCGATTCGGGTGCGTCTCGACACGTGACAGGAAATGCTAGTGAGTTTTCTTCCTACACTCACCTAGCATAAGCGGACAACATTCAAACAGCTGATGGTACTTTTCAGTTAGTGGTCGGTAAGGGTATTGTTGATTGTACAAGTTCAGTAAAATTATCAAATATTTTGTATGCTCCTTCTTTTCCAGTCAGTCTTTTGTCCATTAGTTCTATAATCCTCCAATTAAAATGCACTGTTTGCTTTGATATTCCTAAGGTGATCTTCCAGGAGAAAAAGACGGGACGAAGACTTGGGACTGGTACTTGGCATAATGGACTGTGGTACCTGGATCGAGAAGGGCTGGATTCAACATTAGTATCTATGACAGAAAAGGCAGGGATGGAAGGACTGAAGAAGATAAGTGCGGAAGATACACTGTGATTCCACCACAGGAGGTTGTGGCACTCTTTATTTGGTATTTTAAACAAATTATATCATGCAATTTATGAATAAGTTAATAAAGAGAAACTAGTTTGTGATGCTTGTGAGTTAGGCAAACTTACTAGGAGTTCATATGTGAGTAGCGGTCATAGAAGCTCGTCCGTTTTTGATGTGGTACACTCTGATGTTTGGGGGCCTTGTACTACACCTATGAATGGTTACAAATATTTCGTTACCTTTATAGACTGTTTTTCTCATACTACTTGGTTGTATTTGATGAAAAATAAGAGTGAGGTCCCCTCCTGCTTTCGGGACTTTCACAAACATGTCCAGACTCAGTACAAGGCAGTGGTGAAGGTACTGAGGTCCGACAATGGAACGAAGTACACCAACAAGACACTTGCGGAATACTTGTCCGTCCAAGGGATACGGTATCAGACCACCTGTGCATATACACCAGCACAGAACGGAGTAGCGAAAAGGATGAACAAACACCTCCTGGAAGTGGCGAGAAGTATGATGATAGACATGAATGTCCCATAGAGTCTATGAAGATATGCAGTGTTGACAACAGCTCAACTGATCAACATGCTGCCTTCAAAGGTATTGGGATGGAGGTCTCCATGCGAGATGTTGCCGAAAAATAATAGTGGGATGCTCCCACTAAAGGTGTTTGGCTGTGTATGCTTCATAAAGGACAATAGACCGTCGGTAGGGAAGCTTGATCCTCGAGCAATCAAGTGTATATTTGTGGGCTACTCGGGAACTCAGAAGGGCTACGTATGCTGGAGTCTAGTGGAAAAAAGAAAATTTGTAAGTACGGATTTCACTTCAGAGAACATGAGCCATACTACAGTCAGGAGAAAAATCCAAATATCTCGCCTGATACTGTAAGTATGAGGCGAGAGAGGGAGTTGTTGGGAAGCATTTCGACTGATCTCGGAGTATGGGTTGGAGGAACAAATAGGGTACATGAAGGTGAAAAGGGACAGGGGGAGGAAATAAGAGGTGTTAGGCCCACAGCTCAGGGGGAGATACTTACCTACAGCAGGCGAGAGAAGCAACTTGCAGGACCAGTTCCTACAGTGCCAGTGCTAAGTCCCTTGTCTGCACCCGTCTTGACTCCTGAGACACCTACACCACCACCTTCCCCTTCAGGTGATATCCATCATTCTCCTCCTCCCCAACCATCATCAGTATGGAGGTCCACTCGCAGCAATACGGGAAAACCTTCTGATAGATATGGTTGGAATCTTGCTAAATTTGTCTCATATGATCATATCTCTTCTTCTCATGGAGCTTTTATTGCATCATTGGATAGTGTTACTGTACCTAACAATTGGTAGGTAGCCAAGAACGATCCAAAGTGGAAAGTAGCAATGCATGAGAAGTTGGGAGCTCTGGAGAAGAACCGAACTTGGGAACTGGTGAGACTGCCAGAAGGGAAGAGAGCAGTCAGATGTAAGTGGATTTTTACTGTGAAGCAGAACCCAGATGGACAGGTTGAGCGCTACAAAGCTCGACTAGTAGCAAAAGGATACAGTCAGACGTACGACATCGACTATGATGAGACCTTTGCACCAGTGGCGAAGATGAGTACTGTCAGGACCTTGATCTCTCTGGCAGCCAATGGAGGATAAAAGCTACACCAAATGGATGTGAAGAATGTATTTCTTCATGGGGATCTAGTGGAGGAGGTGTACATGGAGATACCACCAGGATTCGGTACAAATCAGACAAAAGATAAGGTTTGCAGGCTGAAGAAGTCCCTCTTTGGACTGAAGCAGTCTCCTCGAGCGTGGTTTGATAGGTTCAGAAGAACAATAATAGGGATGGGATGTCAGCAGATCAATACTGATCATACTATACTCTTCATACGAAGTGGAGGCCACATCACCATGCTTGCAGTGTATGTGGATGATATGATTATCACAGACGATGACGAGCAGGAGATCGCCCAACTCAAGAAAAAACTTGGCAAGGAGTTCGAGGTGAAGGATCTTGGCCCTCTTCGATACTTCTTTGGGATTGAGATTGCTCGAGATACAGAGGGAGTTGTTCTTTCTCAGAGGAAATACGCACTAGACCTGCTCACGAAAACATGGATGATGGGATACAAACCAGCTACGACACCGATAGACCAGAAGTTCAAGCTGGATGCTGAAGCCGGAGAACCAGTTGAACGGGATAGATATCAGAGATTGGTGGGCAAACTGATCTATTTGAGCCACACACGTCCAGATATATGCTTTGCAGTTAGTATGGTGAGCCGCTTCATGCATGACCCTCGAAAGGGTCATATGGATGTAATATACCAGATTCTTAGCTACTTGAAGGGTGCCCCTGGGAAGGAACTGATATTCAGAAAGAATAATCATATGAACATCGAGGGCTACTATGATTCTGACTGGGCTAGTTGTGCTGATGACAGGAGATCTACCTCGGGATACTGCATCTTTTTAGGAGGCAACTTGGTCTCTTGGAGGAGTAAGAAGCAGTCAGTGGTAGCTAGATCGACAGCTGAAGCGGAGTACAGAGCTATGGCCTTGGGAGTTGCAGAGCTGCTTTGGTTGAAGAATATGCTGGTGGAGCTGAAGCTGGATCAAGGAGCCAAGATGAAGCTGTGGTGCGATAACCAGTCAGCTATTGGTATTGCCAACAATCCAGTACAACATGACAGGACCAAACACATCAAGATCGATAGGTTCTTCATCAAAGAGAAGTTGGTTAGTGGACTACTGGAGCTAGGCCACGTTCCAACAAAGTATCATGTAGCAGACAGACTGACCAAAGGACTTAACTCTGTGAACATGATCAGAGGATGCGACAAGATGGGCTTAGTGAATATCTTTCGTCCATCTTGAGGAGGAGTGTTGGATTATTTAGTATGGAAATATGTTATATTTAGTATGGAAATATCCTGAGGACATATTTGGTGTTGGTATATTTAGTAGAGAATATGTTATATTTAGTATGGGAATATCCTGATGACATATTTGGGATGCCAGAATATGCCACACAATATTCCATTGGATATTCCATCATGTAAAGGCTATATAAAGCCTACGAGACTCAATCAAAAAATTACTCAATTACAACAATGGCAATACGAAACAAGACATCAAATCAATTTGGAAAGCTATTAGTCATGTGCCAATAAAGATATAACATTTATAGTATTCGATAATCGTGCCTATCCAAAGTCACTTTACTACAAATTTATGCCTCGCCAGTGTACATCTGGCTGCAATTCAACTCTTGGTTTCACGACTCAAGTAAGGATACGATATCAAATACTCTATTACTCTATCCAATATTGACATAATAACTCAAAGATAAAATAGGACAAACAAGGCATAGTTTTTTATAATATTCAATAATTTACTCTTACTTGAAATTATTTCAATTTAGGGTTCATACCACGCTAGTGCGCTACTGGCTGCAGTGAACTTGTAATCTCGATAATTCAATAGGTGCCGACAGCGTGCAACTGCCTTGCCATTATAGGTCATCGAATATTCTTTCAAACTGTCTATAAGAGTTTTTCAAGGAAGTTTCAATGCTTCAAAGTTTCAAATAACTCGACCATGATAGGAATGTCTAGTATCTGTACTTGAAATAAAAGTATTCATTCGTAAATCATACGATCAATTAGAAAGAAAATGATCGAAGATAAAAGAAATAGATATTTAGTTGTTATTTCCCCAATGTTCAAGGTCGAGGGGAAAACGTATATGTATCTTAAATTTTAACAAAACTAACTCGGAGTGGATTTATGGATAATGGATCATGTTAGGCTCAAAAGATAATAAATGAAATGGAATGTTGACCTTGAGAAAATAATTACCTCTGGGAATAAATAAGTAATACGGACTAATAACGATATGAGGATGATATGCAAAGAGGGCAAAAAAATGAACAATTTATCAAGTTTAGAGCATTAATTGTAGGAAGGCCTAACTTATCAAGTGAATAGTCTACCCACCTTGATCCTACCATCATATCAAAACAAAAAAACATATTCTTTAAGAAAATTCTTAAGTATCTATTAGGGTTTATAATCTAATAATTCCTACTGAAATCAAATGGCCTATGTAGCAACCTTAACTACCCAACGACCAATTGCATAGGGACTCCAAGTCCTAATCATTCTCCTAGAATCAATTTAATCATAATTGTGAATGAGCACTTCCTAGTCACAGGCTCGTAATAGTACGACTAACTTAAGTACTATCATGAGTTCGCACAATTGCGAAATCTGACCTGCATGGGCCACTAAAAAAATTTGTCAGGACCCGCACTCGCTTTTCGGAATACGAGTGCGTGTCCAAGCCAGCCTATACCGCAGAGTCGACGGTAGAACACTGTCAAGGCCATGCTGCTCAAAATTACATAAATGTTAAATTTATTGCTCATTCACATTTTTAAATTGATTACAACATTTACAATAATTATATTTGAAAAGAAATACAAAGTCTCACCATCTATTACAACAATTTAAGCTATCTAACTAGTTCCTAGGTTTTGGCCTGCAAGTATACCCGTGTCTCCCTATTGCTAAGAGTAGTTGCAGCCAACCTGAAAAATGTTGATTATCCAGTCAGGAAAGGAACAAGCACACTGTCACGTCCCAGAACCAGACTACTAGAGAGCGGGGGAATGACTCAGCCAGCTACGTATTACGGGTAGAAGAATACCGTATAATACGATCAATGCTGTCTAACCAGACGAGGGGGTGCATACTACATGAAAGTCTTACTATGGTCATTTCACATCTATTGTCTCAATCATTCAAACAAGAAGCAAAAATAGAGAACATGTAAGATAAAGCAGTAAGGCGTCTCAAACGCTTAGTCAAAATGTTCTTGAGATCTGGCTTTACAAAACATAGCCAGATGATATAGCAAGTATACACAATTGTTAGCAGCTGCAGTCTGACTTAGTTACAATTGTGTAAAAGTAAGTGCAAGACAATCCGACTAACATGTCGGTGCCAAACGGCTAAGTATAAAGTAAATAACAAAATGAGCGGTGGAGTACGGAAACCCACTCGAGTCCTCCTGCGATCATTCCTCTAGTCTTGACCATCTTGGAGGTAGAAGTAAGCTGAGTCCTCGGGAACCGGCTCTATATCTGGCCATGCAAAACCAGAGAGGTTAGACCTCTAATAGCAAGTACCACAAGGAAGCACGATATAAAGGATTAAACTAGCGAGTAAGAGAATATAATAATAGATCTCTGCTTGCTACTAGGATTCGCATCACATCACGACACTTCGAACCAACCTCCCAACCAAACAAGGACAGAAGTTGGCCCGTCATGTCCTGATATTCTGATCATCCCAGTTAGGTAACAGAGTAGGTACAGTACACAAACAAATCATCTTGAACGGCCAATCAACTCCTACGGCTTGCTATTGTGAGTCCCAAGTTATCCTAGAATTATGCAATAAAGATTCCTCAGTTCTTACTATGTGCGAGCAAGGCTAGTCTATCCAGTCAATCAATTGCGCCATGCATAAATTAGACGAGTCCCAACATGACGCCCGTCATCAATATACAATATACAATAATAATATAAGCAGATACTGTTTTTTGCACGTGTGGCAGATTTACAGTATCTGTGGGAACCAGCCGGTCTGTCGGGCACTACTAGTCCCAAGAGGGCTGCCATGTAAGAACTCGGGAATCCATTCTCTCCATGCCATCATTATTTTATTTAACTTAATAGTCTCTACGTTGAGTGAAATCCCATGCCGTGGGTCATGGTCATTCAAATGAGTACTTTCGTACGGGGTACGATATGCGCAACTCTACAACGATACCCGTACGGCTAGGTTGTAGGTCTTACATAGCGTAATGCAACAATCAAATCTAACCACGAAATAATCATGCCTTGACCATAAAGTACACATGCTGCTTTTGTAAAATAAATAAATAAATAAATAGATTGAAGCTTGCACGTGCCTGTATGTCAATATTCGGGATCAGCCAGTCGATTACAATAGTTCATAACATGAACGTGTCTCATTCATTTAATTCAATAAAACGACTAGCCAGTCTCTTAGTTCCAACTTAGGAACGCATGATCAATTTAGTCAAGATAACCATTACTATCAATGGTGACAAGGCATGAAAGTCATTTAGTATTAAATGGGGTCGAGTCTATAACTCTCAAGGTTAAGTTCCAGTCTTACTGGGTATCCATCAATCAATCAAGACACAGGGCACATTCTACACAACCATATGTATCAAAATATTAACATGCTAATGATTATCGAGTTCATGCAAAAAGGCATAAGGATATAATAGGAGAATTATCATGCCAACATTAAATGAGTAAATTATAGAACAAATAGAAACACCCAGGTCAAGAAGTCACGCCAACAAGTCTATGCTAAGGCCAACAAGTCACCCCAGCAAGTCTATGCTAAGGCCAATAAGTCACGCAAGAATCGTAAGCGTAAAAAGGTATGCCAAGTTTAGTAGGTAGAAGTGAGCGTGAAAAGTGATACACGCTGGCAAGCGTGAGCGTGGAGAGTGATACACGCTGGCAAGCGTGAGCGTTTGAGCGTGAAAAATAAAGTAACTCACGCACGCACAGCGTGAGCAGGAAAAGTCACGCACGCAAGCACAGCGTGAGCGGAAAAAGTCACGCACGCACGCATAACGTGAGCGGGAAAAGTCACGCACGCAAGCACAAAAACATGAGCGTAACTCAAATTCATGCACGCACGTAAAGACGTGAGCGTGACTCAAATTCACGCACGCACGCAAAGGCGTGAGCGTGACTAAAAACTCACGCTGGCACGTAAGAACGTGAGCGTGACTAAAAATGTACGCTGGCACGTAAGAACGTGAGCGTGACTAAATCTCCCGAACTCCAACTGCCAGAAATGAGGTTCCCATGGTCCAGAATGGTGAAGAATGAGAAGCTCTGCCACATGAACTAACTATTTTCGAAAACACGCCAGTTTGAAAGATCAAAACCCATGCACAACCGAAAATACAACAACTTAGATCTGTAAGAAACGAGCCAAGGAAATCAAAAATACTAAGTACTAAACTCTCTTGGAATCACAAGGGGAAGACAAATGAACCATAAAAATGGGTGGAGGAGAAGCAAGATGTACTTGCCTTCTCCTGGTAGGTGGAAAGTGATGAGGAAGAAGAAGAAGAAGTAATGGCGAAGGAAAGTTATGAAGAGAGAGAAGGAGATGGGGGCTTTAAATATGGAAGGGGTGGTGGTAGGTGGGGGTTTGTGTGGTTCGGTTCATGTGAACCACCATGAACCCGAGAAAACCCATCCTAGGCCGAACCAAAATGCAAGACCAAAAGCAGAGAATAACAGCAGGAAAGTAAAATATAGATAATTAATTAACATAAAATTAAAGGAATTTAAATACAGGATAATACATGATAAATACTAAATAAATATATAAGAGTTGTACATGTATAAAAATACGCATTCTGGGAACGGAGAGTGACATCTCTACCCACCTTAGAAAAATTTCGTCCTCGGAATTTCAAATCCAAGCAGGTAGAAATATCGGAGCTAACTAATACAAGCAATTCTAGTGATCAAGCAATCGTTTTTAGCATATCAAAAGCATGTACTATATATGTAAATTTATCAATCTACGATATCAAGCAGCTCTACCCATAAGATGATAAGCATAAAAAATCAGGACAATCAAGGTATACAAAAAAAGATATACCTTGTGAGTCAAACAGGTGTGGATACCGTGATCGAATATCATGCTCACGTTCCCACGTTGACTCTTCCAAGGAGTGATGACCCCAAGCAACACGGACAAGACTAATTGTTCGATTCTTGAGTATCTTCTCTCTTTGGTCCAAAATGGACACAGGCTGTTCCTTGTAAGACAGGTTGGTACCAACAACCAGCTCAGAATGATCGAGGACATGGCTTGGGTTCGATACATACCTACGTAATTGAGATACATGAAACACGTCATACACCTCTCGTAACGATGGTGGGAGGGATAAACGATAAGCAACATCGCCTATCCGATCAAGGATAACGAATGGGCCCACGTACCGCGGACTCAATTTCCCGCGAACGCCAAATCTAATGACCCTACGAGTAGGTGAGATCCGCAAGAATACGTGGTCCCCAACAGAGAATTCTAACGGCCTACGATGCTGGTCCGCCCAATGACGATGCCGGTCCTGCGCAACTCAAAGTCGCTCTCTAATTCCCTTAACCACTTCAACCGTCTAAATAATCATTTCTGGGCCTAACATCTTCCTCTCCCCGATATCATCCCATGCAAGCGGCGACCTGTACTTCTTACCATATAATGCTTCGAATGGCGCCATCTGGATACTGGCTTGATAACTATTGTTGTATGAGAACTCGACCAAGTGCAGGTGACTCTCCCAAGACCCTCCAAAATCTAGAGTGCAAGCTCGTAACATATCTTCTAAAGTCTGAATCGTTCTTTCTGATTGCCCATCCGTCTGCGGATGGTAAGTCGTGCTAAATCTTAACTTGGTACTAGACTATGATGTAAGCTCTTCCAGAAATGTGATGTAAAGCAGTTATCTCGATCCGACATAATACTGACAGGGACTCCATGCTGCCTGACTATCTGTTGCATATATAACTCTGCCAACTTTTCTGTAGATTGCCCTACTCTGAAAGGAAGAAAGTGTGCTACCTTTGTAAGTCGGTCCACCACCACCCAAATAGCGTCCTTACCACTTGGTGATCTCGGTAAACCGGTCACAAAGTCTATTGTAATATGCTCACATTTCCATTTCGGGATATGAAGCGATTACAATAACCCAGCTGGCCTCTGCTGTTCTGCCTTCACTTGCTGACATACCAAGCAACGGGAAACAAATCTAGCTATCTCCCTCTTCATCCCGTTCTACCAGAAATGCTGCTTGATATCTTGGTACATCTTGGTCCCTCCAGGGTGAATAGAATACTGAGAACTGTGAGCTTCTGCCATAACCTCCTGTCTGATATCTCCATTAGGCACACATAGACGTGATCCAAACCTAAGTGTACCATCTTCATGAATTCTCATCTCCTTCCTGAGTCCTGACTCACATTCTGCCCTAAGCTTCTGAATCCTTGGGTCCTGTGCCTGAGCTGCCTTGATCCTGCCTACCAAGTCGGATTGAACTTGCAGACTTGTTAGGACTCCTACATCACTAGGAAGTATAACTTCGATGCCCATCTTCTGAAGGTCTTCTAAGATATGCCTCTGTGTTGTCAACACAAATGCACCGCCTCTCCTGCTAAGAGCGTCTGCTACTACATTAGCCTTGCCTGGATGATACTGAAGCTCTACGTCATAATCCTTGATCAACTCCAGCCATCTTCTCTGCCTCATGTTTAGTTCCTTCTGAGTAAAGATGTACTTCAGACTTTTATGGTCTGTGTACATGTCCACTCGGTCACCATATAAGTAATGCCTCCATAGCTTCAGAGCAAACACTACTGCCGCTAACTCCAAATCATGAGTTGGGTAATTCTTCTCGTGGTCCCGAAGCTGCCTAGATGCATATGCTATCACCTTCCCATGTTGCATAAGGACACATCCAAGTCCTTTACCTGACGCATCACAATATACTGTAAAACCTCCGGGTCCAACTGGCAATGTAAGAATAGGTGCTGATATCAATTTCTGCTTCAAAGTCTCAAATGATGCCTGACATTCTGCCGACCAAACAAATGGTACATCCTTCCGGGTCAAGCGGGTCATGGGTGCTGAAAGCCTTGCAAAGTCTGACACAAACCTTCTGTAATATCCTACCAATCCCAAAAAACTCCGTACATCAGCTACGGTCTTGGGTACTGGCCAACTTTCTACTGCTTCTACCTTTTTGGGATCTACTGCTACTCCAGCTCCTGATATAATGTGACCCAAAAATGAAATGTGATCCGACCAAAACTCACACTTGTTGAGCTTGGCATACAACTGGTTCTCTCTCAGAACCTGTAACACTTTCCTGAGGTGGTCTTCATGCTCCTCTTCACTAGCAGAGTATACGAGAATGTCGTCAAGAAACACAACGACAAACTGGTCTAAGTATGACATAAAGATGCGGTTCATCAAATCCATGAATATTGCTGGAGCATTGGTCAAACCAAACGGCATTACTAAGAATTCATAATGCCCATACTTCAACCTGAATGCTGTCTTGGGAATATCTTCCTTCCGAACCCTCACCTGATGATACCCTGAACGAAGATCTATCTTGGAAAAAACTCTAGCTTTGCTCAACTGATCAAATAAGTCGTCGATCCTGGGTAATGGGTACTTGTTCTTCACTGTTGCCGCGTTAAGCTTCCTGTAGTCAATGCACAATCTGGATGACCCATCCTTCTTCCCCACAAATACCACTGGTGCTGTCCATGGCGATGCGCTAGCTTGGATGAACTTCTTCTCCTTCAGTTCCTCTATGTGCTGATATACCTTGGCCTGCTCTGAATCCGCCATTCTGTAAACCCGATCTGATATCGGTTTAGTTCCAGGTGCCAATTCTATACTGAACTCAATATCCCTAACCGGTGGTAGACCTGGAAGTTCTTCGGGAAATACGTCTAGAAACTCTTCAACTACCTTCGAAATCTGAACTTCTTCCATTGTCGTTATTACTCCCTGCTCTTGTTGAGTTTCCCCTGATCTGACTAAGGTGAATCTCTTCATGCCTGGAATAACAAAAGACACACTCCTTCTACGATAATCTATTGTCGCATGACTGTCTTTCAGCCAGTCCATGCCTAAGATTACGTCGAAATTTCCAACGGGAAATTCTATCAACCGGGCGGGTAAAGAATGCCCGCAAACTACAACGCTACATGCTAAAATAACTCTACTAACTCCTATGAGCCCACTACCAGTGAGTATATTCAACCTCCCTGGCAATGCCTCGAACTCCATCCCTAGTCGTGTCGCAAATTGTGCAGATATAAATGAATGGGATGCTCCCAAATCAAACAATGCTACCGCGGGATATGAGGCGACGAGAATGTTACCTGCCACAACATCTTCCGATGCCAATGCCTCTTCCAAGGACAGAGTGAATGCTTGCCCTCGACCTCCTTACTGGTTTCCATGTTGCGGCCTAGCCTGATGCTACTGCTGGCCCCTTCCTTGATGATGCTGGGGTGGTCTATGCTGGTGTTGCCGCATCGGCGGCCCCTGCTGCCGAAACATCTGAGCCTGCGACATTAACGGACGCTGTGCCAGCGGCCTTACTGCCACCGCTGGTCCTCGATACTGGCCTGCCCCTGGTGCTGGCAGAGCAGGAAACTGTTACCCTGGTCTTCCTGACCTTGAATTCATGGGACATACGGTAACCCGATGGTCTGGATTTCTACATATCAGACACAGCCCGTTCAATGTCCGACACACATCTCTAGTGTGCCCCATCTTTCCACAATAAGTGCAGCCCGCTGGGGGTTGCTGGTTCTTCCTCTATTGCTATTGCTGCTGCCTGGGTGGTGCTGGTCCTCGTATCGCCACATCGTGGATACGAATGCCAGTGGATGGTGCTGTTGTTCGGGGCGCTGCTCCCCCTCCTCCTTCAATCTGACTGTAGGATCTCTTCTGACCCACAGTCCTTGTCGCCAGCCTCTGAATGGTGATCTCATGCCTTCGAGTCGCCGTCAATACTTCGTCAAAAGTTTGATAATTGTGCCCCTCTATCAATTACAAGAGTTCAAGATGAAACCCTTGCTGAAACCTCATGGCCCTCTGGCTCTCTGTTGCTACCATCTCTGGGGCGAATCTACTCAATCTGTAGAACTCTGCTGCATAAGCATCTACAGTCTTGTCGGCCTGCCTGAGGTTGATAAACTTCTGTTGTAGCTCAAACCGTGCCACAACTCCATAGTACTTGGTCTTGAATCTTGCAGTAAAATCGTCCCAAGCCACAGGACGTCTGATGCCCACTTCCTCTGATTCCCACCAATCAGGTACGAGATCTTGAAGTAACAACTTCACTAGATCCACACGTTCTTCTGCCGGTACCTTAGCTGCTGTCAGAATAGCCTCAATATCCTTAAGCCATGCATCTGCTGAGATGGAATCCTCCGTGCCCTCAAAACGGTGGGGGTTGTACTTGCAAAACCTGGCTGATACTCCTGAATTAGTCCTCATTCCTCTTTCCAAAGCCGTCTGCAATCCTTGGTTGAGCAACACATTCTGCTCTTGTAGCTGAGTGTGCATGCGCTGCTGGGTCAACATCTGATGTTGCTGAGTAGCCATCATTCCTCTTATGATCTCCAGAAGGGCTGGTGTGTCCACTTCCACAGGGGTAGGCGGAACTATGGGTGGGTTTGGAACTTCCGGATACTGTGGTTCAGCTGCTGGTTCAACTATCACTTCTTCTTAGATAGTCTCCTGAGGTGAGACTGGCCCTTGTTGCTGACCAACCTGGTCATGTTGCCCATGTTGCTCCTGTTGCTGTTGTCCAGTCCTGACAGATGCGGACGAAGTGCCCCTAAGAAAAGGGACAAGATAACAATCAAACAACCGGACATGAAGGATCAATGAAGTCAAAGGATACCGGAATGTCAAGCAAGGGTTGAGAACAACGAATCATGAGATCAAGAGGGACACGTGTGATTGAGACATCCTATAAATCAAAACACCCCACAAGTCTGAAATCAGACCTGCATGGGCCACCACTAAAACCTTGTCACGCCCCAGAACCAGAATACTGGAGAGCGGGGGAATGACTCAGCCAGCTACGTATTACGGGTAGAAGAATACCGTATAATACGATCAATGCTGTCTAACCAGACGAGGGGGTGCATACTACATGATAGTCTTAATATGGTCACTTCACATCTATTATCTCAATCATTCAAACAAGAAGCAAAAATAGAGAACATGTAAGATAAAGCAGTGAGGCGTCCCAAACGCTTAGTCAAAATGTTCTTGAGATCCGGCTTTACAAAACATAGCCAGATGATATAGCAAGTATACACAATTGTTAGCAGCTGCAGTCTGACTTAGTTATAATTGTGTAAAAGTAAGTACAAAACAATCCGACTAACATGTCGGTGCCAAACGGCTAAGTATAAAGTAAATAACAAAACGAGCGGTGGAGTACGAAAACCCACTCGAGTCCTCCTGCGATCATTCCTCTAGTATTGACCATCTTGGAGGTAGAAGTAAGCTGAGTCCTCGGGAACCGGCTCTATATCTGGCCATGCAAAACCAGAGAGGTTAGACCTCTAATAGCAAGTACCACAAGGAAGCACGATATGAAGGATTAAACCAGCGAGTAAGAGAATATAATAATAGATCTCTGCTTGCTACTAGGATTCATATCACATCACGACACTTCGAACCAACCTCCCAACCAAACAAGGACAGAAGTTGGCCCGTCTTGTCCTGATATTCTGATCATCCCAGTTAGGTAACAGAGTAGGTACAGTACACAAACAAATCATCTTGAACGGCCAATCAACTCCTACGGCTTGCTATTGTGAGTCCCAAGTTATCCTAGAATTATGCAATAAAGATTTCTCAGTTCTTACTATGTGCGAGCAAGGCTAGTCTATCCAGTCAATCAATTGTGCCATGCATGAATTAGACGAGTCCCAGCAGGACGCCCGTCATCAATATACAATAATAATATAAGCAGATACTGTTCCCTGCCCGTGTGGCAGATTTACAGTATCTGTGGGAACCAGCCGGCCTGTTGGGCACTACTAGTCCCAAGAGGGCTGCCATGTAAGAACTCGGGAATCCATTCTCTCCATGCCATCATTATTTTATTTAACTTAATAGTCTCTACGTTGAGTGAAATCCCATGCCGTGGGTCATGGTCATTCAAATGAGTACTTTCGTACGGGGTACGATATGCGCAACTCTACAACGATACCCGTGCGGCTAGGTTGTAGGTCTTACATAGCGTAATGCAACAATCAAATCTAACCACGGAATAATCATGCCTTGACCATAAAGTACACATGCTGCTTTTGTAAAATAAATAAATAAATAAATAGATTGAAGCTTGCATGTGCCTGTATGTCAATATTCGGGATCAGCCAGTCGATTACAATAGTTCATAACATGAACGTGTCTCATTCATTTAATTCAATAAGACGACTAGCCAGTCTCTTAGTTCCAACTTAGGAACGTATGATCAATTTAGTCAAGATAACCATTACTATCAATAGTGACAAGGCATAAAAGTCATTTAGTATTAAATGGGGTCGAGTCTATAACTCTCAAGGTTAAGTTCCAGTCTTACTGGGTATCCATCAATCAATCAAGACACAGGGCACGTTCTACACAACCATATGTATCAAAATATTAACATGCTAATGATTATCGAGTTCATGCAAAAAGGCATAAGGATATAATAGGAGAATTATCATGCCAACATTAAATGAGTAAATTATAGAACAAATAGAAACACCCAGGTCAAGAAGTCACGCCAACAAGTCTATGCTAAGGCCAACAAGTCACGCCAGCAAGTCTATGCTAAGGCCAATAAGTCACGTAAGAATCGTACGCGTAAAAAGGTACGCCAAGTTTAGTAGGTAGAAGTGAGCGTGAAAAGTGATACACGCTGGCAAGCGTGAGCGTGGAGAGTGATACACGCTGGAAAGCGTGAGCGTATGAGCGTGAAAAATAAAGTAACTCACGCACGCACAGCATGAGTGGGAAAAGTCACGTACGCAAGCACAGCGTGAGCGGGAAAAGTCACACACGCAAGCACAGCGTGAGCGGAAAAAGTCACGCACGCAAGCACAAAGACATGAGCGTAACTCATATTCACGCACGCACGTAAAGACGTGAGCGTGACTCAAATTCACGCACGTACGCAAAGGCGTGAGCGTGACTAAAAACTCACGCTGGCACGTAAGAACGTGAGCGTGACTAAAAATGTACGCTGGTACGTAAGAACGTGAGCGTGACTAAATCTTCCGAACTCCAACTGCCAGAAATGAGGTTCTCATGGTCCAGAATGGTGAAGAATGAGAAGCTCTGCCACATGAACTAACTATTTTCGAAAACACGCCAGTTTGAAAGATCAAAACCCATGCACAACCGAAAATACAACAACTTAGATCTGCAAGAAACGAGCCAAGAAAATCAAAAATGTTAAGTACTAAACTCTCTTGGAATCACAAGAGGAAGACAAATGAACCATAAAAATGGGTGGAGGAGAAGCAAGATGTACTTTCCTTCTCCTGGTAGGTGGAGAGTGATGAGGAAGAAGAAGAAGAAGTAATGGTGAAGGAAAGTTATGAAGAGAGAGAAGGAGATGGGGGCTTTAAATATGGAAGGGGTGGTGGTAGGTGGGGGTTTGTGTGGTTCGGTTCATGTGAACCACCATGAACCCGAGAAAACCCATCCTAGGCCGAACCAAAATGCAAGACCAAAAGCAGAGAATAACAGCAGGAAAGTAAAATACAGATAATTAATTAAAATGAAATTAAAGGAATTTAAATACAGGATAATACATGATAAATACTAAATAAATATATAAGAGTTGTACATGTATAAAAATATGCATTCTGGGAATGGGGAGTGACACACACAGACCGACGACAATCCAAAAATAATAGAATTTACAAAACATAAAAATAGCATATGTGAAATGAAGCAAGAGAGTAAACTAGTAACCTGTCATATCTAGAATAAACTGGAGAGATATAGCAAGATATATGGATTAGAATAATATGTAAGCAGGGTGTCATGGCAAGTAGTGACGACTGTAAGAAGAGATACAAGGAACCACTATCTACGTGTTTTAAAATAGCGGATTCGACATGTGAACGGCTAGGGGGTAAATCTGGTACCCCGTACGTGAATTGTGCGACTGCTATCAGACATAATCAGATATTCTGGAATGTCTTTGGGTAGTTCACATGTCTACTAAGATATTTTCTCTCCCGACTAGTACTCATGGACTCGAAAAAGTTACGAAACACGGAAACACGATAACCACGAAATATAGTATGTAGAGATCCATGATACTAAGCCGTGTAACAATGTGTCAACAAGCAAGAGAGCGTATGTATAAACATAAAATGGAAAGACTACTATGAATCGAAAGCAATCAGAAAATATACTTGCATGTGGTCATTTGCTGGTGAAACCGATAATACTATACCACTCAGTGGGCTACAACAGTCCAACACACGCAACTGTCTTCGGATGCTAAAACAGGTATTACCAACGTGTTCAGAATAGTCAATTTAGCTAGAATAGTCTACCCATAAGTCCAATTCTGGACACAGGGGTAAAATCGTAATTTTGAGCCAAAACAATGTACGCCGTTAGACTCGCTTTGCACCGAAAAGTATGTCAGAGTCTATGGTCTCTAAAGTCGTCAAACTATATGTTTACGAATTCAATTTGATGAGACGAATTCAACCGTATATCCAAGGTTGGATTCTGGTGGGCCGTACACGAATTCGCCCATTGGATCGGATCGCGGGTCTGTCAAAATAGCGTTCCGGTCGACCTTCTCAAAATCGGACCAAATTTGACATGCAGGACCAGAAAAATGACACGGTCCTATTGGCGCAAGTTTCATCACTACCAAAAATTAACAGATTAGCGACGGCCGTATCCGTCGCTATTTAGTCGGCAAATAGATTTAGCGACGGACTGCCGACGAATTTTGGCTGAAAAATCCGTCGAGAAATATTCCATCGCTAAAAATATTCGTCGCTAAGTTGTCGTCGTTCGACGACTTAGCCACGGATTGCCGTCAATAAGATTCGTATATTTAGCTACGGTTAGCCGACAGACTTTTATCAATTCAAGTATTAGAAAGTTAGGGATACTACTTTTTAGCGACGGACAAGTCCGTCAGTAATATGTCTGTAAACGCGTATCAGAGAGTTTCTGATACGAAAAATTCATCATCAATCCGCTGCTAATAGTCGCTAAAACTCGCCGAATTTGTGACGAAATATCCTCGTTTAGGTTCTGGAAATCTTTCGTGTTTCCAGAACCTAAGCGACGGATATTCCGTCGCTAATCTGTCGCTGGTTGTTGCTATGTTGTCGCCAATTAGTCACGGTATTGGCGACAGATTATCCGTCGAAAAATACTTACCGACTACTAGCGACGGAATTGCGGTGGATAATCTGTCGCTTATCTTTTGGAAATCTTTTATATTTCCAGAACCTTGTCGACGGATAATCCGTCGCTTGGTAGTCGCCATCCATCGTTAACTGAAAATTCTCGAGTTAGCGACGGATATTTCGTCGCTTAGTCGTCACTTTTTGTCGCTTGGTAGTCGCTAGTCCGTCGCTAACTGAAAAATTTTTAAATTTTTTTTACATAAAATAGAGCATTCCCTGTTCATACAACATCCGAAATATCAAAACATCACAATATGCATCACACATCACACAAACCAACAAGCCAATATACATCACATACCAATATACAAATATCCATCACAAATACATCACACAAACCAATATACATCACACACCAATATACAAATATCTATCACAAACTAATATCCAAACATTCACCATTATCCAAAACATTTATCAAAAACTAATATCCACGTGACAATATCCGAAATTCACAAATATTCAACATTTCAAAATATTTCAAAACATTCAAATACAATACATCAATGAGAAGGAGGAGGTGGATCGTCCGCTGGTGGTACTCCCTGCTGGATCGTCCGCTGGTGGTACTCCCTGCTGCGCCCGACGAAAATACTCTTCCACCATGTATGCCGGCAGGGTATCAAAGACATGGTTTGGAAGTTGGCGTAGCTCCTCTGGCGACATCATATCAAGGAGTGTCGTCACAGCAGGAGGCGGTACCAGAGGGGCAGCAGGGTCAAAAGAAAGACGCTCGACGGAAGAAGGACCGTAAATATCCGAAGCACCGAGAGCAGCAGTAGACGGACCGGAAGCAGAAGAAACGAGAGCAGTAGAATGATGCAGATAGTACATGGTCATATGCTCCCGCAAGGACGACACCGCCTCGATCAGATTCGCAAGCTTTGTCCTCACATCATCGCCTGTCGGGGGTCGCGGGAGAAGGAGACAGGGGCGGTAGAAATCTCGAAATTGACGCCTACAACGACGCCAGGGAGCCGCATCCGTAGAGGCGCCCTTTCCTAAAGCCGACGACGGTATCTACGAATATGTCATCGTAGCGAGCGTCCACAGAAGAGGACGTCGGGACGGGCATCATTTTGTCGACATCCTCAGCAGCAGGGGGCTGGACCCGTCTAAGGGCCTCATGATATGCAGTCTATCCAATCAATGTGTTTATACTATAAGTTTTCCTAAGTTATAATCTAAATCCTATGTTTTCCTAAGTTATAGTCTGAATCCTAAGTTTACCTAATTAAGTTAATAATACTTATAATTCTGAAATAAATCTCATAAACCTAAGTACTTACATCAGTCTCCTGGGCCCTTTCGTCGATGAGCTCTCGTCCAATCGCCTCTTGTGCGTATACTGGAATACATCATACATGCTGACCGATTCTGCCTCTTTTTCCTCTTTTACCGCCTGTTGGGTCTGCATACGAAATATTCGTAAAATTTAATTAACTTCGTATATTAATAGTACCGAATTAGATAGTGGAATGAATTTACGGTATCTCACCAGATCTGCATGCATCGCTGCGTGGGGCCTTGATCCTCCCGTATACAGACTCGCGGCCCGTCGATTCGCCTTCGCTTTCTCTGTTTTTTGCTTGTACGCAGGAGTATCCTTCTTCTCCAAGATCTCCTCATAATACTCCTGCCGGATCCAACTCTTCTTCGAATGCGCCGAGCGAAGATCATACACCGCATCCCGTATCTTCTTTCCGGCGGTGCATCTGTAGGTCCTGCAGATCGCCTCCTCGTGATGGGAGGGCCACCAGAACGTCCTCTGACATACAAATTCAATTATCACGTAATTAAAAAATGGTAGATTAAATAGTAATTAATAACTAACTACAATATATATATATATATATATATATATATATATATATATATATATATATATATATTTTTACTAACTACAATATATATATATATATATATATATATATATATATATATATATATATACCCTCATCTCGTCGAGCCAGATATACTGCAAGTCCAGGGACACCTCAGAAAAATTGACGTAGGGGACATGGTAGTTATCCCGGATAATGCGCCCTAGAATTCTGGCAGCATTCCATGAAAAAAATCTACAAAGAAGCAACGACTGATTATTAACTTGAATAAATGAAACAAATTTAATAAATTAACTTAAATTTACTTACGATTCACCCGCGGACCATAGCTCTCATCGGAACTCGCCCATCGACCTCTCCCGGATAGTATGTCGAAGTTTTTCCTCCATGCTTAAGACGGAACGCCTTACTATTTTCCATACATATCGGACAAGACATGGTGCCGTGAGTACTCCGTCCCGATAGCATATCGTATTATGGAAAATTATTAATTGTCCATATCAGTGAAGCTCTCATCTGAAAGTTCCATTTCCTGGAAATATCATAGGTCGCGACGCTGATCTCCAATAGTTGTTTCAGCTCATCCACCAACGACTGTAAATATATATCGATGTTCTTTGTCAAATTTTTAGGACCGGGTATGATAGCTGTCAAGAACATATAAGGAGTCTTCATATACATCCATGGTGGTAGATTGTAAGGGGTAAGAATGACCGACCAGCAGGAGTATTAAGATCCTGACTGTCCGAAAGGGGCGAAGCCATCAGAATATAGCGCCAGACGTATATTTCTAGACTCTGCAGGAAAATTTGGATGACACAAATCAAAATGTTTTCACGCCTCTCCATCCGAAGGATGTGACAATTCTCCATCATCCTTTGTGCGTTCTGCATTGTACCACGTCATGTGTTCTGCTGTAATCAGAGACATATACATCCTCTGGAAGCGCTTCGTGATCGACAAGTAATGCATATACTTGTAAGGACGTCATTTTCTAGTTGACTTTTCTTTTTTCTGCACTGGCTTGTAACGATCCGTATTACAGAAGCTGCAACTTTTTATGTCCTCGTTCTCCTTGTAGTACAACATACATCCGTTGCGACAACAATCTATCTTCTCGTACCCCATTCCCAGTTGTCGGACCATCATCTTTGACTTGTAGAAGTTTTTTGGGAGCTCTTTTGAGTCCTTCGGTAACACCTCCTTGATTAGTTGTGTGATCCGATCATAGCAAGCTTATGGCAAGTTAAAATCAGACTTTATGTTCAACAACTGCATCATCACTGTCACGATCCGCACCCGCTTTTTCGGATGCGAGACGTGTCCAAGCCAGCCTACGCCGCAGAGTCGGCGGTAGAACGCTGTCAAGCCCACAAGAAATAATTGCTCAAATAAACTTCTCATTCACATTTCTAGATTTATTACAACATTTACAACATTTATTTTTAAAGAAAATACAAAGTTCTCACAATTAATGAAAATGATACAAACGCTATCTATTTCTAGGTTTCTGTCTGCAAGTACCCCTGTATCTCCCAAAGCTAAGTGAAGCCACAACTAACCTGGAAAATGATAGTTTTCAGTCAGGAATGGAACAAGTACACAAATCGACGGCAATACGAAAACACAATAGAATTAACAAGACATGAAAATAACATATGAGAAAGGAAAACTAGAAAGTAAATGATGACATGACAAGTTGTGAAGGAGACAAGGAAAACAAATAAAAGAAAACTATCTAGGTGATTTGAAATATCCTTTTCGACATGTAAACGGCTAGGGGTAAATACGACACCCTGCACGTGTCGTGTGCAGCTGCTATCAGTCAAGATTAGACATATTGGGATAGTTCGGGGTAGTCTACATGTCTACTAAGATATTTTCCCTCCCGACTACTCCGTGTGACGAGCGTGTCAACAAGCAGCAAGAGATATGTATAAACATGAAATGAAAAGACTACTATGAATCGAAAGCAATCAAAAAGTACACTTGCCTGAGGTCCTTAGCTGGAGAAACCGATAGTACAACCACATCAGATGAGTCACTAAAGTCAACACATGCAAAAAGTCTTCAGATGCTAAAATAAATAATACCAACATTCTCAGAATAGTCAAATTAGCTAGGATTGCCTGTCCTTAAGTCTAATTCTGGACACAGGGGCAAAACGGTATTTTTTGGGTTAAAACGGTGTCCGTCGTTGGACCCGCTTTGCATCGAAAAGCGTGCCAGAGTCAACGGTCTCTAAAGTCATCAAACTATATGTCGACAGGTCTAGTTTTTCGATACGAACCCAACCGTATATCCAAAGTTGGATTCCGACGGGCCATGCACAAAATAGCCCGTTGAATCAGACCGTGGGCCCACAAAACGGCAGTCCGATTCAACTGTCTCAGAATTAGACCAAACTTGGCATACAGGACCAGAAAAATAATACGGTCCTACTGGCACAAGTTTCGTCTTGATCTGACGAGCGTGTACAAAGTAATTGGAAAATTTGCACAGAGGCCGATACGGTAAATTTCGACGGATACGGATCAAATTCGTCGCGCACACGAAACCAATTTGAATTCCGTCAAAGCCCACACGACAACGAAGCCGTTACGCACCTTTCGATGCTTTCGGTTCGCAACCACGTCGCCCAGATTGGCGGGTCGCACGTCGTATCGATGAATTTTCGTGATTTTGAAACTGTTTTAACATGGATTTTTTTGATTTTCAATCCAATTTATCTTACTGTATAAACCACTATAATTAAAACTAATGATGGGGTTTCCATCTCCTATAGGTCTTCTATGTCTTTGTTGAAACACAATTTTGAAATAGTCGATGGATCGACGAGAAGTCGCCTTCCAAGTTAGGTCCTTGAACTACAAAACTGTTCGATTTCGAACAGTTCTTCGTCAATTTTGGCATCGATTCCTCGGACAACCTAAAGTACTACAATTACATCTAATTGAAAGAATACGAAGGTGGTTATATTGGGTACATATCGGTGCAATCGATTCAAAATTCGATTAAACGTCGTGGAAGAAATCCGACCAACAAGTCACCTCCCGCGGCTTCGATTGCTGTTGTTGCTTCAGAGAAGTCCAGGCCGCGCGCGCGTTCCTGGCCGACTCCGGCCGTGCGCGGCGGTGGCGCCGACGGCGGGTGGTCGCCAGGACGTCGAGGGATGGGGCGCGGCTAGGGCGTGGGTTCGAATTAGGGTTTCGACCTCCCTCTCTCCCGAATACATATAAGCTGCTGTCGCAAATCCGGGTCGGGGAGGGAATTAGTGTTCGACTGTGGGTTTTCCGAATACATACTACCATATATATTTATATATACACACACATATATATCTTATACACACACACATATACATATATATATATATATATATATATATATATATATATATATATATATATATATATATATATATATATATTTTATATATATATATATATATATATATATAATTATATATTATATATATATATATTATATATATATATATATATTATATATACACACACACACACACCACACACACACAAATACACATTTATACATTCACACATATGTGTATATGACAATTCTCCTAAAATCCAAATAATATCAATACTATTTATTTCCTAGTGTAGGCCTACCTACATAAATATGAACACATATACAATATTTGTTTGTCAATAAATAAACATAACCAATAATAGTAAAAATATGGTTTATAATAACATCAACAATAATTAATAATAATAATAATAATAATCCTAATCCTAATAACACTGAAATTAAACCAATAATATATTCGGTGAACTCATCAACCACACCATTTATTTGGCACCCAGAAATTCGTCAATATCTACATGCTATTTAATAAAAACTACCTAAAATCTTCCTATAATTAAATATTTAGAATAGTCGCCAATTCTTAAAACAAATAAGAATGTTTGTACACACATAAAATATTCGTACATGGTCTGTCTTTGGATGCACTGCACCACTACAAGGGCTTGGTTCGGGTCAAGTCCGGACCAGTTTGGTACAACCGGGTCACTTAAACGTCAAATAATATTAATAATAATAATTAAACTATTATAATGGTCATGTCACAACTTAGTCTGGTGTAAGACCCCTAAATTTCTACTATTTTTTTATTTTTTATTTTAATTTTGGTACTGATTTAAAATTTGGTATTGTACGCCGCTTAGTCGTATTGTACGTCGTGCGTGAAATTTCATCTTTCATATTTGCTCGACGAGTACGAATATGTGCGAACGTACATATTTTACTTAAATAATATTTTTATAAAATTATTTTTATAGGAAAGTACATGTTCAAATAAATATAATAAATATTTTATTTTATAAAAGAGTTATTTTGTTCGTCATTTAAAAATAAGTAGTGATTTGGAAAATTGTGACTTTATGAAATGTATTCCAAATATTTTTGCAAAAATGAAAATTTGTTTATTAATATATTTTGTTAATTGTAAAAGCTAATTTATGAGTTAATATTTATCTTGATTTTCGAAATTATTAATATAGTATTTTTTGAAAACATATTTTGAAATTTTGATTTGAAATTATGTAATGATTTAAATAAATAAATTAATACCTATATTTGATATTGATTTGATTTTAAACTAAAGGAATTTAATTGGATTTAAATTGAATTTGGATTTATATTGGATTTGGATTTGAATTTGGATTTAATTTATTTGTAGCTATTATCTAAATATGGTTTAAAAAAACCCAAGCCTTATCCTAATGGGAATTCCCACATCCTATATATATAGGCATGTACTCCTCCATAATTTCCATCCACAACCCCATTGTGTACCGTATCCGTGCCTCTCATCCACTAAAATTTTTTCCACTACAAATACAATATATTTTATCTCGTCCGACAATCCCGGACGTCCATCCATATTGTGTCGGACACACCCTCGACACGATACCCTATCCTAACTTCCCGCAGCGCCACCCCGTTGCTGGAGAAACCCTCAGCCCCTCAACCCCCGCCATTCGGCGTCGCCGCCATCGCCAGTCCCTGGCCAACACATCACCGCCACCTACACCTACGACAACCTCTCCTCTCTTCCCCGACCCATCAACCGGCCGACACCAATCCGAACACCATTACAGATTCGGCACTCCCATCCACCACCACCAAGCATCTTCCCTACCACCTCCAGCACCACCACGTCCGGCCACTCGACTCCGGCCATCGCCATCCAGTCTCCATCTCCACCATCGTTTCCCAAAAGTCCGGCCAAACCACCACAGATAGGAGAAGGGGAGAAACCCTTACCTCGGTCCGCGAGATCCAGCGTTCCCGTCCACTGCCGCACCGCAGAACCCCTTCGCCGTCGTTCATCCGCCTCTGCTCGACGGAGCTGCCGGTCCGCGCCCCCATCCTTCCGGTGGACCCCGCTGAGCCACCCTTCTGTGGACCTCGCCGTCCAAAATGCCTCACCGCCGCCATCAGCACGCCCTCCGTCGCCCTCTTCCAGAAACCCTCGTCGGCGAACCCCCGCCTCCAGTGCGTATCAACTCCGGCGCCGTACCCGCCGCGCTCGGCTCAGCGACCGGCCGCTCAAACCCTTCTGGCTCCGCCACCGACTTCTTCCAGAGACCGCCCGACCGTCGTCACCGGACCGCGTGGCTTCCCCATCCGCGTCCGCCATCACCGGCGCAGCCTCCGGCATCTCCGGCGAGCCGCCGCCTCGCGGAGCACACGCCGACCACCACGGTGAGACCGCTTCCCACTTTCCCTGCTCTCTCTCTCTCCTTCAATTTTCTTCACTACCATTCTCTCTCTCTCTCTCATGATGTGTATCATTTAGGGGGGGAAAGAAAGTATGATGAGGTCTTTTTTTGGGCGTTGCTTTATGGCCCAAACTAAGGGATTGCTGTAACTTACCTTGATTTTTATAATTATTATCATTATTATTATTTTTATTATTATTATCATTATTATTATTACCATTATCATTATAATAAATATTTTTACTATCATTATTATTATTATTATTACTATTATTATTATTATTATTATTATTTTCATTCCATTATAGCCTAATAGTTAGAGTAAATTAATATATTGTTATAAGTATTATTATTATTAGTATTACTATTATTGTTATTATTTGTTATATTAAATCAATAGATAAATAAAAATTTCCAAAATTATTTTGACAAAACTTAGTATCACTAAAATATTTTTCTATATTTTTATTAAAATATTTTGACCAATGAAAAGTTAGTTTTTCGACAAAAATTTGTACTTTTACGAACTTAGTTTAGCCAAAAAAAAATGATTTTTGATTCTTCAAGCATTTATCTAGACACATATATGACTAATAAAAATGTAGTTTACAAATTATATATATATAAATTTTTAAGTACTTAAGTAGAATTATTTTCTAGTATATTATAAAATATTTTCTAAAATAATACTATATGTAATTATTTCCATAAATTTTCCTTGATTACCATCATTGGTTGTGTCTAATCAAACACTCTTACTTTCTCGTGAATTTGGACTCTTTCGCAACGACCATGGCTATTGGACCATCGAAACTTGGCCGGATTATTACACCACACTCGGCGTCACATCAGGCGTAACACCAGGCAGGACACCTTGCCTTTACTGTTTAATTTCCTGCTCAATAACATGCATATTGTGTTTATTTTCAAGTTGTTCTTTTTAAATTATATAGATACAAATTATTATATTTTTATACAATTGGCTTAGAGTTAAGGGACCACCGTATGTGCATCTTATAAACTGTCACGATGTGCCACGAATTGTATGTGAGTGGTGAGTCGCATATAGCTTCGGACTTGCGTACCGACCGTACATCGGTGTGTACAAGTCGTGCGTTAGGTTATAACTGTCAATAGATTGTGTAGAAGACTTGGCGGTTATTAAGGATTAAATATTGTCGTGGAGACGACGCATGTATAGTATTATTGGGGGGAGGGGACAGTTATTAGCGTAGGGGCTACATTTTATTTTTACACACATTTTGGGCCGAGGGTGACTCTTCGGAGTACTACCTTCTGTCCAAGGCCGATAGTGACTCGGATGAGCGCTACTTACTGCCACTCTTTACTTTTCTGTTGAGCCTACAGCCCCTGCGTAGAACATTGTCCTCAAAGTGCATATCACCTAGAATGGGTAGGAACCTTTACTCATGCATACTTTTCTGTTGAGCTTATTTATTCAGTTTATTGGCATGATATTATGTGTCTTGTTATGTCCCTCTGAGGACCTGGTTTTTCCCCAGGTGTGTGTGTTTTCGTGATTTCTTGCAGGTGCTCTAGCTAAGGCCATGACTTGCGCTCTATTCCGTCGTGATGATTACTCTTGGATTCGTCACTTGCTCTCGCTTGCTAAATTCTTTCCTTGTATATTTTTCATATTTAATTTGGTTGGTAGTGGACTTTGTCTCCGCCCAACTGTTGTGTACATGACAAACTCGAAGTTGCTTTATTATTTATCTTTGTGGATGAGATTTAGTTGTCTTGGATTAATACATTTACAGCTTATGTATACATACGAGGTCCATGCATTTCGTATGTATACAGCTGGCATGTCTACGTACTTGGTCCTACGTATTTTAGATTGGGGCGTTACATGTTTTTGTGGTAGCCCATGCAGGTCCAGTTTATCACTTCGGTTACTTTACCGTACCGATGTGAGCCTGCAATATAGGATTAGAGTCTAGAATCTCATCCACCTACTTGACATCCTTTCTTGACTTTAAATTTTGAACTCTCGTTCGACCCCCTTGAATTGTATCTTGCTTGACTCCTTCTACCGTAAATTTCTTAGTTTCGTGTTTAGTAAGATGACTACACTAGTATATGCCCATAAGTTAAACACATGGCTAGATAGATTGCATTGACAACTAATATCCATTGAGGTTATATTTGAGTATAAAGACATTTATTTTTTCTAGAGATATGATCATAGGGTTTAGTTAATTCCAAGTTGGGTAGTAGCATATTACCGCCATCAAAGGATAGTTTAAATTTTATTTTAAATTTACAAGATGGTATATACAAGAGGATAGCTAGATCGAGAAAGCAAATTTTTATGAATTTTGAAATTGTGAAATAGTTATGATTTAAGTTTTTATATTGTGACACTTGATTTATGGTTAACTTTAAGTTTGGATGGTAATATGATAGAGTTTATCTCGAGATTATTTAAAGAGTTTAAATTATGATTTTCTAGATGACTAGAGAGACGAAAGTCTAGAAGGGAGAGAACTTGAGGTTTTAAAATTTGCGCGTACGATTTATAAGTTTATAAAATTTTGAAAAAAAAAATTTTTGATTTCAAGTTTAAAGCCTTGATTATGGATTATTTAAATTTTGGTGGAAAAAAAAAGAAAAAAAAAGAGGGTAGTATGTTTAATTTGCAATATACAAGGACTATTTTGAGATTTATTAGGAATTTAAATTTTGACTAGACTTGGTAGCTTAAGATAATTAGAAATTTTGGTGGAGTATCTCGAAAATCTTATTGAGAAACTTCGAGGAACTTGAAATTTAGGTTAGATCATATTGGTAGAGGACTAAGAAGCAAGGAAGGTTACCCTAGTGAGATAGAAGTATTGTACATTAGATTGCCATGCTACCTATGATTATGATATTGCATATACACAAGTATAGTTAGTCATCGACCAAACCGATGAGCATATTCTTTAACTTACTCGACCTTCCCTCAATTCTAGATCTTTTGTCATGACCATCTAATTATTTGAAACTTGAGAAATGATTAGATTGTTCCTTAATCCTACTCCATCTAAGTGGCTATCATATCCCAAGAAACTGTACTCCAATTTATTTTACCTTGATTTGTTAGAATCTAACTTATCTTTATTCCATGCTTTCAACTTGATAAATTATTTTGTGCGTTAATCGTTATCTCATGAACTCCCACTTTTTATTTTAAATTCTTTTGTGCCCTTTACCGTGACATTGATATTTGGAGCACAACACTAGACTTTTCCTTCCCACAAATTTTACATGTAAGACCTAGACGAGCCCACCTTCATGTAGGTATATCACGTGCCACTAAAACACGTCTCCTTGTACTCTAATTTCATATTGCGACTTTCGGGTCAAAATGACTGGACTCTAAGCCCTACCGTGAAACCAATATACTTTTTAACTTGAGATGAGACTCGACCTCGACTCGATTCTTTCAACCCGATATATGATTTTTGTCCTACTTAAATCCTTACATGCTTAACCTTGCATTTTATCTTGATTGCTGGACCTATCACACCATTAGTTTAATTCTTTAAGTTGGGTAGAATACCTTATGAACTAGCAACCCCTTTGACCTAGTGACCTATATTAGCAAGCTTATTTAGATCCTAGAATCTAGAAGACCTAACCCGTCTAGCCAACCAAGGACTTGGACAAGAAAACTATAGGACGACTGTATGACTTAGAATCATTCTACCTTCTTAAAAACTTAATCTCTCGTGCCTATGTATTTACCATTTTTGACTAATGATGCTAATGTAGCCTAATTTTTGCAAGCTTATTCTTTATCGAGTTTGTTCATGACATATGTTATTGGATGCATCCACTAACGTATTGTCTACTCAGAACCGGTGCATGATGGTCTGATCAACCGAGTGCACTTTGGTTCGCTTTTGTCTATTATTCTACGTGGATGGGGACATAGCTAAACTTGTCCTTTAGAGTCCCATCCGCGACTTCCTTGGCAATTTCTTTAAAATTTTCGGTCGTCCTTGAATCACGTACTCGTATTCGATAATATCGTCTTGAAACTCCTTATTGCGTTCGCCTTCACCTATTTTAGAAAGACGAAGACGTTATACAAGAACTTCCTCTAGCCTTCCTAATGATTATGACCATACCGTATTATTTTTTTCTATGATCTAGATCGCAATTTCTTACGGCATGATTTTGTTATCGATTGTTCCTAATCGATACCCCCTTGTGTCTTCTCACCCCCTCCTAATTCTTAATTTCGAGGACGAAATTCTTTTAAGTTGGGTAGGATGTAAGACCCATAAATTTCTACTATTTTTTATTTTTTATTTTAATTTTGGTACTGATTTAAAATTTGGTATTGTACGCCGCGTAGTCGTATTGTACGTCGTGCGTGAAATTTCATCTTTCGTATTTGCTCGACGAGTACGAATATGTGCGAGCGTACATATTTTACTAAAAAATATTTTTATAAAATCATTTTTATAGGAAAGTACATGTTCAAATAAATATAATAAATATTTTATTTTATAAAAGAGTTATTTTGTTCGTCATTTAAAAATAAGTAGTAATTTGGAAAATTGTGACTTTATGAAATGTATTCCAAATATTTTTGCGAAAATGAAAATTTGTTTATTAATATATTTTGTTAATTGTAAAAGCTAATTTATGAGTTAATATTTATCTTGATTTTCAAAATTATTAATATAGTATTTTTTGAAAACATATTTTGAAATTTTGATTTGAAATTATGGAATGATTTAAATAAATAAAATAATACCTATATTTGATATTGATTTGATTTTAAACTAAAGGAATTTAATTGGATTTAAATTAAATTTGGATTTATATTGGATTTGGATTTGAATTTGGATTTAGTTTATTTGTAGCTATTATCTAAATATGGTTTAAACAAACCCAAGCCTTATCCTAATGGGAATTCCCACATCCTATATATATAGGCAGGTACTCCTCTATAATTTCCATCTACAACCCCATTGTGTACCGTGTCCGTGCCTTCCATCCACTAAAATTTTCTCCACTACAAATACAATATATTTTATCTCGTCCGACAATCCCGGACGTCCATCCATATTGTGTCGGACACACCCCCGACACGATACCCTATCCTAACTGCCCGCAGCGCCTTCCCGTTGTCGGAGAAACCCTCAGCCCCTCAACCCCGCCATTCGGCGTCGCCGCCATCGCCAGTCCCTGGCCAACACATTACTGCCACCTACACCTACGACAACCTCTCATCTCTTCCCCGACCCATCAACCGGTCGACACCATTACAGATTCGGCACTCCCATCCACCACCACCAAGCACCTTCCCTACCACCTCCAGCACCACCACGTTCGGCCACTCGACTCCGGCCATCGTCGTCCAGTCCCCATCTCCACCATCGTTTCCTGAAAGTCCGGCCAAACCACCACAGATAGGAGAAGGGGGAGAAACCCTTACCTTGGTCCGCGAGATCCAGCGTTCCCGTCCACTGCCGCGCCGCAGAACCTCTTCGCCGCCGTTCATCCGCCTCTGCTCGACGGAGCTGCCGGTCCGTGCCCCATCCTTCCGGTGGACCCCGCTGAGCCGCCCTTCCGTGGACCTCGCCGCCCAAAATGCCTCACCGCCGCCATCAGCACGCCCTCCGTACCGATGTGAGCCTGTAATATAGGATTAGAGTCTAGAATCTCATCCACCTACTTGACATCCTTTCTTGACTTCAAATTTCGAACTCTCGTTCGACCCCCTTGAATTGCATCTTGCTTGACTCCTTCTACCGTAAATTTCTTAGTTTCGTGTTTAGTAAGATGACTACACTAGTATATGCCCATTGGTTAAACACATGGCTAGATAGATTGCATTGACAACTAATATACATTGAGGTTATATTTGAGTATAAAGACATTTATTTTTCCTAGAGATATTATCATAGGGATTAGTTAATTCCAAGTTGGGTAGTAGCATATTACCGCCATCAAAGGATAGTTTAAATTTTATTTTAAATTTACAAGATGGTATATACAAGAGGATAGCTAGATCGAGAAAGCAAATTTTTATGAATTTTGAAATTATGAAATAGTTATGATTTAAGTTTTTATATTGTGACACTTGATTTATGGTTAACTTTAAGTTTGGATGGTAATATGATAGAGTTTATCTCGAGATTATTTAAAGAGTTTAAATTATGATTTTCTAGATGACTAGAGAGACGAAAGTCTAGAAGGGAGAGAACTTGAGGTTTTAAAATTTGCGCGTACGATTTATAAGTTTATAAAATTTTGAAATTTTTTTCTTAGATTTCAAGTATAAAGCCTTGATTATGGATTATTTAAATTTTGGTGGAAAAAAAAAGAGGGTAGTATGTTTAATTTGCAAAATACAAGGACTATTTCGAGATTAATTAGGAATTTAAATTTTGACTAGACTTGGTAGCTTAAGATAATTAGAAATTTTGGTGGGGTATCTCGAAAATCTTATTGAGAAACTTCGAGGAACTTGAAATTTAGGTTAGATCATATTGGTAGAGGACTAAGAAGCAAAGAAGGTTACCCTAGTGAGATAGAAGTATTGTACATTAGATTGCCATGCCACCTATGATTATGATATTGCATATACACAAGTATAGTTAGTCATCGACCAAACCGATGAGCATATTCTTTAACTTACTCGACCTTCCCTCAATTCTAGATCTTTTGTCATGACCATCTAATTATTTGAAACTTGAGAAATGATTAGATTGTTCCTTAATCCTACTCCATCTAAGTGGCTATCATATCCCTAGAAACTGTACTCCAATTTATTTTACCTTGATTTGTTAGAATCTAAATTATCTTTATTCCATGCTTTCAACTTGATAAATTATTTTGTGCGTTAATCGTTATCTCATGAACTCCCACTTTCTATTTTAAATTCTTTGTGCCCTTTACCGTGACATTGATATTTGGAGCACAACACTAGACTTTTCCTTCCCATAAATTTTACATGTAAGGCCTAGACGAGCCCACCTTCATGTAGGTATATTACGTGCCACTAAAACACGTCTCCTTGTACTCTAATTTCATATTGCGACTTTCGGGTCAAAATGATTGGACTCTAAGCCCTACCGTGAAACCAATATACTTTTTAACTTGAGATGAGACTCGACCTCGACTCGATTCTTTCAACCCGATATATGATTTTTGTCCTACTTAAATCCTTACATGCTTAACCTTGCATTTTATCTTGATTGCTGGACCTATCACACCATTAGTTTAATTCTTTAAGTTGGGTAGAATACCTTATGAACTAGCAACCCCTTTGACCTAGTGACCTATATTAGCAAGCTTATTTAGATCCTAGAATCTAGAAGACCTAACCCGTCTAGCCAACCAAGGACTTGGACAAGAAAACTATAGGACGACTGTATGACTTAGAATCATTCTACCTTCTTAAAAACTTAATCTCTCGTGCCTATGTATTTACCATTTTTGACTAATGATGCTAATGTAGCCTAATTTTTGCAAGCTTATTCTTTATCGAGTTTGCTCATGACATATGTTATTGGATGCATCCACTAACGTATTGTCTACTCAGAACCTGTGCATGATGGTCTGATCAACCGAGTGCACTTTAGTTCGCTTTTGTCTATTATTCTACGTGGATGGGGACATAGCTAAACTTGTCCTTTAGAGTCCCATCCGCGACTGCCTTGGCAATTCCTTTGAAATTTTCGGTCGTCCTTGAATCACGTACTCGTATTCGATAATATCGTCTTGAAACTCCTTATTGTGTTCGCCTTCACCTATTTTAGAAAGACGAAGACGTTATACTAGAACTTCCTCTAGCCTTCCTAATGATTATGACCATACCGTATAATTATTATTTTTTCTATGATCTAGATCGCGATTTCTTACGGCATGATTTTGTTATCGATTGTTCCTAATCGATACCCCCTTGTGTCTTCTCACCCCCCTCCTAATTCTTAATTTCGAGAACGAAATTCTTTTAAGTTGGGTAGGATGTAAGACCCCTAAATTTCTACTATTTTTTATTTTTTATTTTAATTTTGGTACTGATTTAAAATTTGGTATTGTACGTCGCGTAGTCGTATTGTACGTCGTGCGTGAAATTTCATCTTTCGTATTTGCTCGACGAGTACGAATATGTGCGAGCGTACATATTTTACTTAAAAAATATTTTTATAAAATCTTTTTTATAGGAAAGTACATGTTCAAATAAATATAATAAATATTTTATTTTATAAAAGAGTTATTTTGTTCGTCATTTAAAAATAAGTAGTGACTTGGAAAATTGTGACTTTATGAAATGTATTCCAAATATTTTTGCGAAAATGAAAATTTGTTTATTAATATATTTTGTTAATTGTAAAAGCTAATTTATGAGTTAATATTTATCTTGATTTTCAAAATTATTAATATAGTATTTTTTGAAAACATATTTTGAAATTTTGTGACAATTTAAATTTTGATTTGAAATTATGGAATGATTTAAATAAATAAATTAATACCTATATTTGATATTGATTTGATTTTAAACTAAAGGAATTTAATTGGATTTAAATTGAATTTGGATTTATATTGGATTTGGATTTGAATTTGGATTTAATTTATTTGTAGCAATTATCTAAATATGGTTTAAACAAACCCAAGCCTTATCCTAATGAGAATTCCCATATCCTATATATATATAGGCAGGTACTCCTCCATAATTTCCATCCACAACCCCATTGTGTACCGTGTCCGTGCCTCCCATCTACTAAAATTTTCTCCACTACAAATACAATATATTTTATCTCGTCCGACAATCCCGGACGTCCATCCATATTGTGTCGGACACACCCCGACACGATACCCTATCCTAACTGCCCGCAGCGCCTCCCCGTTGCCGGAGAAACCCTCAGCCCCTCAACCCCGCCATTCGGCGTCGCCGCCATCGCCAGTCCCTGGCCAACACATCACCGCCACCTACACCTACGACAACCTCTCCTCTCTTTCCCGACTCATCAACCGGCCTACACCAATCCGAACACCATTACAGATTCGGCACTCCCTTCCACCACCACCAAGCACCTTCCCTACCACCTCCAGCACCACCACGTCCGGCCACTCGACTCCGGCCATCGCCGTCCAGTCTCCATCTCCACCATCGTTTCCTGAAAGTCCGGCCAAACCACCACAGATAGGAGAAGGGGGAGAAACCCTTACCTCGGTCCGCGAGATCCAGCGTTCCCGTCCACTGCCGCACCGCAGAACCCCTTCGTCGCCGTTCATCCGCCTCTGCTCGACGGAGCTGCCGGTCCGCGCCCCCATCCTTCCGGTAGACCCCGCTGAGCCGTCCTTCCGTGGACCTCGCCGCCCAAAACGCCTCACCGCCGCCATCAACACGCCCTCCGTCGTCCTCTTCCAGAAACCCTCGTCGGCGAACCCCCGCCTCCAGCGCGCATCAACTCCGGCGCCGTACCCGCCGCGCTCGGCTCAGCGACCGGCCGCTCAAACCCTTCTGGCTCCGCCACCGACTTCTTCCAGAGACCGCCCGACCGTCGTCACCGGACCGCGTGGCTTCCCCATCCGCGTCCGCCATCACCGGCGCAGCCTCCGGCATCTCCGGCGAGCCGCCGCCTCGCGGAGCACACGCCGACCACCACGGTGAGACCGCTCCCCACTTTCCCTGCTCTCTCTCTTCTTCAATTTTCTTCACTACCATTCTCTCTCTCTATCCTGATGTGTATCATTTGGGGAGTGAAGAAAGTATGATGAGATCTTTTTTTGGGCGTTGCTTTATGGCCCAAACTAATGGATTTATGGCCCAAACTAATGGATCTTTTTTTGGGCGTTGCTTTATTATTATTATTATTATTATTTTCATTCCATTACAGCCTAATAGTTAGAGTAAATTAATATATTGTTATAAGTATTATTATTATTAGTATTACTATTATTGTTATTATTTGTTATATTAAATCAATAGATAAATAATAATTTCCAAAATTATTTTGACAAAACTTAGTATCACTAAAATATTTTTCTATATTTTTATTAAAATATTTTGACCAATGAAAAGTTATTTTTTCTACAAAAATTTGTACTTTTACGAACTTAAAGTTTAGCCAAAAAAATGATTTTTGATTCTTCAAGCATTTATCTAGACACATATATGACTAATAAAAATATAGTTTACAAATTATATATATATAAATTTTCAAGTACTTAAATAGAATTATTTTCTAGTATATTATAAAATATTTTCTAAAATAATACTATATGTAATTATTTCCATAAATTTTCCTTGATTACCATCATTGGTTGTGTCTAATCAAACACTCTTACTTTCTCGTGAATTGGACTCTTTCGCAACGACCATGGCTATTGGACCATCGAAACTTAGCCGGATTATTGCACCACACTCGGCGTCACACCAGGCGTAACACCAGGCAAGACACCTTGCCTTTACTGTTTAATTTCCTGCTCAATAACATGCATGTTGTGTTTATTTTCAAGTTGTTCTTTTTAAATTATATAGATACAAATTATTATATTTTATACAATTGGCTTAGAGTTAAGGGACCACCGTATGTGCATCTCATAAACTGTCACGATGTGCCACGGATTGTGTGTGAGTGGTGAGTCGCATATTGCTTCGAACTTGCGTACCGACCGTACATCGGTGCGTACAAGCCGTGCGTTAGGTTATAGCTGTCAATAGATTGTGTAGAAGACTTGGCGGTTATTAAGGATTAAACATTGTCGTGGAGAAGACGCATGTATAGTATCATTGGGGGGAGGGGACAGTTATTAGCGTAGGGGCTACATTTTATTTTGACACACATTTTGGGCCGAGGGTGACTCTTCGGAGCACTACCTTCTATCCAAGGCCGATAGTGACTCGGATGAGCGCTACTTACTGCCACTCTTTACTTTTCTGCTGAGCCTACAGTCCCAGCGTAGAACGTTGTCCTCAAAGTGCATATCACCTAGAATGGGTAGGAACCTTTACTCATGCATACTTTTCTGTTGAGCTTATTTATTCAGTTTATTGGCATGATATTATGTGTCTTGTTACGGCCCTCTGAGGACCTGGTTTTTCCTCAGGTGTGTGTTTTCGTGATTTCTTGCAGGTGCTCTAGCTAAGGCCATGACTTGCGCTCTATTCCGTCGTGATTATTACTCTTAGATTCGTCACTTGCTCTCGCTTGCTAAATTTTTTCCTTGTATATTTTTTCATATTTAATTTGCTTGGTAGTGGACTTTCTCTCCGCCCAACTATTGTGTACATGACAAACTCGAAGTTGCTTTATTATTATTATTTATCTTTGTGGATGAGATTTAGTTGTCTTGGATTACTACATTTACAGCTTATGTATACATACGAGGTCCATGTATTTCGTATGTATACAGCTGGCATGTCTACGTACATGGTCCTACGTATTTTGGGACTGGGGCGTTACATCTGGTTTTCCTAGTTATGGTATCACTATGGTTCAGTCTTCCCTGGCATGACTAATACACTAGTCAAGGCACGCCACTGCACTATCCGTGCCATGATTCCTAGTCGCCTTGTACTATAATTCCTAACCATGACTAAAATTATCTACCGTAATAATTAACTCAATAATTATTTACAAAAGTATAAAAATCACCATTTAAATCAAATAAAAAATATTTCAAAAATTTATGGGAAGGGGAACTACAGTCACTGACAGTACGAAATGAGTCTCACAACCAGGATATAGAGGAGTATCTGCATCCTGAAACATATCATAGAACTCCTTCGCCTCGGAATTAGGATCCTCCGGATCAAAATTAGGTCCTGCCGCATCGTACACCATATCTCGTGCAAGGTTCTGCAGGCCTTCATAATCAACAGAGTATCCGTCATCTTCGATGACAAAATCTGTTGCAGCATTATCATCAAAAGCATAAGTAGCAGCTTTCGCAGCCTGTCTTTCTGCATATAGTTCACCTTACGATGACTACATGCCGTAATCACGTACAAAACCCTTACGGGTCAAATGATCTCTTACAGTCACCACTTCTTCGTAACGTCTATTGCGACAATTACCACATGGATACTTGATTTTGTTACCGTCTATGTACTGAGCTTTGCTCGTGCCATACTTAAGAAACACTTCCATGCCTGCCTAAAAATCTTCACTCACACATATTCTGATCTCGTGTTGTCGTTTGTACATCCATATACGATCAACAAAGTAACGATCTATCGTAAATTAGATGTAAAAATCTGTATCATAAGACAAACTAAACAGAATTAGTTCGATACCGATACTCATAGAAATAGTCTGATACCGATACCGATACCGATACCGATACTCATAGAAATAGTTTGATACCAATATCGATACCGATTCTTAAACTCATAGGACTAATAGCTCGATACCGATACCGATTCTAGGGTTTTAAGGTTAAGGTTAGGGTTAGGGTTTTATGGTTAGGGATAGGGTTTATATACCGATACTCATAGAAATAGTCTGATACCGATACTCATAGAAATAGTCTGATACCGATCCGATAATCATAGAAATAGTCCGATACCGATACCGATACCGATATCGCTACTCTGAACTAGCTCGATGCCGATACCGATACTCATAGAAATAGTCCGATACCGATACCAATACTCATAGAAATAGTCTGATATCGATACCGATACCAATTCTTAAACTCATAGAATTAATAGCCCGATACTGATACTGATTCTAGAGTTTTAGGGTTAGGGTTAGGGTTAGGGTTTTAGGGTTAGCGTTAAAGTTTTAGGGTTAGGGTTTAGATGCCGATACTCATAGAAATAGTCCGATATCAATACTCATATAAATAGTCCGATATCGATCCGATACCGATACTCATAGAAATAGTCTGATACCGATACCGATACCGATTTCGATACCCAACGAAATTGTCTGATACCGATACCGAAGTAAACACATCAAGTTGTTAGATCGACAACAAATAACAATAAGTACTAATCAAACTAGCAAGCACAAATCACATCACAAAGACCCATCAAATCCTAAATAATCTAAACAATAAAAATCAGATCTTTGCATACTCATATAAGATGAGATTTCATCCCCCCTCCTCCATCCCCCCGATCACCAAGACTCCCCAACCCCCTCCCCCCCCCACCGAACCCGAAGACCCCTCCACCCCCCGGGCCCCCAACCCCCCTCCTCCCCTCCGACCACCAAGACCCCCCGGCCCCCCTCCACTCGCTACCCCCCCACCCCCGCGACTTCCCCACCCGCCGACCCACACCCTAACCCCTCCCCCCCCCGCGGCAACGATAAACCCCCCGGGCCCCCACCTCCCCTCCGACCACCAAGACCCCCCGTCCCCCCTCAGCTCCCCTACCCTCCCCCCTCCCCTCCCGTGCCCTCCCCACCCGCCGACCTACCCCTAACCCCCCCTCGCGGCCACGATAAACACCTCAGACCACCAAGAGAGAGAGAGATAGAGAGAGATACCTGAGTGAGAGAGAGAGCTATGTGCACGCGAGAGAGAGAGAGAGAGAGGTAAGAGAAACTTTTGGGGGGAATGAAAAATATACCCCCCCTGATATAGCGACGGATTTGCGACGATATAACGACAAATTTACAACGAGTTTTACCCTTAAAATTGAAAAAAAATATTGGCTGTAATTCGACGGCAAACCGTCGCCATTTAGTCGGGTGTCCGTCGCTATTAGCGACAGAATATATCCGTCGCTAAAATTCCGTCGCAAATTTACTGTATTTTGGTAGTGCGTCTCAATAGGACGAATGTGCACAAAGTAATTGACTAGTTTGCAAAGGGGCCGATACGGTAAATTTCGACGGATACATATCAAATTCGTCGCACACACGCAACCAATTTGAATTTCGTCAAAGCCCACATGTCCACGAAGTCGATACGCACCTTTTGATGCTTTTAGTTTGCGACCACGTCGCCCGGTTTGTTGGGGCGCACGCCGTATCGGAAGATTTTCCTAAAATTTCTAGTTTTGAAAAGTGGTTTTTCTCTATTTTTGGAACTGTTTTAATCAGTGAAAAACTATAGGATTACCTACAAATTTATGGATTTTGTTCATGGTTATATCGACTACGAATCTGTTCAAGTATATTCTAAAACTCTCCCATAATCTGGCAGTTATTCGCCTTCCAATACAAGGCGTTGGACTGGATTGTGCTCTATTTTCGAGCAGGTTTTTATCGAACTTTGGTTCGATTTTTCATGGGTTTGTAAGAGGTTCTATTCTGATCTATTTATTAGAATATGAAGTTGGTAGGGTTGTCGACAAACCTGCGAAGGAGGATCGAAAAACGATCGACTGTACGCGACGAATCTTCACTGCAAAATCAGCCCAAGGCTGCACGCTGCTGCTGTCCTCCCCTGTTCTATCCGTTGTTGTGGCCACCGTGCGCGGCGCTGGACGGCCGGTGGCCACATGCTGGGTGCGCGCACGTGGGCGACGGTATGGCGCGTGCAAGGCAGGGGCTGGCCGGAGATAGGTTTCAGGGTTTTGATGAGAACCCTCACGCTCTCCCTCTCGTTCTACATATATACATGCAGGTTCTTGGTTCTTCTCTGTATACAATTTGGGTGTCGGGCTACAGGTGTGGGCTCGGGCTGGGCTTGGGGTGTTCAGTTGGTTTTCAAAAGCCACACACACCACATTTACATACATATATGAATGGATATTCAATAAAACCAAAATCTTAATAATATTTTCCTAGGGTATAGTTTATGCGTAAAAATTATGTACGTATATTTGCAAAAATCAATTTACTAGTGAATTAACAAATAACTAATAATAAATGATGTTATTTATTAACCACAACGACAATGACAATAATAATAATAATAATAACAATAACAATATTGATAATATTATTAAGGATAACAATTTAGGGAAAATCATATATATATATATATATATATATATATATATATATATATATATATATATATATATATATATATATATATATTCAATAAAACCAAAATCTTAATAATATTTTCCTAGGGTATAGTTTATGCATAAAAATTATGTACGTATATTTGCAAAAATCCATTTACTAGTGAATTAACAAATAACTAATAATAAATGATGTTATTTATTAACCACAACAACAATGACAATAATAATAATAATAATAATAATAATAATAATAATAATAATAATAATAATGACAATAACAATATTAATAATATTATTAAGGATAACAATTTAGGGAAAATCATTAGGTGTACATACAAATATAGGTATAGTCTAGAAATCCCAACATGCACAATAATATCTAAGGAACTTATTTCTCCTCAAAAATATCATGAGAATATCCATAATATTGATATATATATTATATATAACAATTTCTTAGAAAAATACCTTATTAGATTATAAAAATAAAGTATGCCATACACACATAATATATATCAATGTGGACATCTTTGCAGTCATTGCTTCACTACATGGGTTTAGGTTGGTTCGGGTCAAGTCCGGACTGAAATGGTACAACCGGGTCCCCCAAAAGTCAAGATCCTAATAAATAACGATTTAAATTATTTATAGGGGTTAAGTCGCAACTTTGCCTGGTTTTCCTAGTTGGGGCACACATATGGCTTAGAATTTTCTAGCAAGGCTAATATACTAGTCAAGACACACGACCACACTATCCGTGCCACGATTTTTAGTCATCTTGTACTCCAAAATTTAACCATGACTAAGGCCTTCTATAATAATAAATAAATAAATAAATAAATATCTAAAAGTCATAATTTAATTCAAATAAATAATAAAATAATATTTAAAATTTCAGGAAGAGGGGTTACATTATTATTTTATTTTATAAGGATTATTATATACAATATATATGTTATATTCTATTAAACTTTTACATATTGCATTTTTGAATATTTGTTAGATATTTGCAGACCAATAATAATGGGAGTACACATATATTTACGCACAAAGATATGTATAAATTATGTATAAAAGAATAGTTATTTTTATAAATTACATTCTATTTATAGAATTTCGAATATATAAATACATATATATATAGGGGATAAAAAGAAAAAAGAAAACCAAAATCTCGCGAGATTTTGGAATCGAAATATTCCAAAATCTCGGGAGATGGGAAACCCTGTCCAAACCTGCGCAGCCCAAGCAAAACCCATCAGTTCGTATATAATTGATAGAGAAAGGGGGAGAAGAAGTTGAGAAATCCTAACCCTAAGCTAAGCCTGACATCCCCAGTCCATCCCTCGACACCCCAGTGGCCGCCCGGCCACCGCTCGGCCGCCGGAGCGCCACCCAGTCGCTGGCCACGCGCGCACAAGGACAACAGTCACAGCAGTGCTCCTCTTCTACGTACCTTCCTTTACCTACACCTCTTTCGACGTAGGAAGCACTATTTTCCCTTTCATAAATTCCTAGTTACAACCTATGTAATCCTCTAGAAGTCCTAGTAATTAGATTTCGATGTAGCGATGTCATCGGTACAAAAATTCAACACGAAGTCGAAGAAAAACTACCCCGAAACAGGTCAGAGAATCGATCCAGGTACCCCTGTTTGTTGACTGTTTTCCGTCAATCCAATAGTTTTGTATCAAATTTTTTAAACAAACTTTTTAGACCAATTTTAGCCCTTTGAAGCCTTTCTAGTAAATTAATTTTTTTGTTCACTATATGGAAAGATATTTTATTGTAAAGTTGCGAAAAAATAGTTTTTAAAATTAAAATTTTTAGGAAAAACCACCGATATGGGGTCCGTTTCGTCAAACCGGACGACTTCATCGCGAACCACTTGCATCAGAAGGTGCATATTGACTTCGCGGACGTGTGGGCTTTGACGGAATTCAAATTGGTTGCGTGTGCACGACGAATCTGATGTGTATCCGTCAAAATTTGTCGTATCGGCCTTTTTTGAAATTCTCTAATTATTTTGTGCATGTTCGTCAAATCGAGACGAAACTTACGCCAACAGTACCGTATTATTTTTCTGGTCCTGTATGCCAAGTTTGGTCTGATTCTGAGATAGTTGACCAGATCGCCATTTTGCGGGCCCCGCGATCCGACTCAACGAGCGAGTTTATGCACGGCCCACCGGAATCCAACTTTGGATATACCATTGGGTTTGTCTCATCAAATTGGATATATAAATATATAGTTTGATGACTTTAGAGATCATAGACTCTGGCATATTTTTCAGTACAAAGCGGGTCCAACGACGAACACCGTTTTGACCCAAAATTACCTTTTTGCCCTTGTGTCCATAGGACTTATGGGTAGACTATTCTTGCTATTTTGCTTATTTTGAGAATGTTGGCAATGTCTGTTTCAGCGTCCGGAGATTGTTGCGATGGTTTGATTGTTGTGGTTTACTGAGTGTTGGATTGTTGGTTCTACGCACTACACCAGGCAAGTACACCTTGCCAAACTTTGTACAGTTATTTATATGCATGCTTTTATCATTCTTTCTTTGTGTCACCTTTTATTTTTACATATTTGCTATCTTGCCATGATTTATTTCTATGTCTCTTATCTGTTATCACTTATTGTCATCATTAGTTATATTTTCACACATGACTTCGATAGCGTTATTTACTTGAGCGTCTTGACTTGACTTGACTTGATCTCTGTCACACCCCAGAACCAGAATACTGGAGTGCGGGGGCGGACACAGCCAGCTAAGTATATTGAAGTATAACCCACCTCGCCATACGGTCACGACTGTCTAGATACATGAGGGTTTAACTACAAGCCATCAGTCCCTTAAGGTCATGAACAAGCCTATTGTCTCAATCTCAAGCAAGTAATAGCAGTTACAAGATGTCAGAGCACCAAATATACAATCGTAAGGCGTCCTATATATTACATATTTGGATGATCATGAAGCTAGTCATACAAAATGTAAAGACTAGCAAGAGTTTCAGTCATACATGATCAACCCTAGGATTTGTCAATCATGTTACAGCCCGTAGGCAGACAGTAAGTAAAGTGCAATCGAGCTAACATGGGCTTGTCGGCTAAACGCCTTAAAGGAATACTTTTACAATAGAGTGGGAGAACAAAGATGAAACCCACTCGTTGCCAGGGTTACGCCTGGTGGTCACCATCTGGCTGGAAGGTAGGGAGATCCTCTGGAGCTGCTTCGGTATCTGGCCACGCAAAACCAGCTGAGTCAGATCCCAGAAAGAGCAAGTGCCACAAAGGAGGCTTCACTTAAGAACTAAATCAGCATATCAGAACATAAAATAAAAAGATAAATAAGACATGGAATCTAAATAGGGCAATAAATGTCAAGAAAATAAGAAATTATTCCGATCAGTTATTGATAAGGTAATCATAAGCAATCAAGTTTCGAAGTAGCCAGGTACTGAAACAAGACAAGACTTAGACTGGTTAGACTCCATCCATCATTCACGGCCAAGCAATAAGTACGGCTTGATACTTTAACTAACTAGGATTATCACAGGCCTAGTTACTAGCAAGATGCAATAAGATTGTTCCACAGCCACAAGCCTTGCAGACCATCCAGGTTATCCGGACGGAATTAGGGGTTGAGTTCATGTTGGTACATCGTCCAAGGAATACATGTAACCTTAAGTAGCTTGGAGGGTGCAACACATGACAGTGTGCTGAAAATGTGTCCTACTCGACGGCAGGCTATAAATCCCATGATGAGGCACCCAGATAACGGGATTGCCTGTAGCTGAAAAATCTCTTCATGAGTACTGGATTATTCTAGTTATTAGCCTTAGCCATTTTCAGTAGGTATCCCTGACCGTGTTACTCAGGGGTCCCTGTCCTAGACATGATGCAAGACAATACTGGTTCATTTGTACAAACACAATCGTCCACGGTGTCCAGGCCATTCATTCTTGTCATGTCATGCTAGCCGTCGCAACAACATATCGAGGTATATTATGTTAGGTTTACTTATCAAGAGTGCGCCACGACGGGCCACTATCATGTCATGTACTTGTCAATAGTGCACCACGACGGGTCACTATCGTGTTCTATCCCTACATTATCATGTCGTGTTCATACAAAAGTCATGCCAATATTGAAATCATGTCACGTCCAAAACATAACCCTGCCATGAGGGTTGCCGCAAAAGGCTGGCCGCATGGGGGTTGCCGCAAAAGGCTGGCCGCATGAGGTTGCCGCAAAAGGCTGGCCGTATGGTGTTGCCGCATAAGGCTGGCCGCATGGGATTGCCGCATAAGGCTGACCGCATGGGGGTTGTCGCATAAGGCTGGCCGCATGGGGGTTACCGCATAAGGCTGGCCGCATGAGGTTGCCGCATAAGGCTGTTCTTCTTCTCCAAAGATCCGAGAAGAAGAACCATGGAAACCATGGTTTCCAAGCTCCATTAATCCTTCATTTAAAGTCAAAATTCGGACTTCCATACGTCAAAATAGGTTAGAACGAAATTTTCTATAATATGGAACAATCAAAACTTGAAAATAACAAGGTTTGATAGATCAAAACCCAAGAAATCCAAAAATATAACAAACTTAGATCTACATGAAATGAACCATAGAAATTAAAAATACTAAGTACTAAAGTATCTTAGAATCTCGTGAGGAAGACAATGGAACAACAAAAATTGAGTTCCTCCATGGCGCAAGTTGCACTTGTCTAAGCTCTTGGTAGGTGGAGAGAGTTAATGGTAGAAGAAGAAGAGTAAATGAAGAAGTGAATGGGGAGAGAGAAAGGGGTTGATGTTATAAAGAGGGGTTAGCATGTTGAACCAACCCAACCAAGCCAAACCAAAACCAAGGCATGCCAATATTAAACAAATACAAGATTAAACCAAGATCAAGCTAAGCAAGACAAGTCTAACTACGGGTCAGGATTCCGTACACGTATACTGGAAATACATATAACGAAAAACGGAGGTGACAATCTCGTATTCATGTTACCTTGACTTGACCCTCTACCGATACTAGGATTGACTACTTGACCACTCTCGACTCGGGAGACCCACGACAGGGCTACGATAGAGACTCACTATAGTTAGGGAGTACAACGACAGGGCGACTAGCTATAGGACTGGGAGTACCACGGCAGGGCTACGGTCATTCGATTCACTTTTTGTTCATTCTTAGTATTATTTTATATGACATGTCATGGTTATAAAGTCTTTCCATAAGATCCTTATTCTTGTCATAGCAGTTGTTATCCCTATTTTCTTGCATGTTATTTACTGTACAGTAGGCATGTATATTATGTGTCTTGCTAGTCCCCTGAGGACCTGGTGATCTCTCAAAGTATTAGTTGAAGTTATCGAGGTAGAATGCATTGAAGGATTGATGATTGTTTCTCCGAAATTTCAGGTATATATATTTAAGTTCACATTTTTTATTATTCTCTCGTGCTGCATATTCTATTCTTGATATATTCTACTTATTAGCCTAATTTATTAGACTCGTATTTTCTTTTGAGTCTATTCGAACATGTATGCTAGTGGGCTGCAAACCACGATCTATACTGTTCATTCTTGATGTTTTATTATATTATGTGGATTGAGATGTAGTAGATTCTAGAATAACCAGACAGCTTATACATATTCGAGCTGGACTGGAGTCCTTTTGATACGTAGCTGGCATGTATACGTATCCTAGTCCTACGTATTTTGGGACTGGGGCATTACAGCGTAGAGCCTTCCATTCCCCGGCGGCGACGCAGACCCCCTCCTCCTCCTCTTATTCTCTGTCGAGCGGTGGCGACGCAGACCCCCTCCTCTCCGACGCTGCATAGTCCACCCATTCCTCCTAACCGTAGGTATAACCCCCCTCCTCCTCTCCACCCCCAATTTATTTTATTTGCGTTTCATTTATTTATTTAGAAATTTTTGTTGCATGGATTTGGAGTAGGATAGTTTATTTAGAAAATTTAAAATTTAGGGCACATTGGATCCCAAAAATTCTATTAGCCAACCAATCCTTTTTGAACAAATAACTTTTTATAAAACGATATTTATTAATCTAAGGGCCCAATAATAAAATATAAAGAAGAGAGATCAAAACCTTCTATAATTAAAGCGATGAAGGCCAATCATCAAGCTCTAGGTACACATATAGGTTGACACGGTATCGGAATATGAAATTTATCATAAATCTTTCGAAAGCGATGAAGGCCAATCATCAAGCTCTAGGTATTCATATAGATCACCATTCGTGCTTGCATGCTTAAGATTCCTCCACCAAATTAGCATGTATTTTTTGTGCTTCATCGCTGATACTAATCCAATACGGCCGATACTAATTCGATACGATTGTTAGCTATCGGATACGGTCGATACTGATCTGGTGCGGTAGATACATATCGGATAGGTCGATACTAATTCGATGAGGCCAATACCAATCCGATACGGCCGCTACCTATCGGATACGGCCGATACCGATTTGATATGACCGATACCTATCTGAATGCCGATACCAATCGGATACGGCCGATTCTAATCCGATACGATCGTTACCTATCGGATACGACCGATACCGATCTGATATGACTGATTGTCACACCCCAGAACCAGAATACTGGAGAGCGGGGGCAGACATAGCCAGCTACGTATATTGAGGTGCAACCCACCTCGTTATACGGTCACGGCTATCTAGGTACATGAGGGTTTAACTACAATCCATCAGTCACCTATAGTCATGAACAAGCCTAGTGTCTCAATCACAAGCAAGTAAGTGAATGTTATAAGATGTAAGATCACCAAATATACAATAGTAAGGCGTCCCAATACATTACATATTCAGCTGATCGTGAAGCTAGTCGTACAAAATGTCAGGACTAGCAAGAGTTTTAGTTATACATGATCAACCCTAGGATTTGTTAATCATGTTACAGCCCGTAGGCAGATAATAAGTAAGATACAACCGAGCTAACATGTGCTCGTCGGCTAAACGCCTCAAAAGAATAAATTTACAATAAAGTGGGAGGACAAAAAGAAACTCACTCGTTGCCAGGGTTACGCCTGGTGGTCACCATCTGGCTGGAAGACCGATAGATCCTCTGGTGCTGCTCTGATATCTGGCCACACAAAACCAGCTGGGTCAGACCCCAGAAAGAGCAAGTGCCACAAAGGAGGCTTCACTTAGGAACTAAAACAGCATATCACAAAATGAATATTAAAGATAACTTATAAAGAAACTGATAATAATAGGAATAATGATAATAAATTGAGTACGAGGAAACCATTCAAGTAGCCAGACTGCAATCATTAAACCAAATAAGGACCGGGGTTGCAGCCCTTCACTTGAATAGAAACGCGCCTCAAATACTATTGGTAAGGTAACAAGACAATAAACGAAGAGAGGACACAGAACTGCTCCGGGAGCCAGGTTACAACCCTTAAACCAAACAAGGACCGGGGTTGTAACCATTCGCCTGAACAGAACTGGACCCCTGATCTTTATTGTATAAGGCCAATATAAATAATCACGATATTGAAGTAAGGTAATACATGACGAGCATGACATGGGGTACAATAAGACAATAAACGAAGAGAGGACACAGAACTGCTCCGGGAGCCAGGTTACAACCCTTGAACCAAACAAGGACCGGGGTTGTAACCCTTCGCCTGAACAGAACTGGACCCCTGATCGTTATTGTATAAGACAAGCACAATAATCATGTCATGTCACCATCTTGTACAGGATCAGGATAAGACTAAACTGGCTAGATACCATCCAATTAATCATGGCCAAGCATGGAGTACGGCTTGATACTTTAACTAACTAGGGTTATCACAGGTCTAGTTACTAGCAAGATGCAATAAGATTATCCCAACAGCCACAAGCCCTGCAGACCATCCAGGTTATCCAGGTCAAATGTCTGTTCGTGAAAGGTGCAACACATGACTGCGTGCTGGAATTGTGCCCTACTCGTCGGTAGGCTACAAGTCCACTTAGGGCACCCAGATGACGAAAATGTCTGTAGCTGGGAAATCTCCTCATGACTACATGAATTAATCTAGTTTATTAGCCTTAGTCAATTGCAGTAGGTATCCCTGACCGTGGTACCCAGGGATCCTATCCTAGACATGATGTAAGACAGTACTGGTTTATTAGTACAAACACAATCATCCACGGTGTCCAGGTCATTCATACTTGTTATGTTAGGCTAGCTGTCGAAACAGCATATCCAGATTTATTATGTCAGGTTTACTTGTCAAGAGTGCGCCTCGGTGGGCCACTATCGTGCTCAAAAAATATGCCAGAATTACATGGCATAAGTATATATGTGACATTTCAATTTAATAATAATAATAATAATAACATTACAATAATAAAGAGAACTAGGTTAAGGAGGGAGCCATGCGACTAATGGAATTCATGCGGCAGAGAGCATGCGCGCTTATGCGGCTGAAAGAGGGCAAGCGCAATGCGGCTCAGGAAGGGCGAGCATATGCGGCTAGGGGAAACAATGTCATGCGGCTCAGGAAGAAAAGAAGGCGCATGCGGCCGGAGGAAGTGCTAGCTTATGCGGCAGCGGAAGAGTCAACTCATGCGGCTGAGAAACAGGGAGTCCCATGCGGCTCAGTGGGGCTTGCGGGTATATGCGGTCAGAGTAGTCAAGCTTATGCAACAGCGGAAGCTAGTGCTCATGCGGCTGAAGAATCAAGGCAGCTTATGCGGCAGCGGAACAATCAGCATATGCGGCTAAGACAAGCCCGGGGCCTCATGCGGCTGCGAAGGACGGTCATATGCGGCTAGGGATGATCTGGTCCATGCGGCTGGAAGAGCCACAGCTTTATGCGGCTGTAGTTTATTGGAGTTCATGCGGCTGCGGTTATGCCGAAGCTTATGCGGTTTAAGGAGTTGACTTCATGCGGCTGCGGGGATGATGAACCTTATGCGGTAGGGAAACCAACAAGGCTATGCGGCTGGGAGACTTGTCGCATGAAAGTCATACGACTAAGGCTGCCATGCGGCTCATAAACTGTTCATCTTCTCCACTTATCCGAGAAGATTAACCATGAAGTCCATGGCTTCAAGGCTCATAAACCTTTCATCCAAAGTCGAAATTCAGACTTTCATAGGTCAAAATTGGTCAGAACGAAATTCTCTACAACATAGAACCATCAAAACTTGGAAATAATAATGTTAAGTAGATCAAAATCCAAGAAATCCGAAAATACAATAAACTTAGATCTACACAAATTGAGCCATGGAAATTAGAAATGCCAAATATTAAAGTGTATTAGAATCTTGAGAGGGAGAGAATGGAACAATAAAAACAAATTTCCTCCATAAAACAAGCTGCACTTGCCTAAGCTCTCTTCCTGGTAGGTGAAGAAGTAATGGTGGAGAAAAAGAAGTAAATGAAGAGAATTAATGAAGAGAGAGAGAGAGAGAGAGTGTGTGCGGCTATAAATGGGGATGGTGGTAGTAGGTGGGGGTTCGGTCCACCTAAAACCAAGCCAAGCCGAACCAACAACAAGTTGAACCGAACCAAGAAGGAAATGCCAAGATAATCATGCAAGGAATTACGTAATTTGAGTCAAGAATACGTACACGTATACCAAGATACGTAATACGAACTACAGGTATTACAACTCTACCCACCTTAAAAGAATTCTGTCCTCAAAATTTAATTAAGATGCTGGAGCGGCAAGGGCAAGCTATCATGCAGTCTATAACAAGCAGTCTATCATGCAGTCATTCATTCAAGCAAGGAATTGAAAGCATAGGGTATAAGGAAGACATTATACCTTATAAGTCAAACAGGTCGGGATATCGCGATCGGATATCATCCTCACGCTCCCACGTTGACTCACCCAAAGAATAATGACCCAAGCAACACGGACTAAACTAATAGTCTTGTTCTTGAGTATCTTCTTCCTCTGGTCCAATATAGACACGGGCCTCTACTCATACGAAAGGTTGGTACCAACAACCAGTTCCGAATGATCCAGGATGTGGCTCGGGTCTGGGATATACCGTCGTAGTTGGGATACATGGAATACGTCATGCACCTCTCGTAGCGACGATGGAAGAGCGAGACGATAGAATACGTCACCTACTCGCTACAAAATATCGAACGGTTCTATATACCTAGGACTAAGCTTTTCCTGTATGCCGAAACGAATGACGCCACGGTTAGGCGAAATCCTCAGGAATACATGGTTGTCGACAGAAAACTCAAGAGGGCGTCGATGAGAATCGTCCCAATGACGTTGGCGATCTTGGGCAACTCGAAGATGAACCCTGACTCTTCTGACCACTTCAACTGTCTGGGCAATCATTTTCGTACCGAGCATCTGTCTCTCCCCAATACCATCCCAGGCTAACGGAGATCTGTACTTTCTACCATACAGTGCCTCGAACGGTGCCATCTGGATACTGGCCTGGAAGCTGTTGTTGTACGAGAACTGCACCAGGTGCAAGTGATCTTCCCACGAACCACCGAAGTCGAGTGTACAAGATCGCAACATGTCTTCAAGAGTCTGGATTGTGCGTTCTGACTGACCGTCAGTCTGCGGATGATATGCTGAGCTGAACTGGAGGTGAGTCCCCAAACTCTTCTACAAGCTACGCCAAAAGTGCGACATAAATTTGGAATCTCTGTCCGAAGTGATACTGACTGGTACATCGTAGAATCTGACAATCTGCTTGAGATACATCTCTGCTAGCTGAGCCGTCGACTAACCAACTCTGAACGGAAGAAAGTGAGCCACCTTCGTGAGCATGTCTATAATAACCCAAATAGCGTCTCTGCCAGCCGGGGATCTAGGCAATCCCATCACAAAATCCATGGTTACATGCTCCCACTTCCATTCTGGAATTGGCAAGGGCTGAAGAAGTCCAGCTGGCCTCTGATGTTCAGCCTTAACCTGTTGGCAAACCAAACACCGAAAGATAAACCGGGATATCTCCCTCTTCATGCCATTCCACCAGAAGTGCTGACGAATATCATGGTACATCTTCGTACTGCCGGGATGGATGGAATACTGAGAAATGTGAGCCTCTGTCATGATCTTCTGTCTGATATCTCTACCGGTACACAAAGATGCTTCCCATGTCGAAGTGTACCATCTTCATGAATGTACAACTCCGATTACCGTCCTGCCTCATATTCTGCTCTGAGTCGCTGAAGCTTGGAATCTGCTGACTGCGCCATCCGGATCCTCTCAACTATAGTGGACTGAACTTGCATACTGGCCATCAATGCCACACTGGTAGGAAGGACAACTTCGATACCTATCTTTTGAAGATCTACTAACAGCTCGGGTTGTGCTGTTAGAAAACAAACTCCGGCTCTCCTGCTCAACGCATCTGCAACGACATTGGCCTTCCCAGGATGGTACTGCAAGATGATATCATAATCCACAAGAAGCTCTAGCCATCTTCTCTGACGCATGTTGAGATCCTTCTGGGTGAAAACATACTTCAGGCTCTTGTGGTCGGTAAAAATCTCCACCCTGTCTCCATACAAATAGTGCCTCCACAACTTGAGTGCAAACACTACAGCTGCCAGCTCCAAGTCATGGGTTGGATAATTCCTCTCATGATCACGAAGTTATTGTGACGTATAAGCTATTACCTTCCCATGCTACATCAAAACACATCCTAAGCCTCTGCCTGAAGTATCACAATATACTGAGAATCCTCCGGTCCCATCTGGAAGCGTGAGAATAGGTGCCGTCATCAAGCCTCGCTTCAACTTCTTCAACGAACTCTGGCACTCTGCTGTCCAAGCAAACTGCACATCCTTGCGGGTTAACTGGGTCAGAGGCGCCAAAATTTGAGCAAAGTCTGAAACAAATTGCCGGTAGTAGCCGGCCAATCCGAGAAAACTGCAAACTTTTACAACCGTGCTGGGCACTGGCCACGACTCAATGGCCACGATCTTTTGGGAGTCCACTTCTACTCCTCCTCTGGTGATGATATAACCTAAGTACGAAATGCGATCGAGCCAGAACTCGCATTTACTGAACTTGGCATACAACTGGTGCTCTCTGAGAATCTAAAGAATAACTCTGAGATGCTGCTCATGCTCTGCTTCATTCTTACTGTAGACCAGGATGTCATCTAGGAACACAATCACGAACTGATCCAAATATGGCATGAAGATGCGATTCATGAGGTCCATGAATACAGCCGGCGCATTGGTTGCTCCAAATAGCAACACAAGGAACTCCCAATGCCCATATCTCGATCTGAATACTGTCTTCGAAATGTCCTACTCTCTGACTCTGATATGATGATAACCTGAGCGCAAGTCGATCTTCGAGAATACTGCTGTCCCTCTGAGCTGATCAAACAAGTCATCTATCCTTGGAAGAGGGTATCTGTTATTGATTGTCACTGAGTTCAAGGTACGATAATCTATACATAATCTGTTTTCACAAGAAGCATCGGGGCTCCCCAAGGCGATCCACTAGCACGAATGAATCCCTTGGTCCTGAGTTCTTCAATCATCTTGTACAATATCTCCAGCTCTGATGGAGCCATCCTGTAGACTCTCTCTGATACTGGGGCTGTCCCGGGAATCAAGTCGATGGTGAACTCGATCTCCCGCTCTGGCGGCATCCCTGGTAGCTCTTCTGGGAAAACATCTGGAAACTCCTCGACTATCCGAGGCAACTGCACTGCTGCTGCTGCCATCCGCAATACTGGAGGAGAAGGTTCAACTTCGCCTCGGAAGAAAAAAACTCTGGCTCGCCTGGAGTGCTAAAAACAACCCTGCCAATATGGCAGTCTATCCTAGCATACTGGTCCCTCAACCATTTTATCCCTAAGACCACATCATAATCGGCCATTGGAAACTCTATCAGTCTAGCAGGGAATTCTCTACCGCTAACTACGATCAGACACGAGAAAAACACTCTATCTACTCCCACAAGTCCATTACCAGTAAGTATATTGAGCCTTACTAATAATGACTCAGGCTCCAGTCCTATCCGTGTCGCGAATCGTGCAGACATAAATGAATGCGAGGCACCAGAATCAAATAATACTGAAGCTAGAAAGGTATTGACGAGAATAGTACCTGCCACCACCTCACCTGGTGTAATTCTTTCTTCTTCCATGGTCAAAGCCAGCACTTGACCATGCCCTCTGGGTGTGGGTCCCCTCTGCTGAAAATTCCTCTACCTGCTCCGGATCAGGGCTTGGGCTTGGGCATACTGCTGCGGTCTCTGCAGTTGGAACGCCTGGGCCTGCGTCGGCAATGGACTCGGGAATGGGTACTGCTGCTGCTGCTGGACTGGTGCTGGTCCTCTGACTGAAGGACTAGAGAAAGCTGATAAACTCTCCCTGTTCGGACAGTTCCTAATCCTGTGGTCCGGGGCACCACAAACCAAGCACAAACCCTATGTTCTGTGACACTCGGATACCACATGCCCCGGCTTCCCGCAGTGTGAACATCCCACTGCAGAAGACTGCTTATGCTTCTGCTGCTGAGGGTGCATCGGGGCTGGATGCTGAACCGACGTCACTGAGACCGCTCGCTTTGAAGTTCCAATAGTCAAGGCTCTGGCTGCCGGGGCTGGGGCTGAAGACTGATTCATCTGGCTGTGGGACCTCTTCCGACCTCCGGTCCTATCCACGATCCTCTGGGAGGTATACTCGTGCCTCCGGGCTGCTCTCAGTATCGCATCAAAAGTCTGATGCTCAAACTGCTCGACTGCCAATAAAATTTCTAGGTGAAGTCCCTGCTAGAACCGCTGGGCTCTATCATACTCGGTTGCCACCAAGGTGGGAGCAAACCGAATAAGCCTGGAAAACTCGGTCGTATATCCGTCGACCGTCCTACCCATCTGCTTCAGATTGGTGAACCTCGTCTGTAGGTCATACCGAGCTACAGCATCAAAATACTTGGTCTGAAATTTCTCTCTGAATACTGCCCATGAAATAAGGGCCACTAATCCAACGGCCTGCACCGCCCACCAGCTGCGGGCAAGATCCAATAACTGTAGACGTACCACAGCCACCTTTGTCACGACCCGCACCCTAGAGTAAGGGCACGAGAAGTGGGTACGTCCAGCCTACGCCGCAGTGTCGGCGGTAGAACGCTGTCCTAGGTTAATCATCTAACAATATAAAGTACCTGTACAGTTTATACTCTCCGAGTGGAGGTGACAAACAGAAATAATCTCAATCACATCTAGGTAGAGAAATGGAAGATAGATAGATAGACAGATGGTAACTCAAAGAGAACAGTACAATAGATGAAATAAGCCCAAGTGTCTAGGATAACATAACATCAGAATGTCAACTCATAATACAATAAGTCTAAGAGTCTATACATAACTCAACATCTCAAAATACAACTCAGATGTGAGACAAAATGATAATATAGAAAGACTGCCTAGACTAAACTGGTCTAGACTACTGGAATAACATCCTCAGCTGCAGGTGGATCCTGCTGAGGGTCCACAACATAAGTGTCATCTAGTCCTGCTCCATAATAGGTAGACACCAGGGCCTCCTCCTCATCCTCTGTAATATTTTCAACAGGTCCAATCAGGACAGGAACGAGCACAATACGTCTCACACAGTGCATAGTATGATAGGAGATATAAAGCATGCAATAGAGTAAAATACAGGAACTGCTGAAGGAAGATACATGTAGCAAAAGAGATAGCTGTAAAGGAAATATCTACTGTATATAGAGAACTGTAAGTGTCTAGTGATGTAGAGTACAAGATAGGCATGTGAATGGCTGGAATTTATACATGATTATACTACTGAGTTTGTACATGATTACACTACTTTGGAATTATTCACATGTCCACTTCTACTCCCCCGTTCCCCAATCAATACACAAGGATCCATTCAGGTTATGTTAAGATTCGTGATAAGCCCATAAATGGGAGATTCATGAGAGGCTCAGTGAATCATGAGAGTACATGAGTCACAAGCGATTCGTGAATCTATGAAAGCATAGAGATACATGATGATTCGTGAAACGCACAAACATGCTGTATCTGATGCTCCCGAAGGGGATAACATCTCATAAAAAGATACATATAGTACCAATCCATGATAACAATCGTGTCAGCATCAAGTAAAGTAATCTAGAGCAAGAATATAAATCCTGGAAAGTATGAAACGGTCAGAGAATGTACTCGCCTGATAACTGAATGTCTGAAGAGGATGTACTGTCTGAGGAGAGGTGTATGGCTCCTAATCAGAGCAATACAAGTCACAATGTATCTACAATGGTAAAAATAAAGTATACAATGCATACTACATGATTCTAGGTCAATATGGTCAAAAGTCAACTCTTGGTCAACTCTAATAGTCAAACTAGGTCACAGGAAGTCATACTAGGTCACGGAAATCAAACTAAGTCAAATAGAGTCAAACAAGTCAAATACTAGTCAACATGATCAATCTGGGTCAAGTCTAGGTCAAACTTAGACCAACTAAGGTATTGGTCAAACAAAGACTAGTCAGTTAGGTAATTAGGTCAAACATGGTCTGACTAGTTGAACTAGTCATTATTAGGTCAATTAGGTCATGGTTTGACCAATAGTTGACTTTAGTCAACCATGGTCAACAATGGTCAACCTTAAGTCAACTAGTCAAACACTAGTTTGGGTTTTAGTCAAACTAGTCAAACTAGTTGTTTTAGGTCATTCCTAGACAATTCTAGGTGAACTAGGTCAACCTTGACCTAAGGTTGACTTTGGTCAACCCTTAGTCAACAAGGGTCAACAAGTTGGGTTTTGGGCCATTAGGACTAGCCCCAAGCCATAGGCTAATAATCTTGGCCATAGGCCATAGTCATGGGGTTTCATAGAACCTATACATAGTAGTTATACATATATATATATATATATATATATATATATATATATATATATATATATATATATATATATATATATATATATATATATATATATATATATATATTTTATATATATATATATATATATATATATATATATATAGACTCTATCTACCTACTACCCATATGTCAAAATAGGAATACTATATATAATACAAACCCACATACATATATATATATATAATATCACTACATGAGAACTAATACAAATATATATATATATCATATATATATATACACATATATATTTATATATATAAAACCTATTTATATATTACATATATATATATATAGAGAGGGAAGAGAGAGAGGGATATAGAGTGAGAGAGGGAGAATGAGAGAGAGACAGGAAGAGGGGACAGAGCACAAGACAGTGAGAGAGGAGGCTGGGTTCCAGTTCCTAGAACCACAAATTGGCACCCCAACACACACACACAGTCCACATATACATACATATGTATACATGTACACTACTACACATACACACTACCATTTAACCCCAAATCTCACCCACACTCACACATACATATATACTACATATATACATACTGAAATACACTAATACAAAGTATAAATTATATCAATTTTAGGTTTGAAATTCATTTTACAAAAACTGGAAAATATCCCAAAACAGGAAACTGGACTGTTTTGCTCGAAACTAGGTAATTCAAATTATCTACACTAAACCAAGCTATGGCTCGATTCCCTAGGTTGGTAATTGATGCCCCATACATATACGTGTCGTGTGTGTCAGTGGCAGTCCACCACGACACGACACGGCGTGTCCAAACACGTAAAAACTCACTCGGGTAAGCACTGATACACGAACACAGTGCACATCGTCGTGCACGTGTTCACGTGTCTCGTGGACACACCACGAGACACGACACGACTCGTGGTCACACACACGTGTAGCCCACACATAGGGCTATACGATGGACACTCTGACACGTGTCTACGACACTCGTGGACACAAAACGAACTCCGTATCAGTCGTGAAAATACGACTGATACACGCGTGTTTCGACAGCGTCGTGCACGTTGTCACACGCCTCGTGCTCGCGACATAGGACACGATGCACCACGTGCTCGTGTCCTCGTATACGCCACATGAAGGGCTACACGATGGTGTCATTACGAGGTACCCAAGTGTCGTGTCCGCGCAACACGATACGCTCGAAGTTGCCCTCGCGCGCGTGTGCGTTGACAGCCCGTGTCCAGTACGAGTGAGATTTCTCACTCGACACGACACGAAGCGACACCAAATTTTGGGGGCATGTTCGCAGACATTGCCCCCGTGTCCATGTCAAAAATCTCGTGTCCTAGTGCACTGTGTAGTGAGTACGAGGGGTGGGGTAGCAGGGCATGCACGAGGGTCTCGTGCCGTGGGTTCGTGTCCATTTTGGACACGGACACGACTCAAAAATATGTCCAAACAGTTAGGGTTGTGACCTAGGTGTCTAGGGCTAACAGAAAATGTAATTTTTTTTATATTTTAACAAAATCCATTTCTCAGTGGCATTTTATCAAACACAGTTTAAAAGCCTAGGATACGTGTCCGATACGGACACCAAATCAATCCTATTTTTCACCAAACTTGACCTACAGTACCCTAGTACCTAGATGCATGCAAATATGAAGAGAAAACACAAATTTAACAAAGTTTATGGGCATTTACCTATTTGTGCAAATCCAATAAAAATTAAAGAAGAGGGGGTGTGTATCCTTCAACTTTGTGATGCCAAAAGCTTCCAAATCCTCAATATCAGGCCCTAACTAGTACCCTCTAGTGTAGGGGAGTCCAATGCAAGAAACTAGAGGTGATTTGGATCAAAATTGCTTAAGTTGTGTAGGTTTGAAGAAATTGGAATTTTCTAGGAATTAAATTCATGTAAATTATTCAAGAATTAATACAAAGGGGTTATATAGAAGTGTGGGCTGCCAAGGGGGTGCCCTTGGCCGGCCATGGCATGGGGGGTGTCCTAGCCCTTCCTTCATGGCTAAGGCTTGGACTTTGGGTAAAGGGTCTTGATATTTGGAGTGGTTTAAGGAAAATATCCTTAAAAGTAAATTAGATATTTATCTCACTTTATCCCATGACCAAATATCTATCCTATAGCTTCTAGGTTAGTAACTAACCTCTAGATTAGGCTAAACTTGGTTAGGGGCTCTCATGACACTTAACAATAATTAAACAATAATAAAAACACATGGATCTAAATAATTCCAAATAATTTCTAGAAAATTACCAAAATACCCTTTAGGCTAAAAATCACTAATTTGGTGTTCTAAGCCTATGGCTAAGCTCTCATGGTCATGGCAACTTCTAGGTTAGAGAAAACTAGGGTTTACACTAAGGTTTTGCTAGTAAGTCACAAAGTCATAAGTCATGACTTAGCATGACTTAGAAGATGGTTCTAATTACACTAGAAATCACCATAAATCATATCATGCCCTAAACACCATTAATAAATAATAAAAATAATAAAATTTCAAAAATCCCCAATTTTAGAAAATAGGGTGTTACAAGTCTACCCACCTTAAAATAATTTCGTCCTCGAAATTTAGATGGTCGTACTCCTCCTAGGTCAAACCTCCAACAATCAGGGACGAAGCCACTACCTAGGCAACATACAAGGTCAAATAAGCAAAATATGGGTAGTAGACCTATATTGGGTCATGTCCAAAAAATTGGCTGGCAGTTTTAGGTCATAAGGTGTCCTCAATTTAAATCGAAGCCAAAAGTAACTCCATGGGGTAAATCAGGATGGAGTCTCGGGTCAGGAAAAGCGTACTAAGTAAATGAAGCACACGATGGTATGCCTGAGTGGGACACTAAGGTCATGGGTGTAGTATGTCATGTCTAGGTCATGTATGTGAAGTCAGTTTTGAGAAAACAACTAGTCTTGTGCTCTAAATCTAAAAGTCACGGTAATGTGTCTACGATGATCATAATTCAGAGTGGGAAGGTCTATGGCCTAAATAGAACCAAAAATCGTGATAAAATAGTAGTGTAAAGGGCAGGTTAAATGGGACAGTCCTGGTCATAGGTATAGACTAGGAAGATAAGGAAACAATAAATCACAGGGCTAAAAGGGTTATCATTCTATGGTCAGAGCTACTCTATCAAAAAGGCATAACATATATACACTAATTTATTTAAGGGAAAAATTCTTGACAAAAGAGTTTAGTCAAGAATTATATTAACAACTAAACTACTCCTACTCCTACTCCTACTCCTAAGTAAGAGATGAAGAAACAACAACAATCGACAAAATCAAAAGAACTAACAGGTCAAAACTGATCACTAATAAAGAACAGGTAGGAGCAGATGGAATTGGATTTTAAGATAGATATAAGGAAGCAAGGTGGGAATGGAATTTAGAAGGAAAGAACCTGCAAGCACATCGCCAACTGCCTGGGCATCCTCAACTGTCATGGCGTAAGCACGCCCCTGCTGACCTCTCCCAGCATGTTGCTGAAACTGCATAAATCTCTGCTGTTGTGGCTGTAATGGTCCCCTCTGCTGCTGTCCTACTGGAGCCTTGGCTCCTGCTCCTGGTGCTGCTCCCTGTGCTACTCTGTCTGCGTACTGGGAACACTCCCTCCGCTGGTGGTCCGCTGCCCCACATAGTAGGCACCAGCCCAACCTCTTCCTGCACTCTCCCCATCCATGTCCCGATTTCTTACAGTAGGGACAACTGGTAGTCTGCTGTCTCGGGGCCTGCTGCTGCTGCCTCGGCTGCTGATACTGCTGTGGCTGCCTCTGCTGCTGCTGATAGTGAGGCCTCTTGGCCTGACCTCCACTGCTGCCTGCTCCCTGTGTATCACGGCCCCTCTTGAGCTTCAGCTCAAGATCATCCTCAGCCGCCATCGCTCCTGCTAGGATATCCTCAAAAGTGGCGTTCCTGTCACTCTTGGTCAAGGACTTGACCTCCTTGACCAAGCCCTTCCTGAACCTCCTCGCCTTCGCTGTCTTGCTAAGGCCCTCTACAAATCTGTTCAACCGGTAAAACTCACCGAAATACTCCTCTACAGTCTGGTTCCCCTAAACCAGGTTCTCGAACTGGGTCTCCAATGCACCGACTGCCTGATCTGGGAAAAACTTCCCCTTGAAGAGCTCCTTGAAAGCTCTCCATGTCTGCCCTGGAGTGCCTACTCTCGGGTCCGTCAGATACCAGGTACGGGCAAGATCCCGCATCTGGCTGGCTGCTGCCTCTATCTGGAGTCCGGCTGGTATCTCCGCCAGTCGGAAGATCTCCTCAATGTGCTCAATCCAGTCATCAGCATAAAGAATCTCCTCTGTCCCCAAGAAGTCCCTGGGGTTCATCTTCTTGAAGTCCTGAATGCCTGGAATCTTCTGCTATCGCGGCTGTCCCAATCCTCCCTGTGGCTGGACAGCCAACCTCTCCATCGTCGCTCTAGCCAGCTGATGGACCTCATCTATGCCTCTGGTAAATGTCGTCGTCTGACGCTGCTGCTGGGTCTGCTGTGACTCTAGGAACTGCTGGAAGTATGTAAACATCTGTGCAGCATCCACAAATCCAGATGGCATCTGCTGCTGGAACTCCTGCTGGTACTGCTGGTGCTGCTGAAACTGTGGCTGATGAAACTGCGGGGGAGGCATGTCTGGAGTAGCTGGAATGGTCCCCTGAATAGATAGAGGTGCACCCCCAAATGGGGCAGAAGCTCCCACATGAGATGGAGTATGGGGAGCTGCAGTCCCCGGGTCCTGGTGAGCTGGACGAGAGGTGGCAGACCTCTCAGTGGTGTCACCTGGACTGAGACGCTGTGATCGTGTCTCCACCATCCTGAAGACAGATCAATAAGGAAGTCAATAACGATACAAGGATGATAGTATCAAGAAGGACAATATGAAATAGATTATATAGATTTGAACAAAAGTCAGTAGATTCAAATCTATGGAAATTTCCTAATTGTGATTGAGTATCCACTCTCTCTAAGCCTATTCCTCAAATCATATCACAGGCTGTAGTGATACTCTAGTTCGAATACCACTACATATACTCGAGACCTGCATGGGCCACCACTAAAAACGTGTCAAGACCCGCACCCTAGAGTAAGGGCACGAGAAGTGGGTACATCCAGCCTACGTCGCAGTGTCGGCGGCAGAACGCTGTCTTAGGTTAATCATCTAACAATATAAAGTACCTGTACAGTTTATACTCTCCGAGTGGAGGTGACAAACAGAAACAATCTCAATCACATCTAGGTAGAGAAATGGAAGATAGATAGATAGACAGATGGTAACTCAAAGAGAACAGTACAATAGATAAAATAAGCCCAAGTGTCTAGGATAACATAACATCAGAATGTCAACTCATAATACAATAAGTCTAAGAGTCTATACATAACTCAACATCTCAAAATAAAACTCAGATGTGAGACAAAATGATAATATAGAAAGACTGCCTAGACTAAACTGGTCTAGACTACTGGAACAACATTCTCAGCTACAGGTGGATCTTGCTGAGGGTCCACAACATAAGTGTCATCTAGTCCTGCTCCATAATAGGTAGACACCAGGGCCTCCTCCTCATCCTCTGTAATATTTTCAACTGGTCCAATCAGGACAGGAACGAGCACAATACATCTCACGCAGTGCATAGTATGATAGGAGATATAAAGCATGCAATAGAGTAAAATACAGGAACTGCTGAAGGAAGATACATGTAGCAAAAGAGATAGCTGTAAAGGAAATATCTACTGTATATAGAGAACTGTAAGTGTCTAGTGATGTAGAGTACAAGATAGGCATATGAATGGCTGGAATTTATACATGATTACACTACTGAGTTTGTACATGATTACACTACTTTGGAATTATTCACATGTCCACTTCTACTCCCCCGTTCCCCAATCAATACACAAGGATCCATTCAGGTTATGTTAAGATTCGTGATAAGCCCATAAATGGGAGATTCATGAGAGGCTCTGTGAATCATGAGAGTACATGAGTCACAAGCGATTCGTGAATCTATGAAAGCATAGAGATACATGATGATTCGTGAAACGCACAAACATGCTGTATCTGATGCTCCCGAAGGGGATAACATCTCATAAAAAGATACATATAGTACCAATCCGTGATAACAATCGTGTCAGCATCAAGTAAAGTAATCTAGAGCAAGAATATAAATCCTGGCAAGTATGAAACGGTCAGAGAATGTACTCGCCTGATAACTGAATGTCTGAAGAGGATGTACTGTCTGAGGAGAGGTGTATAGCTCCTAATCAGAGCAATACAAGTCACAATGTATCCACAATGGTAAAAATAAAGTATACAATGCATACTACATGATTCTAGGTCAATATGGTCAAAAGTCAACTCTTGGTCAACTCTAATAGTCAAACTAGGTCACAGGAAGTCATACTAGGTCACAGAAATCAAACTAAGTCAAATAGAGTCAAACAAGTCAAATACTAGTCAACATGATCAATCTTGGTCAAGTCTAGGTCAAACTTAGACCAACTAAGGTATTGGTCAAACAAAGACTAGTCAGTTAGGTAATTAGGTCAAACATGGTCTGACTAGTTGAACTAGTCATTATTAGGTCAATTAGGTCATGGTTTGACCAATAGTTGACTTTAGTCAACCATGGTGATCAACAATGGTCAACCTTAAGTCAACTAGTCAAACACTAGTTAGGGTTTTAGTCAAACTAGTCAAACTAGTTGTTTTAGGTCATTCCTAGACAATTCTAGGTGAACTAGGTCAACCTTGACCGAAGGTTGACTTTGGTCAACCCTTAGTCAACAAGGGTCAACAAGTTGGGTTTTGGGCCATTAGGACTAGCCCCAAGCCATAGGCTAATAATCTTGGCCATAGGCCATAGTCATGGGGTTTCATAGAACCTATACCTAGTAGTTATACATATATATATATATATCTATATATATAGACTCTATCTACCTACTACCCATATGTTAAAATAGGAATACTATATATAATACAAACCCACATACATATATATATAATATCACTACATGAGAACTAATACAAATATATATATATATATATATATATATATATATATATATATATATATATATATATATATATATATATATATACACATATATATTTATATATATATAACCTATTTATATATTACATATATATATATAGAGAGGGAAGAGAGAGGGATATAGAGTGAGAGAGGGAGAATGAGAGAGACAGGAAGAGGGGACAGAGCACAGGACAGTGAGAGAGGGGGCTGGGTTCCAGTTCCTGGAACCACAAATTGGCACCCCAACACACACACACAGTCCACATATACATACATATGTATACATGTACACTACTACACATACACACTACCATTTAACCCTAAATCTCACCCACACTCACACATACATATATACTACATATATACATACTGAAATACACTAATACAAAGTATAAATTATATCAATTTTAGGTTTGAAATTCATTTTACAAAAACTGGAAAATATCCCAAAACAGGAAACTGGACTGTTTTGCTCGAAACTAGGTAATTCAAATTACCCACACTAAACCAAGCTATGGCTCGATTCCCTAGGTTGGTAATTGATGCCCCATATATATACGTGTCATGTGTGTCAGTGGCAGTCCACCACGACACGATACGGCGTGTCCAAACACGTAAAAACTCACTCGGGTAAGCACTGATACACGAACACAGTGCACAGCGACGTGTACGTGTTCACGTGTCTCGTGGACACACCACGAGACACGACACGACTCGTGGTCACACACACGTGTAGCCCACACATAGGGCTACACGATGGACACTCTGATACGTGTCCACGACACTCGTGGACACAAAACGAACTCCGTATCAGTCGTGAAAACACGACTGATACACGCGTATTTCGACAGCGTCGTGCACGTTGTCACACGCCTAGTGCTCGCGACACAGGACACGATGTACCACGTGCTCGTGTCCTCGTATACGCCACATGATGGGCTACACGATGGTGTCATTACGAGGCACCCAAGTGTCGTGTCCGCGCGACACGACACGCTCGAAGTTGCCCTCGCGCGCGTGTGCATTGACAGCCCGTGTCCAGTGCGAGTGAGATTTCTCACTCGACACGACACGAAGCGACACCAAATTTTGGGGGCATGTTCGCAGACATTGCCCCCGTGTCTATGTCAAAAATCTCGTGTCCTAGTGCACTGTGTAGTGAGTACGAGGGGTGGGGTAGCAGGGCATGCACGAGGGTCTCGTGCCGAGGGTTCGTGTCCGTTTTGGACACGGACACGACTCAAAAATGTGTCCAAACAGTTAGGGTTGTGACCTAGGTGTCTAGGGCTAACAGAAAATGTAATTTGTTTTACATTTTAACAAAATCCATTTCTTAGTGGCATTTTATCAAACACAGTTTAAAAGCCTAGGATACGTGTCCGATACGGACACCAAATCAATCCTATTTTTCACCAAACTTGACCTACAGTACTCTAGTACCTAGATGCATGCAAATATGAAGAGAAAACACAAATTTAACAAAGTTTATAGGCATTTACCTATTTGTGCAAATCCAATGAAAATTAAAGAAGAGGGGGTGTGTATCCTTCAACTTTGTGATGCCAAAAGCTTCCAAATCCTCAATAGCAGGCCCTAACTAGTACCCTCTAGTGTAGGGGAGTCCAATGCAAGAAACTAGAGGTGATTTGGATCAAAATTGCTCAAGTTGTGTAGGTTTGAAGAAATTGGAATTTTCTAGGAATTAAATTCATGTAAATTATTCATGAATTAATACAAAGGGGTTATATAGAAGTGTGGGCTGCCAAGGGGGGTGCCCTTGGCCGGCCATGGCATGGGGGGGTGTCCTAGCCCTTCCTTCATGGCTAAGGCTTGAAGTTTGGGTAAAGGGTCTTGATATTTGGAGTGGTTTAAGGAAAATATCCTTAAAGGTAAATTAGATATTTATCTCACTTTATCCCATGACCAAATATCTATCCTATAGCTTCTAGGTTAGTAACTAACCTCTAGATTAGGCTAAACTTTGTTAGGGGCTCTCATGACACTTAACAATAATTAAATAATAATAAAAACACATGGATCTAAATAATTCCAAATAATTTCTAGAAAATTACCAAAATACCCTTTAGGCTAAAAATCACTAATTTGGTGTTCTAAGCTTATGGCTAAGCTCTCATGGTCATGACAACTTCTAGGTTAGAGAAAACTAGGGTTTACACTAAGGTTTTGCTAGTAAGTCACAAAGTCATAAGTCATGACTTAGCATGACTTAGAAGATGGTTCTAATTAAACTAGAAATCACCATAAATCATATCATGCCCTAAACACCATTAATAAATAATAAAAATAATAAATTTTCAAAAATCCCCAATTTCAGAAAATAGGGTGTTACAACCTTCTCGGCTTCTGGAGTTCTGGCTGCTTCTAGAATGACCTCAGTGTCCTGAAGCCAAGCATCTGCAGCGATCGCATCTTCACTGCCGTCAAAGAATGGAGTGTTCAAGCGCTTGAAGCTATTGGCCGCGCTATTACCCTGATGACCTCCTCTAGTCAAAGCATCTGCCACCGCCTAGTGTAAGGCATCTCCTCGACGATCTTGGGAAGCTATCAAGGTCCTGATGAGACCTACCAAAGTACTATCATCAGGTTCTGCAGGCTGAACTGGCAGGACTGGTGGCTCTCCTCCAGTAGGCACGACTCTGAAGGCTACTCCAGAATGCTGGGCTTGATCTCCAGGTTACGGCAGGTCCACGGGAGGTGCTCCGCCTCGCTGATCGGCAGGGCCAGGAACAATGCCGATGAAGAAGACGACATAGGAAACAATAAGGAAGGACCAGGACAGATCAACGATACAAGCATGTGATCAGGTCAAGAATCCAAGAATTCAGAAAATACGAGCAGAGATCAAGGGCGAGTACTGATTGAGACATCTATTCGGTAAACCCTCACATATCTTGATTTACAAGACCTGCATGGGCCACCACTTAAACCATGTCACGCCCCAGAGCTAGAATACTGGAGAGCAGGGGCAGACATAGCCAGCTACGTATATTGAGGTGCAACCCACCACGCTATACGGTCACGGCTGTCTAGATACATGAGGGTTTAACTACAATCCATCAGTCACCAATAGTCATGAACAAGCCTAGTGTCTCAATCATAAGCAAGTAAGTGAATGTTACAAGATGTAAAATCACCAAATATACAATAGCAAGAGTTTTAGTCATACATGATCAACCCTAAGATTTGTTAATCATGTTACAGCCCGTAAGCAGATAGTAAGTAAGATACAACCGAGCTAACATGTGCTCGTCGGCTAAACGCCTCAAAAGAATAAATTTACAATAAAGTGGGAGGACAAAAAGAAACCCACTCGTTGTCAGGGTTACGCCTGGTGGTCACCATCTGGCTGGAAGATCGGTAGATCCTCTGGTGCTGGTCCGATATCTGGCCACACAAAACCAGCTGGATACCCCAGAAAGAGCAAGTGTCACAAAGGAGACTTCACTTAGGAACTAAAACCAGCATATCACAAAATGAATATTAAAGATAACTTATAAAGAAACTGATAATAATAGGAATAATGATAATAAATTGAGTAGGAGAAAACCATTCAAGTAGCCAGACTGCAACCCTTAAACCAAACAAGGACCGGGGTTACAGCCCTTCCCTTGAATAGAAATCTGCCTCAAATACTATTGGTAAGGTAACAAGACAATAAACGAAAAGAGGACACAGAACTGCTCCGGGAGCCAGGTTACAACCCTTAAACCAAACAAGGACCGGGGTTGTAACCATTCGCCTGAACAGAACTGGACCCCTGATCTTTATTGTATAAGGCCAATATAAATAATCACGATATTGAAGTAAGGTAAAACATGAAGAGGATGACATGGGGTACAATAAGACAATAAACGAAGAGAGGACACAGAACTGCTCCGGGAGCCAAGTTACAATCCTTAAACCAAACAAGGACCGGGCTTGTAACCCTTCGCCTGAACAGAACTGGACCCCTGATCGTTATTGTATAAGGCAAGCACAATAATCATGTCATGTCACCATCTTGTACAGGATCAGGATAAGACTAAACTGGCTAGATACCATCCAATCAATCACGGCCAAGCATGGAGTATGACTTGATACTTTAACTAACTAGGGTTATCACAGGTCTAGTTACTAGCAAGATGCAATGAGATTATCCCAACAGCCACAAGCCCTGCAGACCATCCAGGTTATCCAGGTCGAATGTCCGTTCGTGAAAGGTGCAACACATGACTGCGTGCTAGAATTGTGCCCTACTCGTCGGTAGGCTACAAGTCCACTTAGGGCACCCAGATAACGGGAATGCCTGTAGCTGGGAAATCTCCTCATGATTACATGAATTAATCTAGTTTATTAGCCTTAGTTAATTACAGTAGGTATCCCTGACCGTGGTACCCAGGGATCCCATCCTAGACATGATGCAAGACAGTACTGGTTTATTAGTACAAATACAATCATCCACAGTATCCAGGTCATTCATACTTGTCATGTCAGGCTAGCTGTCGAAACAGCATATCGAGATTTATCATGTCAGGTTTACTTGTCAAGAGTGCGCCTCGGCGGGCCATTATCGTGCTCAGGAAATATGCCAGAATTACATGGCATAAGTATATATGTGACATTTCAATTTAATAATAATAATAAAATAACATTACAATAATAAAGAAAACTAGGCTGAGGAGGGAGCCATGCGGCTAATGTAATTCATGCGGCAGAGAGAATGCACGCTTATGCGGCTGAAAGAGGGCAAGCGCAATGCGGCTCAGGAAGGGCGAGCATATGCGGCTAGGGGAAACAATGTCATGCGGCTCAGGAAGGAAAGAAGGCGCATGCGGCCGGAGGAAGTGCTAGCTTATGCGGCAGCGGAAGAGTTAACTCATGCGGCTGAGAAACAGGGAGTCCCATGCGGCTCAGTGGGGCTTGCGGGTATATGCGGCCAGAGTAGTCAAGCTTATGCGGCAGCAAAAGCTAGTGCTCATGCGGCTGAAGAATCAAGGCAGCTTATGCGGCAGCGAAACAATCAGCATATGCGACTAAGACAAGCCCGGGGCCTCATGCGGCTGCGAGGGACGGTCATATGCGGATAGGGATGATCTGGTCCATGCGGCTGGAAGAGCCACAGCTTTATGCGGCTGTAGTTTATTGGAGTTCATGCGGCTGCGGTTATGTCGAAGCTTATGCGGTTTAAGGAGTTGACTTCATGCGGCTGCGGGGATGATGAACCTTATGCGGTAGGGAAACCAACAAGGCTATGCGGCTGGGAGACTTGCCGCATGAAAGTCATACGACTAAGGCTGCCATGCGGCTCATAAACTGTTCATCTTCTCCACTTGTCCGAGAAGATTAACCATGAAGTCCATGGCTTCAAGGCTCATAAACCTTTCATCCGAAGTCGAAATTCAGACTTTCATAGGTCAAAATTGGTCAGAACGAAATTCTCTACAACATGGAACCATCAAAACTTGGAAATAATAATGTTAAGTAGATCAAAACCCAAGAAATCCGAAAATACAATAAACTTAGATCTACACAAATTGAGCCATGGAAATTAGAAATGCCAAATATTAAAGTGTGTTAGAATCTTGAGAGAGAAAGAATGGAACAATAAAAACAAATTTCCTCCATGAAGCAAGCTGCACTTACCTAAGCTCTCTTCCTGGTAGGTGAAGAAGTAATGGTGGAGAAAAAGAAGTAAATGAAGAGAATTAATGAAGAGAGAGAGTGGCCGGCTATAAATGGGGATGGTGGTGGTAGGTTGGGGTTCGGTCCACCTAAAACCAAGTCAAGCCGAACCAACAACAAGTTGAACCGAACCAAGAAGGAAATACCAAGATAATCATGCAAGAAATTACGTAATACGAGTCGAGAATACGTACACGTATATCAAGATACGTAATACGAACTACAGACATTACACTGATACCTATCGGATAGGCCAATACCAATTTGATGAGGCTGATACCAATCCGATACGGCCGATACCTATCGGATACGGTCGATACCAATCGAATACGGTCGATACTAATTCGATACGATCGTTACCTATTAGATACGGCCGATACTAATCTGATACGATCTTATTATTTATATTTTTTTGATACTTGTATTTACACAATATATGGTACGTGGTGCAGAATTTGTTTGAACAATGAGTTGATACTTAGTTGACCATTCGTGGATGTACAATCGGCGACATGAGAGCAAGATTGGGTTGACGGATGATTTCAAGGCAGACGTCGAAATTTTTTTGAGATACGCCATTAGCCAACCTTATTTTATAGACGAAAGGCTCATAAAGTGTCATGTGTCAATTAGCATAATATACCATCCAAAGAGGTAGATCTCGTAAGAAAGTACCTCTATAAGAAGGGTTTCGTACCAAACTATAAGAGTGGACGGCTCAAGGAGAACCTTTGGTTCCGCCATATCAGTTCTCCTTCAATACGGAGGTGGGAGAGTCCACTCGCGGAGATTACTTCCAATATCGACATCAAAAATTGGCACGTGAGTTGGTATTTGATGCGGCTTGTGCCGGTCCAAGTTTTGATCCGGAGGATCCGAATCCTGCTGCAAAGGAGTTCTATGATATGTTCAACCATATTGATACTCAGTTATATCCGGATTGTGATTCTCATTCTGTCATATTGGTAGTGATGCGGCTGTTGAACCTCAAGTCTGGTTTTAACTTACCGCATGAATGGTACGACCGGATAATTCAGTTTGTTAGAGAGTTGCTGCCAAAAGGAGCAAAGGACTTGCCAGAAAACTTGTACAAGTCGAAGATGATGATACGAAAACTCAGATTATGCTATGAAAAGATAGATTATTGTCGAAATGGCTGCATGTTGTACTACAAGAAGAACAATGATAAAGACATGCATTTTCTGTCACGAGGACCGGTACAAGTCCATTCGGAGCAAAGAAAAATCAACTGTGTGAGCAATATTGTGCCCCTACAAATACATACAGTTTTTGCCGATCACAAAAAGGCTACAAAGGATGTATATGTCCTCAAACACTGCATAATACATGATATGGCATAGCAAAGAACGGAAGATGGATGCATGAGAATTATCTCATACATCCGATGGAGAGGCATGAAAGCATTTTGATCGATGTCATCCTGGATTTGCTGTAGAAACTAGAAATGTTCGGCTGGCTTTATGTTCTAATGGATTCACTCCTTTCGGACAGTCGGGGGCTCAGTACTCTTGTTGGCCGATGATTTTGACCCCTTATCTACCATCGTAGATGTGCATGAAGACTTCTTATATGTTCTTGACACTTATCATACCTGGTCTAAAAAATCTAAAGAAGAACATCGATATCTACTTGCAGCCGTTGGTGGACGAGTTGAAACAATTGTGGCAGTTCGACGTTCAGACGTATGACATATCGATGGAGCAGAACTTTCAGATGAGAGTGATGTTGATGTGGATCATCAATAATTTTCTCGCATATAGAATGTTTTATGGATAGAGTACTCATGGTATTATGTCTTGTCTGATATGTATGGAAAATAGTAAGATATTTCGCCTTCATAATGGAGAAAAAGCTTGTGTTTTTTATTGTCATCGTCAATTCCTTCCTATGTCGCATCCATGGAGAAAGAATAGGGACGCCTTTAGAGATGGTAAACAGGAACTAATTAACTCCTCCTCCGTTGAGATTGACTGGAGATATCGTTTGGACAGAGGTAGAGGATTTGTCGACTGTACTGGAATATCCGACATCGGGCCATCACTTAAAAAGATTCAAACATAGCCATAATTGGACGGAGCAGAGTATCTTTTAGGACTTATTGGAAGGACAATCTCATAAGACACAATCTTGATGTCATACATATTGAGAAAATATATTCGACAACATCTTTAATACGGTGATGAATATCAAGAAAAATGAAAGACAATCCCAAAGCAAGAAAGGACTTGGAAATTATTTGCAGGCGTCCATAGTTGTATCTAACACGAAGATCCAATGTTAACTGGGTCAAGCCCTCGGCACCATTTACACTAAGTAGGGATGATAAATTGATAATATACAATTGATTACAAAGTTGAGATTTTCTGACAGTTATGTGTCGAATCTGGCAAGATGTGTCGATCTCAACGAACGCAAGCTAATAGGGATGAAGAGTCATGATTGCCATGTGTTCATGGAGCGTTTACTTCATATCTCTCTGAGAGAGATGTTGCCTTCTCATGTATGGGGTTCGCTGGCCGAGTTATCCATATTCTTTAGAGATTTGTGTTCAAGTAAGTTGACGGTGCAACATATATTTGAACTTGAGGAGAAGATTATATTTACATTATGCAAGTTAGAAAAGGTGTTTCCCTCCGACTTTTTGATAGTATAGAAATTTGTCGTTTCATCTTGCATACGAAGTACGTATCGGTGCTTCCGTCCATTATCGATAGATGTGTCCATTTGAAAGGTATAAAATAATTAATTATCTAGTACTAATAATTATTTTATTCAAACAGTTCTAATATTGAATATATTATTTATAGATATCTACATCATTTAAAAAAGAAGGTGGGCAATAAGGCTCATGTAGAAGCTTCGATATGCGAAGCATATATTATTGAGGAGGTCTCATACTTCTGCTCAATCTACTTCGATACTCATGTCAGAACAAACTGGAATAGAGCACCAAAATATTATGAAGGTGAGGTCGATGCACCGAATAGTAGAATCTGTATTATCTTCAATGTTGGTGGCAAGTCTACAAGTGTTTCTAAGTTACGGTGGTTGGAGGACGATGAGTTTGAAGCCGCTCATCGATATATCTTCCTAAATAGTGGTATGAAGGAGATGGAAAATGTAGAGAAGTAAGCGACATAATTTTGCTACATATTCCAATTTTGCTATATACTTGTAAAAAGTTCTCTAACTTTTCTCGTTATTATCACAGTATTTTTAGAGCTAAGATAAAAATGGAGAGACCTAATATTGATGATGATGATCTTGTTAGAGAGGTTGAGAGAAAATTTCTATCGTAGTTCCATAATTATATAAGGATTAAAATCATTAAACTATTCTAAATTCAATTGACCGACGAAAGAGCTTTGTCTAATGATGTTATGATACGTAATGTTTTAGGTTTTTCGTCCTGGTACCCAATTGACCGACGAAAGACTTCGAGCACTAGTTATCGGACCAAGCAAGAGGGCAAAATATTGGGATGGATATACCATCGATGGCATCAAATTTATAACCACTGATAAGCCTATCAATCACTCGTTTGTCGATGAGGAGGCTAATTACACAAAGAATTCCGGAGTTAGTGTGAGGGTTTCAGTCTAGATGTCGATCCAGAATTTGACTATTATGGTATTCTAAGAGATATTATAGAGCTGGATTACTCTTTTGATACCAAAATTGTGCTGTTAAATATGATTGGTTCGACACAACACATAAGCAAGGATGAAGAATTTACAAACAATTTGGATTTATTATATAAAATATGGAAAAAGATATGTAGGTTTCGAACCATTTGTGTTGGTTAGTCAAATGGTCCAAGTGTACTACACGAGTTATCCTAGTCGACGACGAACTACTCATGATTGGTGGGCTGTATGCAAAACTAAAGTAAGAAATATATATAATATTAGAGATTAAGCATACCAGGAGGATGAGGTAGTCATGCCTCAACCAACATATATGAGTTTAGCCAACATTGACGATATGGAGGTTGACGTTACTGTAGAGGATGATATAGTAGACAAAGAGCTTGACATAAAGGACTTACCTTATGTAGAGGAGGAGTATGAAAAGAACGTATCGGACGAGGAAGAAGAATTTGAAGATGAAGGTGAAAGTGGAAGTGATAGTAAAAATGAAGAAGATAAAGATAAAGATAATTTAGAATACGAAGAAGATGAAGAAGATTAGTATGAAGAAGATGAAGAAGTTTGTATCAACACACCATTATTTAATTTCTATTAGTTTTGTATTGATTATTTGTATCATCACACCATTTTTAATTTCTTTCAGATTTGCATATGGCGGATCGAGATCGTACACGACGTCGAGGATCTTCATCCTGCCTGCATTGATTATTTGTATCATCACACCATTTTTTATTTCTTTCAGATTTGCATATGGTAGGTCGAGATCGTACACGACGTCGAGGATCTTCATCTCGCCCTCCTACTCCTCCTAATACTCCAGTTACAGATCGCATAGGAGTTAGCGAGGACGATTTAGTTGATGAGGAGGATGGCTTATCTCCGCCATTCACTCGTTCATCGGTCGGCGGAGCTAGCCCTGATATTCCTTCAGCATATACTTCTACCGGTGCTGGTGCCCCATCTTCTACGCCGGAGACTACATCTGTCGCTCCTACTGGGGCGAATCCATATCCTGGTCTTTTGGTGGACCGTGGAGTGTACATACACCGACCCAGATTTGTAGATCCTCCTACTCTACCAGAGCAGCCAGCCAACATCACTCTTCAAGAGCTGTGGGCCGATGGAGCGACGTAAGTATATAATTGTTATTATACACATTTATTCATACTCTCTTTATTTTCTAACGGTACATTATTTTGTTAATTCCAAGTTCTTTCTGCTCCATACTGGTAGAGATTTGGGCGACTTGATGCGTCGTCAATTCTATGGTCCCTATCTGAACTTTGGGGATATCCCACTCGATAGACGATTCATTTGGATAGAGATGCTTGGGGTATGCCTAAATAATACGATCTTTGTTTACAACATTTCTTAAATATTTACTAATTTGTTTTTATTTGTTCTTATTTGCAGAAGTTGTATTGGTGGCCGGCGCACAGAGATCAGGCAATCCAAAAGTTCTACAAATTCGTCGCCCGCAAGAGGTCGAGGGATATGATCAACGACCAGAAGGCGTTGGCTACACTAAATAGTGCTCTTCGCAAGGAGTGGCTGAAGGAAGAATTTTAGGAGGCGATGAAGAAGAAGATGGACACTTCGGCCTATAAGGCTAAGTGTGAGAAGGCAAAGGCTGCCCATGCTGAGGGTGGTCACCACACGGGTGGATCCATTCCAATTTTAGAGCATTATCGACGGTTGGTGAGTATTCTTATTTGTTATTTCTTCAATTGTTTAAATTTAATGTTTAGTTAGAAATTAATGTTTAATTATTACAGTACGAGGAGGTTGACAGGGCAGGCGGAGACCCGAATGTCATCGACTTTCCTAAAGTTTTCGAGCGTACCCATAAGCAAAAGAAGGATGGAAAGCTCGTAGATGATCGGGCAACCAAAGCCTATGTAAGTTTTTTGAATCCTATATCTAATTACATTTTTCGGTCTTTACGTACTTAACTATATTTATTTTACTTAAATAGTTAGTCCTAACTCTAATATGAATATCAACTCTAAATCATAACCCTAAGTAGCATTATAAATCAAAGAAAAATTTAAGAGACGTATGAGAACATATCCATAACAATACTTAATAGTAACTAAGATATGAATATTAACTCTAAATCTATTCTCCTATATAAATATAGGAGACGTATGAGACCCTAACCATAACAATACTTAATAATAACTAAAATATGAATATTAACTCTAAATCTATTCACCTATATAAATATAGACGATGTACGAGCCTTTAGAGTTGAGTCAGTGAGGGAGGGACTGCTGACAAGGGGCTGTCGAGGGGGAGCCTGGACTAGTCACCCACCGACGTCGGCTGTGAGGAACGAATTGTGGATACAACTTGTCGGTAGAGGGAAAGCGGGCAGCGTGTACAGTACCGGATCGTTGGCATCCTAGCCGTTCGTTTATTCTAGAGCTCCTCTATCTCCACCTCCACATCCACTTATAAATATAAAGACTGACGATGCCACCGGAACCTACAGTTTGCAGCATATTACACAGATTTTTTGTGGGCCTACAGGGTCAGATGAGCAAGGTGACCGGAGTTCTAAACACAACACGTCTGATTCCTACTACCTACTGTACCGGCTCAAGCTTCGACCTCAGTGCCTCTGGCAACGACTCCTTCTCCGACCACAACGTCTACTACATCGGCTCCTCCTCCGACCACAATGCCTACTGCATCGACTCCGACTTCGACCACGGCGCCTCTTGTCATGCCGCCGACTATTGCTGACCTTTCTGCCCAGGACGTACAACGGGTCATTAGCTTCGTGTTGGCACAGATATATGCATGCAGACAGCCGATTCTGCCTCCGCCACCTCCTCCACCATCAGTTTGATCATGTTTGTATGATTTTTTTGTATTGGATCGATGAGTTTGTATAAACTTTATGGAGTTTATGGATTATTAAGAAATTTGTGTATATGTACTATATTGCGACTGCTGGACGCGAGTTTGTATGGATTGAGCAGGTTTGGATATATATTGGAGTTTGTTTTTTTGTATATATTATGCAGGATGAATTTGTGTATACATTGGAGTTTATTTTACTTATATAATTTTACTGTAATTGTTTATATATATTGACAGGTTTGAGCAAAGCTGGAACCATTTCGTCTAGCAATAATGAGCAGCTTAGCAACTGACCAGCGACGTGTCACCTCCAGTTTTCAGAAACAGGGATATTTTTGTCATTTTGTATTTTTGAATATTTTTGAAATTTATTTTATTATTTATGATATTGTTTTGGGGTTATCTGAGTCGGGTTCGAATTTTAACTCAATCTGACTTGTATCGGGGACCCGGGATAGTTTTGACTCTAGTGGGGTCCACACACTAGTTAGCCATGGCCCACATGACATTAATTTAGTTGGTGAGTTAAAGTAATTATTCATGGGTAGGTTAAGTTTAATTAGAGCCTTTAAACTAGACTAATTTAGCCTCAACCTAAGCCCATTCCTAATTTAATTCAAATAGGACAAATGGGGGTGTTTTAGTAAATAGCAAATAGGGACACCTATGCCATAGGTGGCCGGCCATAGGAGGAGGGGTGTGCTCATCCATTCATTTTATTTTTCCCCAAATTTTCTCTCTTGTTCTTCCCTAAATTTGAGAGCAACCTCCATTGATTTCATCTCCAAATCAATCATTTCTTCCACCAAATCTTCTTTATTTCTCCTCTACTTCATGGATAGAGGGTGCTAGCCAAGTTTGGGAGGATTTGGCTTTGGTTCGTGTCCATTTGGAGGCCACTTCGTGTCGGTGACGTGTCGGAAGGGTTTCTCTTGGAATCTCTCTCCCGGAAGGTATAATCTCTCCTCTAATCCACCCCTACATGCATATAGGAATATTTTAAACCCGTAGGAATGACCCCCATGGTTGTATCTCCATTTGTATCCATTTCGTGTCCATTTGGAGGTCATAGGAGTGTCCTTTGTGTTGTGGTTGTGTCCTAGTGGGAAAAACACCTATTTTGGACACTTGTATGTGTATATATATTGTAGGAATGATTTTAATTAGATTTAGTCTCAGATTTATATTTTTAGAGAGTTGTTCCTAATGTGTTCTTCATGTATCATATTGTATCATATATATATATATATATATATATATATATATATATATATATATATATATATATATATATATATATATATATATATATATATATAAAATATATATATATATATATATATATATATATATATATATATATATATATATATATATATACAATATGTGTATTTATTTTGTGTCTTTATATGTGTAGAAGGGTGTATGGGATTTCGGCCAAGGGAGGGCATGGAATTGAGAGTGTGGAGTTGGTTTGGTATGTGTGTGTGTGTGTGTGTTTGTGTATAGAGAGTGTTAGAGTTAGTTTTTGGTGTGAGGGATTAGAGTGGTAGATAGAATGTTTTAGAGTGAGATTGAGAGAGTGATAGAGGGACGAGTAGAGAGTGAGATAGGTGGAGAAAAGAGGGGGGGTCAGCCATAGGACTGCAGCAGCAGTAGCAGTATACTGCTGCTGTTAGTGTCCATTTGGACAGTCCATAACCCAGCCTATTACAGGCCATATCACCCCCCCCCATTGAGCAGCCTTAACCCCCAACAAATCAGCCCCTGTATCACAGCCATTAAGCTTTCCTAAAACAGCCCTTAAACCAGCCTTAACAGCCCCCTAAAACAGTCCTTAATTGCCCATTGAATCAGTCCAACTTGGTCCCATTTCAGTCCATATGCCATATGGAAGCCCATATAAGCACTCATAAACCTGTCCCCATTTCCAGCCCTATTCAGCCCATGTATCAGTTCCCATGGACAGCCTTGACAGGCCCCCAAACCAGCCCATTTCAGTCCCTAATCCAGTCCATTTGGACAGCCATTGGCCTCCCAAAACAGTCTACTAAACCCTCATGTATCAGCCTACATATTGGTACATATCAGCCCTTGTATTCAGCCATATAGGAGCCCCTAAACCTGTCTTAACAGTCCACTTTGTTCAGCCTAAAACCAGTCCAATCTAGTCTAACTTCAGCCCATATTTGGCCCCTGAAATCAGCCATTAAGCAGTCCCAAAGTCCCAAATCTAGCCCATGGACAGCCCTATATGTATATGTGTGAGTGAGCTTAGTGTATGTGTGTGTAATCTATTGTGTATGTATGTGTGAGTTATATATGTGAGTTTCTATAGGAGAGTTTATATGTGAGCCTTTATACCATATGTGGTGAGCCTATAGATGAGCCTAGGAGTGAGCCTAAGTGTGGTATTATGGGAGCCATATGTGAGTGGGTGAGTGAGTATTATCGGTATGTTATGGTTAGCTAGTATTTTAGAAGTTTAGGATAAGGTATTGTAGGCTATGATAAGTGTCACGACCCGTTACCCAAATTGTTGGGCCGGGCCAAGCCATGTCCAGCCTACGCTTGTTAAAGCGTAGTAAGCTGTTCTAAGAATAGACAATAAAGGATCTAAGCTGCTAACAGTTCTAAAATCACAATTAAGGTACATCACAACACAGCATCTATAAGCGAAGGTAAACAAGAACAGACTTAAATAATACACTTTATAAGTATCTAACTGGAGACAAAGTCCAGTATCCAAATATAAGTACAGACCAAAGTCTAAGTCTCAAAACACATGAAAAATAACTAAGCGAGGTTCCCCGCTGGGGCCTCTTCTGGAGCTAAGACAGGTCCTCAAAATCAGTGCCATAATGTGTAACACATAGCATTTCCCTATCGAAAAGTGAACCTACAACGTTATCCTGTCAGGACGGAAGCAAGTACAACCTCTACAACTAAAGTACTGAACATATAATGAAAGAGATGTACAACAAGAAACATGGTGTGATAAGTCTATAAAACAGGAAATACTGGAAACATGGCCTCATGGTACAACTGGGATCATGGTATGACTGGAATCATCGTATCATAGTAACATAGGGAACGTGCCATATCTGGAATCATGGTATCTAATAATCTATCATGGCAAGGACACATATGTCATACAGACAGATGTATATGTAATGTTTAAAACTGTAGCAGGTACGTGATCGGTCAATAGGTGTACAATGTACTGAGGCACATGTAAATAAAATGTACATACGTACAAGTGCACAAGCATAGGTGTACATCCGTACAGAAATGCGGGATAATGGCCTACGGCAAGGTATGCATATAAAATACGACCTTGCTCGGTACGATAGAGGGGGCATGATCACGTACTCAACTATCAGTTTTCCCATAACCCATATTCTAACATGTAAGAGATACGGGAACAGTAAAAACATGTGGGAGATGCGAGAACAGTAAAAATATGTGGAAGATACTGGAAGCAGTATAAGCATGGCAGGTACTGGGAGCAGTATAAAATATGTGAATACTCAGAGCAGTATAAAGCATAGTGAAACATGTACTGAGAACCCGTAAGAAGAAGGTGAAGATATAAAAACTGTCATAAGCATGGCCGGTACTGAAAGTAATACAACATGTGAAGATTTAACTTGCTACCTCAAGGATCAGTACTCTAACATGGTTAATACATGTTCTAGCATTAAAAGACAGTAAATGAGTATGTAGATGTACTTGCCTCGAGCAAAGCAAAAATACTAGTACGAAGATATAGATGTCCGATGTCCTGTCAATAATGATATACAAACTCAGTTCTAAGCTATGTTCAATATTACACTAGTGGTGAGACACGACTCCTAACTGGATACTAACCAAGTGGGGACCTAGCATAAAAGTCTAATGTGAAGTGCCACTATACACAAATTAACTTCCTAGGGTCTTTACACTAGTGCGGGGTGATGTCCAATACGTCTATAACTCAAAACAACGCAAAATATTGAAAGTCGTAATTATTCAATAAATAAATCAAACTGTACACTATGTTCTAACAATTTTTGAGATAGACAAAAAGATCAATTTTATATAAAATAAAGTACCAAAATGATCCTTGTTAATCATAAAAATTTATACTAATTTTTCTGGGATTTATAAACCCTCATAAATAATTATTAAAAATCAGCAAACACATGTATCCTGAAAATGAGTTCTATTTTCCTATTTTTATAAAATACCAAAAGTACTTATTAAATACTGAAAAAATTATAATAAATTATCTAAATTAAGATAGTATTTAAATATAATTTTTCCAAGATTTTTACAGAAACTAAAATATATATAAAAATTCAAAAACAGAAAGTAACACATTCTGAAAAAATAATTAATTATAAATTAAGGATGATACAAAGCAAAATCTACAGATGTTGTCGGATGATAAAATAAATATCACCAACGTGTCCAGAACGGTCAAATTAGCTAGGATAGCCTATCCAAAAGTCCAATTTGGACACAGGGACAAAACGGTAATTTTGGGTCAAAATGATGTCCGCCGTTGGACACACTTTGCACCGAAAAATGTGTCAAAATAGAAGTCTACAAAACCTAACAAATTATATGTCCACGAATCCAGAATGATGATACGAACCCGACGGTATGTCCGAAATGGAATTTCGATGTGCCGATCTCAAAATGATACGTTGACGCGGACACTTGGTATCCAGTTTGCACCAAAATGCGTGCCAGAGCAAATGTCTTCAAAACTCAGCAAATTATATGTCAACGAGTCCAGAATGACGATACGAACTCAATAGTATATCCGGAATTGGATTCCGATGAGCCGATCTCAAAGTGATCAATTGACTCGAAAAGTGGGACCCGCTTTGTACCGAAATGCGTACCAGGGCCCACGTTCTTCAAATCAAGCAAACTTTACATGAAAACATGCCAGAACGACGCCACGAGTCTACGGTGGTGTCAAAAATTGAATCTGGAGTCCCGGGTTCAAAAATAGAATTTTACAAGTGCAAATTAAATAATTCGGACGACCAACTTTGGCGTCGAATTCAACCCACCAAACGTGCTTATAATGAAATGAAACCTAAAGGAGGCAGGAAGAGGGTTATATCAGCTATGCACGGGAACTGACGGCGTGCCAACCGGAGCTGCGACGGCGAAGATACGAGCTGACGAAGTCGGCTCCACGAAACTGTCCAAAAATAGTTCAATTTAAAACGTCAACTTGGTGGCCAGTTTTGAGGTACCAAACGACAAAATTAACGGATGAAAATTGAGGGGAGTGAAGTGCTATATACCGAGATTGCGACGGAGCAAAGAAATCGCCTATCCAACGGTCGGATCTCCCAGAAAACGCGCACGAAGTTGCTGCGACGGGACGCAAATTTGAGTTCCAAACTCGCGCGCGCCGACGGGATTTCGTTCAAAACGCACAAATCGCCTATGCGTCGTGCCGGGGAAGATGGTGGTGGTCCATGGGGGTTCGCCGGAGGTCGCTGGACGGGGGGGAGCTCGCAGGGGCGGCGGGCCGGCCACGTGGTGGTGCACGGCCACGCCCATGCACGCGCGCGCGGAGGTGGCGCGACAGCTACTGCTGCTCGCTGCTGCTGCTACTGTTTGCATGCGCGCGGCTACGGCGGCGCGGGGCGGCGGCGGCGGCGCATCGACGTGGCACGGCGGGGAGTGGCTGTGCGGTGGTGGTGGTGGCGTTGTGGTGGTGGTGTTGTGGTGGTGGTGTTGTGGGAAGACGATGGTGGTGGTGGTGTTTATGATGGTGATGATGATAATGAAGATGATGAAAATGGAGAGGGGGAGGAAGGAGGAGCTCGGTCATGGAGGTGGTGGTGTTCGGCCGAGCATAGAGGGGGTGGTGGTGGTGTTCGGCCGAGTGAGAGGGAGAGAGAGATGGAGATGTGTGTGTGTGTGTGTGTGTGTGTTGTGTTTGCTTTTGTATGTGTGTGAGTGTAGAAATATACATAGGAAGAGAGAGAGTGTAGGATAGAGAGAGAGATAGTTTAGATATTTAAAATAGGGAGAGAGAGAAAGAGGTCGGCTGTGGAGTAAGGGGGTGTTCTTACTGGTGAGGTGGAGGGGTGATGTGTGGGTTTATGTTGAGAGAGAGAGAGATATATATATATGGTGTGTGTATATATATATTAATATATATATATATATAAAGAGTGTGAGAATAGAGAGAGAGTGAGATATTTAAGAGAGGGGGAGAGAGAGTAGTCGGTTGGGGAGGGGGATTGATATGCTGTGATGGAGAGGGGTGAGTGTGTGTGTGTTTGTATTAATAAAGAGAGAGTGAGAGAGTTAGATATATATATATATATATATATATATATATATATATACACACATATACAATATTTGTACAGTGGAGAGAGAAAAATAAATATTTAAAATAGGGAAAAATAGGGGAAATTATGTGGGGCGTTTGGGCAGTCATGAAAGGGCAACATGGAGCATGGGTTCGGGTTCGGTCGAACCGGGTCGGGTCAAAATCGGACAGGGGGCAATATTCGAATTAAATATGGGTATTTATAATCACGGAAAAATAAATAATATGCGGGGACACCAATAAATGGGACACAAGCGTCATACGGCTAGTAGGCTTCATGTGGGCCACGTCCATACTTTGGGTCGACTGGGTTGGGTCGATGTCGGGTCCCGAAATTAAATTGAAAAATAAATCAGGCTTCACGGTAGAAAATAAATCGGCCTAAATTGACCCGAAAGTTGTGCGAAGAAATTGAAGCACAAAATGGAGTGTCTGAGTGGGACACGAAGGTCATGGGTGAAGAGCGTCTCAAGTAGATCATTCATGAGAAGTTGGTTCCGAGAAAACGACTGGTCTGGTGCTCCTAAATTAAAAGTCACGGTAACGTGCAAACGAAGATCAAAGATAGAAGTGGGAATAATTATTCAACGATTAATTGGTCTAAGTTGACCCGAAATTGTGCGATACAAAAAGAGCACAAGGGAACGAGTTCAAGTGGGACACGATATATCAACAGAAAGATAATCTTGCCTACTTCAAAACCCATGAAGAGAGTTTACAGAGATTGGCATCCCTGACGCTCCAGAAGTCAAAGTTATGGAAAGGTACATTAATGATCAAAACAATTAAATATTAAAATATTTATTGAAAATAATTCATTTAGAAAAATTTAAAATAGCCCTGAAATTCAGGGGGCTTACATCCTACCCACCTTACAAAAATTTCGTCCTCGAAATTAAAAATCATCCAATAGGTCAAACTATAACATGTAGCTGCTCTGGCTACGATACTCAAACTGCTACCCTTGTAATCATCTCTTCTGTTTCTCTTTACAATCTTTTTGGTTCAGGTTCAACAATGGTCCTTCTATCATAAACTATGTCATATATCCTTTAGAACCTCCCATACTAACATGGAACCTTTTTGTATACCCTAAACTATAGGTCATTCTCTGGGTATGTCCATAAGCCTATAATGCTTAATCATCATCCATATTTTTAACCTCAATTGTAAATACTGGATTTCCTTATCGTATCCTAAGTATCCATATTCTATCAATCCACAGGCCCTTTACATCATTTGTCGTCAATCCTTTCCTACAGTTTCTTCTTGAAATCATACGTTCAATTCTTATCCTTGGCGTAGAGCCTTCTTCTTTTTACTCAACAAGTCCTCCGAATATAAATCCTCGATTTCGAAACTCCCGATTTATTAATTACCAATGTACATATGTCTTTGCTTCGTTCCTTGTCTTTTTAACTGATATTTTTCGATCTCGTACGCAATACGATAACTCATTTTAACTTATTCTATATCAATCCACATATCGATCGACCCTCTAATCACATGCAATTAGCTATAGATAACCAATCAAAATTCTACGAATGCTAAATTCTCAAACTGCTAAGCACAAGATTCTAATCCTCAATCCATAGTCATAACAATATAATATCTCATTTCTCCATCTTTAGATACCCTATCTCGAGTCATACTATCAATGCAATCGTTCTTAAGGGTTTTCAAGTCTACTACAGTCAGTCACCCATACTTGTCCCATAAGTTTAATCTAACCAATCCCTAGGAAAAGTACTTATCACAATCACACAATACATTTATAGTTATACTACAGAATCAGTCAACAAGGTTTGGCTATTTCGGTCGCCTATGAAAATAGAAGGTAACAAAGCCTAAGACTGGGTCAAGCAAGACAGAAAGTTTATCGGAATATCTCCAAGAATGGTACGAAGACAACGAGATGCATAACGAGAAGAATTATCCAAGAGGTTAACGAAAAGAGTTTAGTCAAGTCATAGGAAAGATGGAACACAAAAATAATTATGTCCAAAAGATAACATGAAAACAATCCTGTTGGAGAGTCCTAGAGAACCTATAATCCTAGTTGTAGACGTAGATAGAACAGAGTTAATCAGGACGGAGAAAAATGATAATAATAAGGATTTATTCTTGCTCATTCGGTCATAACAAAGTAAACCAAGTTGAGATATGATCTGATAACCATACACGTCTTCCTGAAATCATGTTGCCAGAATTTTTGCCACCCCAGTAAGCTTAGATGCAATAAACAATAGGGTCAAAACTAAACATCTTCTAATCATGTTATCTAGAATCCTCGCCACGCCAACCGGTATGGCTGCGAGAAAATCTAAACTCCATAACTAGGATAAGTATATCCGAAATCAGGCTCTATGTTTTTGTCATACCAGCTAATATGGCTGCGATAAATTCTAAATTCCATAACTAAAGCAGATGTTTACCTTATCAGAATTTATCACAATTCAATCCACAAAATTTATCACGACGCAGGATCAAAGTCAACAACGAAAATCAGAAATTAAATTCAACAACGAATTTAAGGAAAAGCAAATGGAAATAAGCGGAAACAGATTTCTAGGTAAGATTAGAGTGAGATTCTCAGGGGTCATCCCAAAGGTACAAACTTGGTCTAAATTGACCCACTGAAATACAAATAAGAGGCTAATTATAGCTAACGGTCCTATGCTGTGATGAGTTCTCCTATGTTGTAATCCTAGATATCCTCTAGGTGTTCTAAATATTATTCCTAGTGTTAACAAGTTATCCTAGATCCTAATTGCAGGCATGCTTGGTACAATAACGTAACCAAACAACTTAAGTCTGGAACTGCATGGGCCACCACTAAAAACATGTCACGACCCGTTACCCAAATTGTTGGGCCGGGCCGAGCCATGTCCAGCCTACGCTTGTTAAAGCGTAGTAAGCTGTTCTAAGAATAGACAATAAAGGATCTAAGCTGCTAACAGTTCTAAAATCACAATTAAGGTACATCACAACACAGCATCTATAAGCGAAGGTAAACAAGCATAGACTTAAATAATACACTTTATAAGTATCTAACTGGAGACAAAGTCCAGTATCCAAATATAAGTACAGACCAAAGTCTAAGTCTCAAAACACATAAAAAATAACTAAGCGAGGTTTCCCGCTGGGGCCTCTTCTGGAGCTAAGGCCAGGTCCTCAAAATCAGTGCCATAATGTGTAACACATAGCATTTCCCCATCGAAAAGTGAACCTACAACGTTATCCTGTCAGGACGGGAGCAAGTACAACATCTACAACTAAAGTACTGAACATATAATGAAAGAGATGTACAACAAGAAACATGGTGTGATAAGTCTATAAAATAGAAAATACTGGAAACATGGCCTCATGGTACAACTGGGATCATGGTACGACTGGAATCATCGTATCATAGTAACATAGGAAACGTGGCATATCTGGAATCATGGTATCTAATAATCTATCATGGAAAGGACACATATGTCATACAGACAGATGTATATGTAAATTTAAAACTGTAGTAGGTACGTGATCGGTCAATAGGTGTACAATGTACTGAGGCACATGTAAATAAAATGTACATACGTACAAGTGCACAAGCATAGGTGTACATCCGTACAGAAATACGAGATAATGGCCTACGGCAAGGTATGCATATAAAATATGACCTTGCTCGGTACGATAGAGGGGGTATGATCATGTACTCAACTATCAGTTTTCCCATAACCCATATTCTAACATGTGAGAGATACGGGAACAGTAAAAACATGTGGGAGATGCAAGAACAGTAAAAACATGTGGAAGATACTGGAACCAGTATAAGCATGGCAGGTACTGGGAGCAGTATAAAACATGTGAATACTCAGAGCAGTATAAAGCATAGTGAAACATGTACTGAGAACCCGTAAGAAGCAGGTGAAAATATAAAAACTGTCATAAGCATGGCCGGTACTGAAAGTACACTACTAAAATAACACATATTAGCGACGTTAGAATACGTCGCTAAATGAGGAAAATCCGTCGCTAAACCAGAACTGCGACGGATTTAGCGACGAAAATTTGACGTCGCGTAATGGCTTGTCGCAGATGGCCAATTCGTCGCAGTTCGTCGCTATTTGCGACGTTAGATGACTTGTCGCTAGACGTCGCTAATTTAGCGACGTCTAGCTACTACAGTGTATGTCGCCAGATTGGCGACGTAGGGCGACAACTTAGCGACGCATTGACCATTAGATACGATGACATGGCATGTCAGCCACGTCAGCACGTTAGCGACGTATAGCGACGTCTTCTCTCCGTCGCTAGACGTCGCCGAACGTCGCTATACGTCGCAGATGGTATAAAAAAAAAATTTAAAAAAATAATTGCTATTTTTGTTATGCTGTGTATCTGTGTTTACAGTGTGTGTGAAGTGCAGTGTTCGAACCATCGACAGTTTCGCTTACTGTTCTATATTTTATCTTGGATAGAAAGAGCAACAGTTCAGGGTGCACTTCTCAGAGCTTCCTCTTCACGTCCTTCACCTTCTCGGGATCCTTTACGACATCCCGAGAAAGTGAAGGCCGTGAAAATAAAGCTCTCAGAAGTACACCCTGAACTGTTGCTCTTTCTATCCAAGATAAAACATACAACAGTAATCGAAACTGTCGATGGTTCCGAACACTGTATTTCACATTCACTGTAAACACAGACACACATCATCACAAAAATACACATTATATTTTTTTAAAATTTGGGCAGCACCTCCTTTGTATATCAGAACATCGCTTATAACCCAACGTAGGTATATTCGTCATCCCCGTCGCAGATAAATGGCAAAACAAGTCTACAACCAATAAAAGTTTACAATCAATAAAAGTCTACAAACAATAAAAGTCTAACAAGCAATACAACCAATAAAAGACGATGGAGCAATATCATCACCCAATACAACTAATAAAAGTCTCGAAAGCAGAGAAAGAAGTATCTCAACCAATACAAGTCAACCACAAATAAGAGTCTCACAAACAGAGAAACAAGTGTATCAACAACAAATAATAAAAAAGACAACACAAAGGACCCCGGCTGCGCATCTGGGATAAAATGATGTCGTACTGCTCCTGTGTGAGCTGTGCAACGTCCGGAGGCAGTGAAACGTCTGGAGTCGGCGCCGTCGATGGACCGGGAGGACGCTGCTCTATCTCTCGCAGTCGCTCAGCATGCACAGCCAGGGCACTCACCATCCTCCGACTACTCTCCTGAAGCAAAGTCTGTACCTGATTGAGTGTGGCAGACATGGCGATCTGCGTCCCCTCCAGCTCGACCTGTCTACGCTCTGTGCGCTGCGTAGACTCGGTGAGCGTGTGCAAGTTAGCAGCTGTAGCCTGCTGCAGAGTCATCATCTCCTGCATACTGCGCTCGATCGCATCAAATCGTCCGGTGATCGTCGGATCGTCGGATCGTCGCTCGGCCCCAGCTGCCTCAGAAATCTGCTGCTGCAACTCGCGACGCAGCTCCTGGAGCTGACGAGCAATATCATGCGCCTGTGATGACGCCTGCGAAGCTGGAGACTGCGCACTGACAGAGGGGGCCCGGGATGACTCTGAAGCCAAATAGGCGCCGTAGGATCCCGTACCGTAGTACGTACCCTTCTGAAGACCACCAACGGCGGTCATCCAGAGGTCGTCCGGCGATGGAGCTGTAGGCGGCTGCAAGGAAGTACCAGCCCCTCCCTCTGCTGGCGCACTAGCAGCAGCAGCAGCAGCCGCCTCCTCTTGTAGCCAAAGAAACTCGGCCTAGAATAATGTTTGCTAACGTCTAAGTGTTTGCTAAAGTCTATATTGATATCTATTTTCCTGTTTTCTAAGTTATAGTAAATTAATATAAAGGATAGAACGTACATATGCCTGCGTCGCCCTCTCGTCAATGAACTCCCCAGCCCTCCGATGGGTGACCAGGAAGACGGTCACCATGTTGGGGTCCTCACCCTTTTTTACCTGTTAAAATATATATTTATCTATTATTAGTATTAAACATTCTTTCCAACTATATATAAAATGATGTCCGTCATAGGAAACGTACCAGACGACGAAAATGCTCCGTCATAGGAATGGAGCCACCACACCACTTACCGGCGCTCGACCGTGCCATCTTGGCCTTCTCAGACCGCTGCCGGTACCCGTCCTCGTCGAATCTAGCCTTCATCGCAATCCACTGCTCTGGCGTGATCCAACCTTGGATCGGCTTTCCGGCGCGGTCACGATCCTTCTGGTCGCGGATCGCATCACGAATGAGCTTGCCTGCGACGGCAGGAAATTGGCCCTCGATCTTCGCCGCCCGGTGTGGTGGATAGAAGTAGGTCCTCTACGAGAAGTCAAATAGAAAAGTTGTATAATATACAAAAATGATTATTAAAATTTAAAAATAAACAAATTTTTTACCTTGAAGTGGGCCAACCAAAAGGCCTTCCTATCGGCGGGAGCATCTGAATAGTTAATCCACGCCCCACCATAGTTCTCCCTCAGAAATCTTTCCAGCGCTCTCTGTACTGCAGGAGGCCGATATCTATAAAATAATAAATTTCATAAATATATATGAACATATAATCATTTGAGAAATATATATTAACTAATTAACTTACTTCGTAGGCCCGTCCGTCCAAATCTCCATCCGCGTCTCGCCCGGTGGAGCGCATGGAGGGTCGCTATCACCTCCTGCCTGGTCAGGATCAATCTCATCCCCGTCCTCCATATGCTGGGCGTCGGCTCTCCCCATGGAGCCGTCGGCAGGAGGAGTGCTGGACGCAGGAGGAATGCTGGACGCCGGAGGAATGCTGGACGACGATGGTGGAATGCTGGACGACGAGGGAAGATCAGTCGCCAACCTGCTGGAACTGCCCTGTCCCGGTAATGGACCGGGAACAGTACTGTACACTGGCGTACTCGGAGATGAGGATGAGGGTACGAAATCTGCCTCCCTATCCCGAGGCACACTGGACTGACCCGTATGATGACGTCGTCCGCGTCGTCCTCCTGCCATACCTGATAATAACATATTTATATGATAGACATCACAGATTTTTGAAAAATATCATAGTCCCAAAAGTGTCACTAAATACATCACAGATTTTTGAAAAATATCATAGTCCCAAAAGTGTCACTAAATACATCACAGATTTTTGAAAAATATCATAGTCCCAAAAGTGTCACTAAATACATCACAGATTTTTGGAAAATATCATAGTCTCAAAAGTGTCACTAAATACATCACAGATTTTTGGAAAATATCTGTCACAAAAGTGTCACTAAAGATAACGTCCTCCGCGACGTCCTCCGCGTCGTACATATTTAATCCTCTTCTGAAAATTTATCTTGTTCGTTTAGCTCTTCTTCTTCTTCTTCTTCTTCTTCTTCTTCTTCTTCCTCCTCCTCTACATCTTCACTTTCATCTGCATCTTCCTCTTCGGATAATTCTACTTCTTCTACACAATTAGATGTGTAATGAGGAACTTCCGTATTTTCCACTTCTATATTATTTGTTACAAGAGGTAGTTCATCCTCTTGATAAGCTATATCGTCAACCTCAAAGGTATTTCTAGCTTTGGTCTTGCATACTGCCCACCAGTCCGACCTTGTTGTTCCCCGTTTAGGATAACTTGTGAAGTACACGAGCTGAGCCTGACTTGATAGGACAAATGGTTCATAGGCTTGATATCGACGCCGATAGTTTATATCCACAAGACCGTGCTTGTCTACTTTCCAACCTTGACCTTCAATCGGATCGAACCAATCACACCTGAATAACACAATCTTAGCAGGCTCTATTCCATAACTATATGTCAGCTCCACAATCTCCCGTAGGATGCCGTAGAAATCGTTGCCCGCATCAACATCTTTGTAGTTCGAAGATCTGATACACAAACAGCTGTTTTTGGTGGAGTCGAGATCCACAAAGTTGTCTCTGATCGGGCAAGTTGTTGACCTGAACCTGAACCCATTAACACAGTAGCTTGGCCATATTTTTGCAGCATAAATTGGTCCCTTGGCTAGCGTTCTAATAGACTCATTCTCAAGTCTTGCGTATGGACTATCGACCTAAATACGACGAAAAAATAAATTAAACTCATTCTCAATCAAGTGCATATACTGAAAGGTAATTACAGAGTTCTCAAGTCTTACATATGCACTCAACCATGATGGAAAATAACGCCTCATTTCTTGTTCTAGTTCTTCTTCTGTTATGTGTGGCCTACCTGACCTCACTTCATCATTAAATATGCTGAAAACAACATCGTTCAATTAATGTAATAGTCTAATAATCAACACTATTAAAATAATGTAAACGTATTAATTACTTACCCCTCCAGCTTTTCTACTTCATCCTCATCGCAGTTGAGTAATACATACACCTGAGCAGCCCTTAGCTCATCATCGTTCAGATATCTCTTCTTCATTTTACCCGACGGCTTTCCTGAAGCATTGAATACCTTCAGTATTCTATCATTACATTCATGATCTCCGTCGTCGTTTTTGGAAGCTCTCGTTCTATTAGTTGCAACATGAGGCTTGAAATACATCGAACAAAAGTTTGTAATCTCCTCGAGAACATAGGCTTCACAAATAGAACCCTCGACCCGTGCCTTATTTTTCACCTTTCTTTTTAGGTGATTCAAATGTCGCTCGAACGGGTACATCCATCGATATTCGACGGGTCCACCAACACGTGCCTCGTAGGATAGATGAATCGGCAAATGCTCTATAGAGTCGAAGAATCCAGGAGGGAACACCCTCTCTAGCTTGCACAGTGTTACCGCAATGTCCTTCTCTTGCTTTTCTAGACGATCAACGAGCAATTTCTTAGAACAAAGGTCCCTGAAGAATATGCTAAGCTCCGTCAATGGATCCCAAACTGCCTGCGGTAAGAATTCCCGAAATGCAATCGGAATTAACCTCTCCATGAATACGTGACAATCGTGGCTCTTCATACCCGTCAATTTGTTTTCCTTCGGATCGACGCATCTTCTCAGATTTGACACATATCCGTCTGGAAATTTTAGGCCCTGGATCCACCGACAAAGTCTCACTTTATCCTCCTTGTCCAGTGAGAAGATTGACTTCGGCAGGAACTGTTTTCCATTCTGCTGTATCAAATGCAACGCAGGGCGTTTGCATATTTCTGCTAAGTCCAACCTGGCCTTGGGATTGTCTTTCGTTTTTCCCTTTACGTCCATCACAGTATTAATTATGTTATCAAACACATTCTTCTCAATATGCATGACATCAAGATTATGTCTGATCAGATTGGTACTCCAATATGGCAGATCCCAGAATATGCTCCTCTTTGTCCAGTTATGATCTCTACCAAATCCATCGCACTTGTACCCAGTTGTAGGATCTTCGATAGCACTTGGAAAATCTTTAACCTCCTCCCATATCGTGGCTCCGCACCACCTTGGCGGTGGATCACCCTTCTCTACAACGCCGGCACGGAAAGCATTCCTGTTCCTTCTGAACGGATGATCTTTTGGCAGAAATTGCCGATGACAATCAAAGAAGCACGGTTTTCCTCCGTGTTTCAAGCGGAAAGCCTTACTACGGTCCATGCAATACGGACATGAGAGACGGCCATGAGTGCTCCATCCAGATAACATTCCATATGCCGGAAAGTCGTTGATGGTCCACATAAGGGTTGCCTTCATCTGAAAATTCTGCTTCCTGGAAACATCGTACGTGTTAGCGCCTACTTCCCATAACTGATTCAACTCATCTATCAAAGGCTGTAAGTATACATCAATGTTCCTCTTGGGATTGTTCGGACCAGGAATTATAACGGTTAGAAACATGTACTCGGTCTTCATGCACATCCAAGGCGGTAGGTTATACGGAGTGACAATCACAGGCCAGCACGAATACTGGGATCCCGAAAGACCAAAAGGAGTAAAACCGTCAGAACATAGCCCCAACCTGACATTACGTGGATCTGAAGCAAAATCAGGATACACTCGATCAAAGTGCTTCCACGCTTCTCCATCGGATGGGTGATCCAACACTCCTTCAATCTGTTCTCGCATGTGCCAACTCATATTTTCGGCCGTCTCTTTCACCATAAATAATCTTTGCAACCGCGGCGTTATAGGCAGGTAGTGCATTGAATCGGTCGGTCTTCTTGCACCGGTAGACCTTCCTGTACTAGTTGGCTTATAGCGATCAGCACCACAAAATCTGCACACATCTGCGTCCTTGTCGTCTTTGTAGTACAGCATGCACCCATTGCGACAAGAATCGATTTTCTCGTATCCCATCCAGAGCGATCTCACCATCCTCTTAGACCGGTAGAAGTCTTTAGGTAACTTAGCACCCGCCGGCAAGATCTCTATAATCAACTCCAGCACTCGGTTGTAGCATTCTTGCGACAAGTTAAAATCTGACTTAATGCTCAAAAGTCTTGTAACCACCTCCAACGGTGAATGATCCTCACAACCAGGATACAATGGAGTCCTTGCATTCTCCAGCAACTCCATGAACTTTGCAGCGTCGACATTCGGTGCCTCCTCAGCTGCATCAGGAACAAAACTGGGCCCAGCAGCGTCGAAAACCATGTTCACGCACCCGTCGTCGTATGCATGATTATCTGAAACAAAATTAGGTCCCGCATGCATATACGGCTCAACATAAGGCTCCGGCTCTGATGCTAACGACACAAGTTCTCCGTGTGCGGTCCACTGATAGTAATTAGGCGTGAAACCCCTCGAGTACAAATGATATGTCACTTCCACTTCTGGATAATATTTTACGTTATGACATTTCACACACGGACACTTAATTTTGGTGCCGTCCATGTACTGAGGGAACGCCTTAGCAAACTGCAGGAACTGCTCTACTCCCGCTATGTATTCATCCCGCACACCACACATATCTTCAGGACGACGATTGTACATCCATGAACGATTCCGCAAGTAGTAATTCAGCTCCATTTGGAAATAATTCTACAAAGATGAACACACCAATTAACAATGTTTGCTAACGTCTAAGTGTTTGCTAGTGTTTCCTATTTTCCCGGTAACGATTTCACGGGAGGAGTACGAGATGTTTCCTATTTTTCCGGTAATTCATGGCTTCTGTGAAATAACCACATCTTGGCTATTTGTTAAATAGATCGACCCTGAGCTCCCATGTTCAGTCGTGCCTTCAACATCATGTTCAAATGAAGGTGACAAGCAGCTGACTATAGAAAAATATGTCGTATTGAGCTTCATAAAGAAATGCAAGATTACTACATAGGAGCTTGTAATCTTGCATTTCTTTATGAAGCTCAAGACGGCATATTTTTTCATAGTCAGCTGCTTGTCACCTTCATTTGAACATGATGTTGAAGGCACGACTAAACATGGGAGCTCAGGGTCGATCTATTTAACAAATAGCCAAGATGTGGTTATTTCAAACGATAGAAGTCGCTATATTCCTTAGAATAGACTTGGAATATTCTCTAGAATATTCTTGGAATATGCCTTGTAGCCAAGTGCTAATTAGATCTAGATCTAATTACTCCTATAATTACCTCTCCTGCCCCCATTAGTGCTAATCACTACAAGTGGGGGGCCATGGGGGTGCTACTGCTGATGTAAACTGCTGCTACAACAGCTGTTCTTGCTGCTGCTGTTGCTGGAATGGGGGCAGCAGCTCCCCTTCTACTCCTCATCCATCTATCCACCTATCCATCCAACTATCTATCTAATATATATCTACACATACCAATAGCTAACTAGTATCCTATTTCTAACCCCAACTTGGTATCCCAAACCAAGGCTCTAACACTATAGGATACTAACAACTACATATCTAACTAGGATATGGCCTAAGATGCTAACCTATATCTAACACATTTAACCTCACACTCATCCACACAACTCACTTACACACTCACTCACATATATCACCCATGATACCACACTCATAAGCTCTCACCTAGGCTTACATATAGGCTAACACACACACACACATATAGGCATATATAGGACACATATAAATAGGATTATAGGTCCACTAATCCTTCCTATACTACTTTGGTCAACCCTAGAAGTCAAACTAGGTCAACCAAGTCCACACTAGGTCAAACTAGTCTACACTAGTCTAGCAAGCCTATTCTAGGTCTAACAAGGCTGTACAAGCCCAATCTAGGCTCCCTAGTCAAACAGGCATACATAGGCCATAGGCTATATACACATATCACACTCACTATATTATATATACTTAGCAATTTACATCAAGCATTCATTCACTTTATATATATACACATATACATGCATCAATACATATCCCTAGATATAATACACATATATTATAATATATAGGCTATATACGCATCTCCTATATATATACATATATATTCAAGAACATAGAATTTAGGAAATGGCAATGTGTGTGTGTGCAAAGAGAGGCAATGTGAGACTTTAGCTAATAGGTGTGTGTACATGTGTAAAGAGTGATAGGTGGTGTGTGAGTGTTACAAGGTGGCAGGCAAATGTGTGTGTGGTGTGAATTTGTGTGTATAGAGTGATAGGAAAACACTAAAATAGTTAAGGGAAACAATATTCTTTCCCCCCTCATTCTCAGATTTTGTGAATTAACAAATAGTCAAAAGAACATGTTAAATCTCAGATTTTATACACAACCTATCAATCTCAGTTTTGACAGTTTAAAGCTAAACTCAGGTTTCATCAATCAACACAACCCAAGTCCTAAACATTAATACACAGTTTATACAAACAACCAATTCAGTTTTAATAGTCTAAAACCAAAACCCAGGTTTGCTCTTAACAAAGAGTTATCAAAACACAAAAAGAACTGTGTCAGTGTGTGTGTGTCTGTGTGTGTGTGTGTGTCTGTGTGTGTGTGTGTGTGTCCGTGTGTGTGTGTCCGTGTGTGTGTGTGAGAGGAGGAGGAGGAGGAGGAGGAGGGGGGAGAGGAGTTAGGGTTAGGGTTAGGGTTTACCTTAGGAAGAGGGAGGAGGAGGAGGAGCTAGGGAGAGGAGGAGGATCTCGGATTGGGGGAGGAGGAGCTCGTCGGAGCGGGAGGGAGTCGCCGGGGGCGGGGGGGAGCGAGTCGCCGGGGGCGGGGGGGAGAGAGTCGCCGGGGGGGAGAGTCGCGGGGGGGGGGGAGAGAGTCGCCGGGGGGGGAGAGGGATTCTGAAAATTTTGGAAAACTTTCGAGTGAGGGGGAAAAGGAAACAGCGTGCCCTAAGTAAAACATTTAGCGACGTCAACTAACGACGTCGCTAAACGTCGCAAAACTTTATTACATGGCGACATATATTAATACTCTGTCGCCGAACGTCGCTATTCTGCAACGTAAATTATGTAATGTCGCTGAACGTCGCTGGTTAGCGATGATTTGCGACGTCACATGACGGGAGTCGCTATATTACATATATAGCGACGTTCTTTTCTTACGTCGCTAAAACACGTCGCTAATATAGCATATTTTAGTAGTGGTAATACAACATGTGAAGATTTAACTTGCTACCTCAAGGATCAGTACTCTAACATGGTTAATACATGTTCTAGCATTAAAAGACAGTAAATGAGTATGTAGATGTACTTGCCTGGAGCAAAGCAAGAATACTAGTACGAAGATATAGATGTCCGATGTCCTGTCAATAATGATATACAAACTCAGTTCTAAGCTATGTTCAATATTACACTAGTGGTGAGACACGACTCCTAACTGGATACTAGCCAAGTGGGGACCTAGCATAAAAGTCTAATGTGAAGTGCCACTATACACAAACTAACTTCCTAGGGTCTTTACACTAGTGCGGGGTGATGTCCAATACATCTATAACTCAAAACAACGCAAAATATTGAAAGTCGTAATTATTCAATAAATAAATCAAACTGTACACTATGTTCTAACAATTTTTGAGATAGACAAAAAGATCAATTTTATATAAAATAAAGTATCAAAATGATCCTTGTTAATCATATAAATTTATACTAATTTTTTTGGGATTTATAAACCCTCATAAATAATTATTAAAAATCAGCAAACACATGTATCCTGAAAATGAGTTCTGTTTTCCCATTTTTATAAAATACCAAAAGGACTTATTAAATACTAAAAAATTATAATAAATTATCTAAATTAAGATAGTATTTAAATATAACTTTTCCCAGATTTTTACAGAAATTAAAATATATATAAAAATTCAAAAACAGAAAGTAACACATTCTGAAAAAATAATTAATTACAAATTAAGGATGATACAAAGCAAAATCTACAGATGTTGTCGGATGATAAAATAAATATCACCAATATGTCCAGAACGGTCAAACTAGCTAGGATAGCCTATCCAAAAGTCCAATTTGGACACAGGGGCAAAACGATAATTTTGGATCAAAATGATGTCCGTCGTTGGACACACTTTGTACCGAAAAACGTCGAAATAGAAGTCTACAAAACCTAGCAAATTATATGTCTACGAATCCAGAAAGATGATACGAATCCAACGGTATGTCCGAAATGGAATTCCGATGTGCCGATCTCAAAATGATACGTTGACGCGGACACTTGGTATCCAGTTTGCACCGAAATACGTACCGGAGAAAATGTCTTCAAAACCCAGCAAATTATATGTCAACGAGTGCAGAATGATGATACAAACTCAACGGTATATCCGAAATTAGATTCCGATGAGCCGATCTCAAAGTGACCCGTTGACTCGAAAAGTGGGACCCGCTTTGCACCGAAATGTGTGCCAGGGCCCACGTTCTCCAAATCAAGCAAACTTTATATGAAAACATGCCAGACCGACGCCACGAGTCTACTGGTGGTGTCAGAAATTGAATCCGGAGTCCCGGGTTCAAAAATAGAATTTTACAAGTGCAAATTAAATAATTCGGACGGCCAACTTTGGCGTCGAATTCAACCAACCAAACGTGCTTATAATGAAACGAAACCTAAAGGAGACAGGAAGAGGGTTATACCAGCTATGCACCGGAACTGACGGCGCGCCAACCGGAGCTGCGACGGCGAAGATACGAGCTGACGAAGTCGGCTCCATGAAACTGTCCAAAAACAGTTCAATTTGAAACGTCAACTTGGTGGCCAGTTTTGAGGTACCAAACGACAAAATTAATGGACAAAAATTGAGGGGGGTGAAGTGATATATACCGAGATTGTGACGGAGCAAAGAAATTGCCGATCCAACGATCGAATCTCCCAGAAAATGCGCACGAAGTTGCTGCGACGGGACGCGAATTTTGAGTTCCAAACTCGCGCGCGCCGACGGGATTTCGTTCAAAACGCACAAATCGCCTATGTGTCGCACCGGGGAGGATGGCGGTGGTCCATGGGGGTTCGCCGGAGGTCGCTGGACGGGGGGGAGCTCGCAGGGGCGGCGGGCCGGCCACGTGGTGGCGCACGGCCACGCCCATGCACGCGCGCGCGGGGGTGGCGCGACAGCCACTGCTGCTCGCTGCTGCTGCTGCTATTTGTATGCGCACGTCTGCGGCGGTGCGGGGTGGCGGCTGCGGCGGCGTATCGCCGTGGCACGACGGGGAGGGGCTGTACGGTGGTGGTGGTGGTGTTGTGGGAAGACGATGGTGAAGGTGGTGGTGTTTATGATGGTGATGATGATAATGAAGATGATGAAAATGGAGAGGGAGGAAGAAGAAGGAGCTCGGACATGGAGGTGGTGGTGTTCGGCCGAGCATGGAGGGGGTGGTGGTGGTGTTCGGCCGAGTGAGAGGGAGAGAGAGATGGAGATGTGTGTGTGTGTGTTGTGTTTGCTTTTGTATGTGTGTGAGTGTAGAAATATACATAGGAAGAGATAGAGTGTAGGATAGAGAGAGAGATAGTTTAGATATTTAATGTCATGACCCGCACCCTAGAGTTAGGGCACGAGAACGTAACAACGCCCAGCCTACGCCGCAGTGTCAGCGGTAGAACGATGTCCTAGGTCTCAATGCATCTAACAGTATAAGACTAAACAGTTTATACTCCCCGAATGGGGGTGACATAGCAGATACAGACTCAATCACATCTAAGGTAGAGCATGATAAGGATAGGTAAAACATGAAATCCAAAATAAATACAGGAGATAGAAGTCTAAGTGTCTAAGATACATGAACCCAGAAGTACATCTCAAAACTCAAATAAAGATACAGTAATCCACAAAGTAAATACAACTCCAGACAAAATAAAATAACTACCTAAACAACCTCTAATGTGTCTCCTCTAGGCTAGCAGGCACCTCCAGGCTATCTGTAAAATTTATCAACAGGTCCAGTCAGGACTGGAGCGAGTACAGTACATCTCAACAGATCATAGCAGGTTAGAAAGTAAAAACATGCAGTAAAGTAAGATACAGGTACTAAAAAAATGCGGTATGTAAACAGGAAGAGAACTGTAATGTAAATATCTACTATACATAGAGAACTAGCAGTGACTAGTGAATCAGAGTACGAGATAGCACATGTGAACAGGACAGATTTGCACAGGATGTCGAGGTGCACAGGAATCTACACTACAAGGAATTGTTCCCACGACTACTAGCACTCCCCCGTATCCCCAATCAATACACAAGGATCTAAACAGGTTATGTTATTGCACAGGATATCATATGGGGGCCCATATAGGGTGCACATGATAGTATACATGGGGGCTCCGTGAACATGAGAGTACAAGATTCACAGGAGTGCACATGTAATGAAAGCACAGGAGTACACGATGTAAGTGAAACGCACAAGCACAATGTACCCGATGCTCCCGAGGGGGATAACATCGCATGTAGAGATCCATATAGTACCAATCCGTGTGACCAACGTGATAGTACAAGTAAAGTAATCTACTGCAGGAAATAATTCTAAGCAGGATATGAAATGATCAGAGAATGTACTCGCCTCGATAACCTGAACAGCTGATAAGTATAGGGGGGGTCCCACTGAAACCACAGAGTCCTATTTAAAGCAACACAGGTTACAAGGTGTTCAAGTTGTAAATAAGTGAAACTCTATAATCAATCTACATTATTCTAGGTTCTTCCAAGTCAAAACAACTCTAGGTCGACTCCGGTCAATAATCTAGTCAAACTAGGTCAAGTGCTGACTTACAGTTGACTTTGGGTCAACTGGTCAACTCTGGTCAAACAGGGTCAATTTTAGTCTAATATAAAGTGTACTTCGTTATTTGTACGTTGAAACTTACGGCACGCAAATCGAGATAAGAAGATTATCGGTAAGGCTGATAATCTTATTATAGTGATCCACGTGTCCAACTTGTCAATTTCAGCGATGTGAGATCACTGGAATTGGCTGATCTCAGTTTCGTTGTACTAATCCCGAAATACGAACATTATATGAATTAATTATTAATTAATTATAAAAAGGTTAAACTCAGAGAAATTATCAACAAACATTGTCGGACGATGAAATGAACATCGCCAACGTGTCCAGAATGGTCAAATTAGCAAGGATAGCCTACCCAACGGTCTAATTTGGACACAAGGGCAAAAAGGTAATTTCGGGTCAAAACGGTGTCCGTGTCGGAGCCGTTTTGCACCAAAAACGTGCAAGAAAATAAGTCTATAAAATATAACAAATTATATTTCCACGAAACCAGAATGTCGATACGAACCCAACGGTATCTCCAGAATTGGATTCCGTTGACCCGATCTCATTTTGGCCCGTTGACCAGAACTTAGAATTCCGGTTTGCACGGAAATGCGTGCCGGAGCCAAGGTTCTCAAAACTCAGCAAACTACCTGTCAACGAGTTCAGAATGATGATACGAACTCAACGGTATCTCCGGAATTGGATTCCGATGAGCCGATCTCAAAATGACCCGTTGGCCCGGATATTGGTATCCGACTTGCACCGAAATGCGTGCTAGACCCAATGTCCACCAAAACCTAGCAAATTATATGTCAACGAGTCCAGAATGACGATACGAACTCAACGGTATATCCGAAATTGGATTCCGATGAGCCGACGTCAAAAAGTCCCGTTGACCCAGAATGTGGGACCCGCTTTGCACCGAAATGCGTGCCCGGGCCCACGTTCTCCAAATCTAACAAATTATATATGAAAATATACCAGAACGACGCCACAAGTCTAATGGTGGTGTCAGAAATGAAATCTGGAGTCCCGTGTTCAAAAATGGAATTTTACAAGTTGGAAATTATGAATTCGGACGACCAACTTTGGCGTCGAATTCAACCAATCAAACAAGCTCACAATGAAACAAAACTGGAGGGGTAGTAAGAGGGTTATACCAGCTTCGCACCGGAACTGGTAGCATGCCAAAAGGAGCTGCGGTGGAGGAGATACAAGCTGACGAAGTTGGCCCCGTAAAACTGTCCAAATTTAATACAATTTAAACGGTCAACTTGGTGGCCGCTTTTCATGTATCAAACGATAAAATTAACGGACGAAAATTGACAGGGATGAAGGTGGATATACCAAGATTGCGACGGAGCGAAGAAATCATCGATCCGACGGTCTGATCTCCGGGAAAACGCGCTCGAAGTCGCTGCAACGGAGCGCCAAAACGGACTCAATCTCGCGTGCGTCACGACGGGATGTCGTTCAAAACGTACGAATCGCCTCGACGGCGCGTCCCGGAGAACGATGGCCGTTAGGGGAGGCTCGTCCATGGAGGGGGAGCACGGCCAAGGGCCCACGGCGGCCCGCACGGCGGCGTGGCGGTGCGCGACGGCGGCCCACGCGCGCGCGTGCGTGCGCGCCTGTGCACGCATGTGGCCGCTGTCGAAGGTTGCTGCTGCAGCTGGTGGCCGCGGCGGCGCGCTGCCTGGCCGGCGACGACGTTGGCCGTGCGGCCAAGGGGCGGCGGCGCCCTCGACGAGGGTGGAGGTGGTGATGGCAGATGTGGTGGCGGAATGGTGGCGGCGATAAAGTGGAAGAGATGGAGGAGGAGGGAAGTAGGAGGAGGAGGAGGCCGAGGTGGGGGAGGCCGACGGCCAGGGGGTGGCCGGAGGTCGGACATGGTGGTCGGGGAGGTGAGGTGAGGAAGGAGATGGTTGCATGGCTGTGTTGTAGTATGGTGTATATTATTGTTGTTGTGTTGAAAACTAGAAAGGGAGAGAGAGAAAGAAAGGATAACAATCAATGAAGTGAGAGAGAAGATTCTCTCCAATTATTTTAGGGCCGGCCACACATGGCTGTGAGGGGATAAAGGAGTTATCATGGAATGAATGGTGAGGATTTAGTATAGGAAAATCAAAGGCTAGAAATTAAATAGAGAAAAATTGGCCAATTCCAATAGGAATTAAATAAATAGAAATCTCCAAAAAATATAAAAAAATATGTAGGAGATTACTTGATATTCTTGGGCAAGAATTATGAGGGTGTCATGATGGAGGAAATTATGGAGCTGGACTGGACTCGGTGGAGCCGAATTTGGTCAAAACTGGACATTGTGCAAAAATTCAATTAAAATTAGGTGTTGATGATCATGAGTGAATAAGTAGCACAAGGGGATTCCAATAAATAGGACACAAGTGGCGGACGGGTAGTAGGCTCAATGTGGGCCATGTCCATAATTGGGACTGACAGGTTTTGGTCGACAGGGGACCCACAAATCAAGTTGAAAAATGAATGTGACGCCGTGGAGTGAAATAAAATCGGGTCACGCGTCGGAAAAGTTGTACGAATCAAATGGAGCTCAAAATGACGTATCTGAGTGGGACACAAAGGTCATGGGTGACGAGCGTCTCGAGTAGATCATCAATGAGGAGTTGGTTTTAAGAAACTGACTGGTCTTGCGCTCCCAATTTAAATGTCATGGTAACGCGCTGAAAATGATCAAGGAAAAGAGTGGGAAAATAAATATCAATCAAATGGTCTAAACCGACCCGAAGTTCAGCGAAGCAGAAAGAGCACAAGAGAACAAGTTTGGATGGGACACTATATACCGTCATGAAGGTAATCGTGTCCACTCCAAAACTCGTGAAGAAGATTTCCAGAGTTGAGCATCCCTGATACTCCAAATATCAATGGCACGGGAAAGTACACTTAAGGAAAAATAACAAAATAAATTATTTATCGAAATAAAAATCAATCAGGAAAATAAATAAAATAAAAAAAATAACCCGAAATTCAGGGTGCTCACATCCTACCCACCTTATAAAAATTTCGTCCTCGAAATTAAAATGTCCCTACTCCCTCTAGGTCAAACCCCCATAATCAAAGTCCCAGATTAAAACAAATCATGTGATCAAAAGGGCTACATACAGGGTCATGGCATACGGTGGTAGTGAAAGTCTCATCTAGGTATACTAGTCATGCTAAAACAAAACGGTCATAGGGTATCAAAATACACAAGCAGTCTAGGGTGTTAAACCAAAGTTACGGAAACAACAAACCATCAAAACTGTAAGGCAGTCTACCATCCTATATGAAACTTGGTACTCAACAAAAAATAAAATAAAGGTAACTACCAATTATCCGAAAAAGTACTATCCCAAGAAAATCAAAATCACAAGTTAAAGGATTGAAAGTTAATTTCATGGAAATCTAATCAAAATATATATTAAGAACATTTAGTCTCGATACGATCTAAGTTGATCGAATTGGAGAAATCAAAATTTAGGCAATATGGAGGACAGTTCAACAAGGTCTGAGAACGAACATACAAGGATGGAGATTCAGGTCATAATCAAATTTAATTCAATATAGTATAACTCAAGATATCAATATGATAAGAAAAGGTGATCGAAGTCGATTTGGTCGTGATTGAGGAAACTAGGGTTCAATGGTATTGAAAAACCCTTTTAGAGGAAAACGGGAAAAGATTTCATACGAAGTCAGTAAATCATCTCTCTCTAACACTATCAGTTTATCATTTGCCAAACCATTTATATATTTTTTTTTCACAAGTCCCCATATGAAAATCAACCCTTATATGACTATCATTGAAATTTCTATAACCTTCAGTCATCTAAATTTTACCATGATCACCATAGACAAAATTTTAAACTTCTAAAAATATTTTCCTCGAAACATACCCGTCATATTTAGGAGTCAACACTTATTCATTTAATCTAATTTTCAAATTCCTTCACCTCGTCCTAATTTAGATCCGAAACCTTTAAATCCAGTTTATGAAATCCTCGAACTTGTTTAAATCAAGTCTCGTATTTATTCAACCCTAATACCACCATGTCATACAAAATTTATTCTTATTTATAAATCAACCTTCATATTTCTTCAATGTTCACCTTCAATTATTATCCTTTTGAATTCTACACATTTTTTTCATCCAATAATAATTCCTATAACTTAAAATCCTTGTGTTCTCTCTGTCTTTAGTCATTTCTTACAATACCTTATTAAATTTCGTATCATTATTGTATTTCGTTAAAATCTTCTTCCCATTGCTAAATCCTTAAATTTAACATCATAGCCTTAATGTGTAACGTCTCAAGAATTAATAACCAAAATTTATTCAAGTTCTCAAAACTAAATTGACCCCGACTATCATTATCAAATTTTTTTTTGACCTACATCCGTGAATTACTCATAACCAAATTTTCCGCAATTGTTTCTACATTGATAACATTTATCACTCAATTCCATTCTAAACCTTAACCACATTTCTATCTCAATTTTTTTTCATTTGACATCCAACATTTGATTCCTACAAAATTATCATAAGATAACCAACTACGTCATTCCCGAACTAGATGATTTACGTCACTTCCTCAACATTTCTCAGATAAAAACGATATGCAGATTCAAGAGTTCAAGTACAGCTGACAGAACGAGATACGAGACGGAATTGATATAATCAGGATAGTTGTATAAGACAAGGGATAACGGTACTAAAATATTGGCAGGAAAGAAATTGTAGTAAAATCTGTGCTGCTTATCCGTTTTAAAAGAGGAAACCATATTTGAAACCCAGCACTAAAATATCAATCCCAAGATAAGTCTAGCAAAAATCATTGATTCATCGTATTAAAAAGAATTCATAGAAGAAGTTACACAAAGGTTTATGAAAATAGCTAAAGCTACACCTAGTTAAATAACAAGAAACTAGGCAACAAAAAAAAATAATTCCTTTTTTTTTGAATGACTGAGAAAAGTAGAGAAAACATGTTCAAAATATTTTAAGCACAATCTGATAATCATATGCGTCTATCCAAAATCATGGTACTCTAAATCCTCATCATACTAGTAAGCAAGGCTACGATAATCACAGAGCACTTGACTTATGCACATATCTCTAGAATCATGGTATTTAACATTTTCGCGGTGTCGCATGCTTGGCTGCGAAAATCTTAAATTCCCACACCCGAGAAATACATCCAGAGTCAGACTATATGTCCTCACCATGCTGGCTAATGTGACTATAGAAGACTAGATTCCATAACATAGATGACCTAGCCCATATAATTTCATCTTACCAAAAATCAAATTAAATCAACAATGAATACTCAAAAATCAAATCAAAGTTTATTAACGAACATCAAAATTCAAAAGTGAACACAATCCATCAAAATGCAAACTCGAATGCAACAGCTATCATCAAAATTCAAAATTCGAAAATCTTCCATCAAAATAAATACAAACTCCAATTCAACAATAATCCGTAAAAAAAATCAAATTTAACAACAAAAGTAAAATAAATTAAATCAAGGGAAAAAGAAGAGAGTTTTCAAATCGAAGTTAAATAAGATTCTCATGGGTCGTCCCGAAAATCTCTCAAGGGTTCCTATCTGTGATTGAGTACCTTCAAAATATTATATTCCTAGTGCAGGCTGTAGTGGTACTCTAGTTCGAATACCACTACACTTTTAGTCTCGACCTGCATGGGCCACCACTAAAAACGTGTCACGACCCGCACCCTAGAGTTAGGGTACAAGAACATAACAACGCCCAGCCTACGCCGCAGTGTCGGTGGTAGAATGCTGTCCTAGGTCTCAATGCATCTAACAGTATAAGACTAAACAGTTTATACTCCCCGAATGGGGATGACATAGCAGATACAGACTCAATCACATCTAAGGTAGAGCATGATAAGGATAGGTAAAACATGAAATCCAAAATAAATACAGGAGATAGAAGTCTAAGTGTCTAAGATACATGAACCCAGAAGTACATCTCAAAACTCAAATAAAGATACAGTAATCCACAAAGTAAATACAACTCCAGACAAAATGAAATAACTACCTAAACAACCTCTAATGTGTCTCCTCTAGGCTAGCAGGCACCTCCAGGCTATCTGTGAAATTTATCAACAGGTCCAGTCAGGACTGGAGCGAGTACAGTACATCTCAACAGATCATAGCAGGTTAGAAAGTAAAAATATGCAGTAAAGTAAGATACAGGTACTAAGGAAATGCGGTATGTAAACAGGAAGAGAACTGTAATGTAAATATCTACTATACATAGAGAACTAGCAGTGACTAGTGAATCAGAGTACGAGATAGCACATGTGAACAGGACAGATTTGCACAGGATGTCGAGGTGCACAGGAATCTACACTACAAGGAATTGTTCACACGACTACTAGCACTCCCCCGTATCCCCAATCAATACACAAGGATCTAAACAGGTTATGTTATTGCACAGGATATCACATGGGGGCCCATATAGGGTGCACATGATAGTATACATGGGAGCTTCGTGAACATAAGAGTACAAGATTCACAGGAGTGCACATGTAATGAAAGCACAGGAGTACACAATGTAAGTGAAACGCACAAGCACAATGTACCCGATGCTCCCGAGGGGGATAACATCGCATGTAGAGATCCATATAGTACCAATCCGTGTGACCAACGTGATAGTACAAGTAAAGTAATCTACTGCAGGAAATAATTCTAAGCAGGATATGAAATAATCATAGAATGTACTCGCCTCGATAACCTGAACAGCTAATAAGTATAGGGGGGTCCCACTGAAGCTACAGAGTCCTATTTAAAGCAACACAGGTTACAAGGTGTTCAAGTTGTAAATAAGTGAAACTCTATAATCAATCTACATTATTCTAGGTTCTTCTAAGTCAAAACAACTCTAGGTCGACTCCGGTCAATTATCTAGTCAAACTAGGTCAAGTGTTGACTTACAGTTGACTTTTGGTCAACTGGTCAACTCTGGTCAAACTGGGTCAATTTTAGTCTAATATAAAGTGTACTTCGTTATTTGTACGTTGAAACTTACGGCACGCAAATCGAGATAAAAAGATTATCGGTAAGGCTGATAATCTTATTATAGTGATCCACGTGTCCAACTTGTCAATTTCAGCGATGTGAGATCACTGGAATTGGCTGATCTCAGTTTCGTTGTACTAATCCCGAAATACGAACATTATATGATTTAATTATTAATTAATTATAAAAAGGTTAAACTCAGAGAAATTATCAACAAACATTGTCGGACGATGAAATGAACATCGCCAACGTGTCCAGAATGGTCAAATTAGCTAGGATAGACTATCCAACGGTCTAATTTGGACACAAGGGCAAAAAGGAAATTTCGGGTCAAAACGGTGTCCGTGTCGGAACCGTTTTGCACCGAAAAATGTGCAAGAAAATAAGTCTATAAAATATAACAAATTATATGTCCACGAAACCAGAATGTCGATACGAACCCAACGGTATCTCCAGAATTGGATTCCGTTGACCCGATCTCATTTTGGCCCGTTGACCAGAACTTGGAATTCCGGTTTGCACGAAAATGCGTGCCGGAGCCAAGGTTCTCAAAACTCAGCAAACTACCTGTCAACGAGTCCAGAATGATGATACGAACTCAACGGTATCTCCGGAATTGGATTCCGATGATCCGATCTCAAAATGACCCGTTGGCCCGGATATTGGTATCCGATTTGCACCGAAATGCGTGCCAGACCCAATGTCCACCAAAACCTAGCAAATTATATGTCAACGAGTCCAGAATGACGATACGAACTCAACGGTATATCCAGAATTGGATTCCGATGAGCCGACGTCAAAAAGTCCCGTTGACCCAGAATGTGGGACCCGCTTTGCACCGAAATGCGTGCCCGGGCCCACGTTCTCCAAATCTAACAAATTATATATGAAAACATGCCAGAACGACGCCACAAGTCTAATGGTGGTGTCAGAAATGAAATCTGGAGTCCCGTGTTCAAAAATGGAATTTTACAAGTTGAAAATTACGAATTCGGACGACCAATTTTGGCGTCGAATTCAACCAATCAAACAAGCTCACAATGAAACGAAACTGGAGGGGTAGTAAGAGGGTTATACCAGCTTCGCAACGGAACAGGTAGCACGCCAAACGGAGCTGCGGTGGAGGAGATACAAGCTGACGAAGTTGGCCCCGCAAAACTGTCCAAATTTAATACAATTTAAACGGTCAACTTGGTGGCCGGTTTTCATGTATCAAACGATAAAATTAACGGACGAAAATTGACAGGGATGAAGGTGGATATACCAAGATTGTGACGGAGCGAAGAAATCGCCGATCCAATGGTCAAATCTCAGGAAAAATACGCTCGAAGTCGCTGCGACGGAGCGCCAAAACTGACTCAATCTCGCGCGCGTCACGACGGGATGTCGTTCAAAACGCACGAATCGCCTCGACGGCGCGTCCCGGAGGACGGTGGCCATCAGGGGAGGCTCGCCCATGGAGGGGGAGCACGGCCAAGGGCCCACGGCTGCCCGCACGACGGCGTGGCGTCGCGCGACGGCGGCCCACGCGCGCGCGTGCGTGCGTGCCTGTGCACGCATGTGGCTGCTGTCGAAAGTTGTTGCTGCAGCTGGTGGCCGCGGCGGCGCGCTGCCTGGCCGGCGACGGCGTTGGCCGTGCGGCCAAGGGGCGGCGGCGCCCTCGACGAGGGTGGAGGTGGTGATGGCAGATGTGGTGGCGGAATGGTGGCGGCGATGAAGTGGAGGAGATGGAGGAGGAGGGAAGTAGGAGGAGGAGGAGGCCGAGGTGGGGGAGGCCGACGGCCAGGGGATGGCCGGAGGTCGGGCATGGTGGTCGGGGAGGTGAGGTGAGGAAGGAGATGGTTGCATGGCTGTGTTGTAGTATGGTGTATATTATTGTTGTTGTGTTGAAAACTAGAAAGGGAGAGAGAGAAAGAAAGGATAACAATCAATGAAGTGAGAAAGAAGATTCTCTCCAATTATTTTAGGGCCGGCCACACATGGCTGTGAGGGGATAAAGGAGTTATCATGGAATGAATGGTGAGGATTTAGTATAGGAAAATCAAAGGCTAGAAATTAAATAGAGGAAAATTGGCCAATTCCAATAGGAATTAAATAAATAGAAATCTCCAAAAAATATAGAAAAATATGTAGGAGATTACTTGATATTTTTGGGCAAGAATTATGAGGGTGTCATGATGGAGGAAATCATGGAGCTGGACTGGACTCGGTGGAGCCGAATTTGGTCAAAACTGGACATTGTGCAAAAATTCAATTAAAATTAGGTGTTGATGATCATGAGTGAATAAGTAGCACAAGGGGATTCCAATAAATGGGACACAAGTGGCGGACGGGTAGTAGGCTCAATGTGGGCCATGTCCATAATTGGGGCTGACAGGTTTTGGTCGACAGGGGACCTACAAATCAAGTTGAAAAATGAATGTGACGCCGTGGAGTGAAATAAAATCGGGTCACGCGTCGGAAAAGTTGTGCGAATCAAATGGAGCTCAAAATGACGTATCTGAGTGGGACACAAAGGTCATGGGTGACGAGCGTCTCGAGTAGATCATCAATGAGGAGTTGGTTTCAAGAAACTGACTGGTCTTGCGCTCCCAATTTAAATGTCATGGTAACGCGCTGAAAATGTTCAAGGAAAAGTGTGGGAAAATAAATATCAATCAAATGGTCTAAACCGACCCGAAGTTCAGCGAAGCAGAAAGAGCACAAGAGAACAAGTTTGGATGGGACACTATATACCGTCATGAAGGTAATCGTGTCCACTCCAAAACTCGTGAAGAAGATTTTCAGAGTTGAGCATCCCTGATACTCCAAATATCAATGGCACGGGAAAGTACACTTAAGGAAAAATAACAAAATAAATTATTTATCGAAATAAAAATCAATCAGGAAAATAAATAAAATAAAAAAAACAACTCGAAATTCAGGGTGTTCACATCTAAAAGAGGGAGAGAGAGAAAGAGGTCGGCTGTGGAGTAAGGGGGGTGTTCTTGCTGGTGAGGTGGAGGGGTGATGTGTGGGTTTGTGTTGAGAGAGAGAGAGATATATATGGTTTGTGTGTGTGTGTATATATATTAATATATATATATATATAAAGAGTGTGAGAATAGAGAGAGAGAGTGAGATATTTAAGAGAGGGGGTGAGAGAGTAGTCGGTTGGGGAGGGGGATTGATGTGCTGTGATGGAGAGGGGTGAGTGTGTGTGTGTGTTTGTATTAATAAAGAGAGAGTGAAAGAGTTATATATATATATATATATATATATATATATATATATATATATATATATATATATATATATATACATACATATACAATATTTGTAAAGTGGAGAGAGAAAAATAAATATTTAAAATAAGAAAAAATTGGGGAAATTATGTGGGGCGTTTGGGCAGTCATAAAAGGGCAACATGGAGCATGGGTTCGGGTTCGGTCGAACCGGGTCGGGTCGAAATCGGACAGGGGGCAATATTCGAATTAAATATGGGTATTTGTAATCACGGAAAAATAAATAATATACGGGAACTCCAATAAATGGGACACAAGCGTCATGCGGGTAGTAGGCTTCATGTGGGCCACGTCCATACTTTGGGTCGACTGGGTTGGGTCGATGTCGGGTCCCGAAATTAAATTGAAAAATAAATCAGGCTTCACGGTAGAAAATAAATCGGCCTAAATCGACCCGAAAGTTGTGCGAAGAAATTGAAGCACAAAATGGAGTGTCTGAGTGGGACACGAAGGTCATGGGTGAAGAGCGTCTCAAGTAGATCATTCATGAGAAGTTGGTTCTGAGAAAACGACTGGTCTGGTGCTCCTGAATTAAAAGTCACGGTAACGTGCAAACGAAGATCAAAGATAAAAGTGGGAATAATTATTCAACGATTAATTGGTCTAAGTTGACCCGAAATTGCGCGATACAAAAAGAGCACAAGGAAACGAGTTCAAGTGGGACACGATATATCAACAGAAAGATAATATTGCCTACTTCAAAACCCATGAAGAGAGTTTACAGAGATTGGCATCCCTGACGCTCCAAAAGTCAAAGTTACGGAAAGGTACATTAATGATCAAAACAATTAAATATTAAAATATTTATTGAAAATAATTCATTTAGAAAAATTTAAAATAGCCCTGAAATTCAGGGGGCTTACAGTAAGGTAATGGTTAGATGATCAATATGTGACCTAAGATGGACTAGATATCTAGGAAAGCTATATTTCTTGGTAGGTAACCCTTAGGTAGGATAGTATCTAACTACCCTAGGGAGCCTAGGCTAGTATCTTAAGAATTAGCGGAGTTTCCTTTGTAATGGGCAAGGTATCGGGAATACCTTGTTAAGGGTAAGTATAGGTATTTACCTAGAAGCTAAGGTATTGAGTTTAGAGTTTAAGATATGGTTAGAACTTGGTTCCCTTGGTTGGTAATGGTCAGAAATAGCGCTCCTAGACTAGTTTTGATTTCAGTTGACCATTTTGACCAAAAGTCAACAAAAGTCAAACTTAGCCTATAAGTGACTAGATTTGACCGAACCCAAACCAGAGTTGACCAGTTGACTGAAAGTCAACAGTTGGTCAATATTTGACTAGTTTGACCCAGAGTTGACTCAGTGTTGACCAGAGTTGACCAGAGTTGACTTTTTGACTAAAAGTCAACTGTAAGTCAACCTTTGACCCAGATTGACCTAGTTTGACTTGGATTGATTTCCTGTGACCTTGTTTGACCTTGGTTGTCCTAGTATGACCTAGTTTGGCTCAGTATAACCTAGTTTAGCTTAGTGTGACTTACTTTGACCTAGTTTTGACTTATACTTGCATATCATGACTAGATTAGTTTTTCTTTCATTATTAAATCATGTTTTGACTTGTAGTATCTCATCTTTAGGTCTGTGATTACTCTGAGCGTCTGTTCACCTTATCAGCTCAGGACCACAGGCGAGTATATTCACTGATAGTTTTCATTGTCTTGATATCTGCTATATTCAATTCAGTTGTAGTGTCTTACTCGATTTTCAGTCACGATAGTTCACGGACTAGTATACGTTGGATCATGACATGGGATATTGTTCCTAGATTTTTTATGGTATATTGGTACATTTTCTGTCTTATTTCGTGCATTGGTATAGACACCGATTCCTAAGAGGACTTGCTGCCCTCTTATGGAATCCCGTGTCATGACGTGTCATGTCCAGATCCATTATGCTATTCGGGGATGGGAGAATTATTAGGGGTTATGTGATCAAAGCCCCATGTCACTATTTTGCTTACGCCACTCTCACCTCACGTAGGGTATAGCAGATACCTCCGTGCGCTTGTTATCCAGGTTGGCCGGCATGACTTTTCGTGAGAACATCGTGTGATTGTCGGGCTAAGTGGATAACCTGACCATGATTCCCTAGCCGATCACATAGCGCTCTAATAATTCAAGTCATATTTTATATTTATTTATCATAGGAGGCTAAGTTCTGTTCGGAAAAAGGGTTACAACCCCGATCCTCGTTTGGTTTAAGGGTTGTAACTCGACTTCCGAATAGTTCCCAAGTCATCCTATATGTGTATTGTCGTTCTATTCAGTACTCACATCTGTTATACATTTCCTGCTGATTTTATCCTGTATTTCATATATTCTACATGCTCTTATGCTATACTGTGATTGGAGACTAGGTTTCGTTCGGGAGAAGGATTACAACTCCGGTCCTTGTTTGGTTTATGGGTTGTAAGTCGGCTTTCGAATGGCTCCAAAGTTTTCACATATCTTTGTCTTGTATTTTATTATACTGTCTCTTATAGAATTTGTCAATTCATATGGAACTGCTGTTAGTGTTTGTACTTGCTCATTTTTCTGACAGGATATCGTTGACAATTTTACAGATGTTTCTGAGGCAGATTGCCCGACCTATTATGGGGACGGGTTAGATGGAGTAGACCTGGACCGTGGCTTGATAGTAGAGCCACTAGATTTTATTCTCCCAGAGTAGTTAGCTTAGTTAGGCTTGTCTGGACTGCGATCCAGCTTTTGTTTTAGACTGTAGTAGTTTATATATTATTTCTGTGACTCTGTGGTGTTGTGTATAGCTTTGGGCTTGTGTGGATCTTGAACTATTTCCTGTTTTCATCTATCATATTTCCTTTCCGTGCTATCTACCTTAGTTTTATTTGTGATTGAGACTGTATTGCTATGTCACCTCCATTCGGAGTGTATATACTATACATGTACCTTTATCTATTTAGCGTAGTTATTGTAGACGACCTATACAGCATTCTACTGCCAATTCTAAGGCGTATGCTGGACGTAACTGCATACTCGTGCCCCTAATCAGGGTGCAGGTCGTGACACATTTTTGTGGTGGCCCATGCAGGTCAGTATCGCAATTAGTGCGATTTCGTAATGGTGCTCAACTTAGAGTACTAATTACGAGCCTGCGACTAGGACATAGGATCTAGGATATGATAGTAGTTACTCAATCATATTTTAGGAAAATTCTGATCTTTTGATTACCGTGACAACTCTTCTTGCATTTGAATTCAATTGTCCTCCTTTGATAATATCTTATCTTGTGCCATATTGATCTCTTGGGTTCAATTCATCCTCAGGATGGCGATTACTCGCTCTCATGCAGCAGGACGTAGTGCAGTTCCAAAGAGATCCGATCCAGTAGGACCTCCACTTTCGGCTGCGGGAGTAGCAGTCTCAGTTCCTGCCCTTCAGGCGGGAGTAGCAGATGAGGGAGTTGCCACCTCAGCTCCTGTCCTTCAGGCGGAAGTAGCAGCGGTAGTTCCACGAGGTCTTCCACCTCCAGCAGCGGGATCGTTCGTGGTCGTTCCTGAGACTGTTCCACCGCCGCCTCCGCTACCGACTGATGCTCAGCAGATGATGGCCCTTCTGCAGCAGATGTTGCAGACCCAAAGCGCACAGGCAGAGGTGTAACGGCAGAGCATGAAGAACTCACACCAGCTGGTGATGGCAGCAATTGAGAGGGTTGTACCGGATACAGTTCAGGATACCCCAGTTCAGCAACAGGGACAGGACCAGAGGCAGACTACTCCGTGCGGCTTCTGCGGGAAGCCGGAGCACACCTGGAAGGTTTACAGGAAGAGGTTGGGCGTGTGTCTATTCTGTAGGGCGCCCGACCACCAGCTGAAGGATTGCCACGTTCGTGGAGTCCGAAGAGGCCAGAATAGAGTACATCAGACACCAGCACGTGACGACCAGCAGCAGGGTTAGGGCAAGAGGCAGGCCATCCAGTGTGCTTTCTACAAGAAGATGGGGCACACAAGGGGAGTTTACAGGAAGAGGCTGGGATTTTATTTATTCTGTGGAGCTCCAGACTACCAGATGAAGAACTGTGCTGCTCGTGCAGCCAGACAGGCAGGCCAGGACAGAGTGCAGCAAGCTAGAGGAGGCCAACAGGGGCGTGCTTTCGCCATGACAGTTGAGGACAGTCAGGCAGCAGCAGGGCAGAGTACAGGTTCCAATCTTTCGATCTCATTTCCGCAATTGCCTCCTTATAACTGTTTGAAATTCGATTCTATATGTTCCTTGATTGTTTGATGAAAATTTTGTTCTTGTGATGTGATTTTTTTGAGTCGTATGGACTAGGTCGCCTTGATTATGAGATTTAGGATCGTCTAGGGTCATGCTAGCAGGCATAGTGAGGACATATAGTCGGATTATGGATGTATTTCTCGGGTGTGAGAATTTAAGGTTTTCGCTGCCAAGCATGCGGTAATGTAAAAATTTTAAATACCATGATTCTAGAGGTATGTACCATAGTCAAGGACTCTGTGATTATCGTAGCCTTGCTCACTAGCATGACGGATATTATGAGTATCATGATTCTGGACAGACACATATGATTGTCGAACTGCATGATTTTTCTGTGTTTACTTTATTTTAATTTTTGAGGATGTCACGACCCGCACCCTAGAGTAAGGGCACGAGACGTGGGTACGTCCAGCCTACGCCGCAGTACCGGCGATAGAACGCTGTCCTAGGTCACAACATCTAACAATATATCTATAACAGTTTATACTCTCCGTATGGGGGTGATATAGCAATAATAAACTCAATCACAACTAAGGAAGAGATAGCACGATATGAAATAGAACTCAAGAAAAAAATAGATGAAATAGTAGTCTAAGATAATCCCAGCAATATCCAACAGTACAAGGTCTCAGATACAGAATGAAAGAATATATACATCTCAGAATAAGTCTAGCTAAAACATGTCTCATGACTACATAAAGGAAGATAAGCCTAACTAATCTAAACTTAGGCAATCGGGGTGATATCCTCAGCTAGAGCTGGGTCCTCCTGAGGGTCCAGCTCGCAGGTGTCATCTAAGGCTGCCCCGTAGTAAGTGTCCAGGCAGGCCTCCTCCTCGTCCTCTGTAATATTTTCAACAGGTCCAGTCAGGACAGGAGCGAGGACAGTACATCTCAACAATTCATAGCAGGTTAGAAATTATAAACATGCAGTAAAGTAAGATACAGGTACTGAAAGAAAGCAATATGTAAACAGAGAGAGAACTGTAATAGAAATATCTACTGTACATAGAGAACTAGCAGTGACTAGTGAGTCAGAGTACAATATAGACATGTAAATGGCCCGGGATGATTCTGAGAAGACACTACGGAATGATTCTGTGAAGATACTACTAATGTATTATTCACATGTCCATTTCTACTCCCTCGTACCCCCAATCAATACACAAGGATCCAACCAGGTTATGTTATGATTCCATGTACAGACCCCGAAGGTGGTAAGCCCCCGAAGGGTGGTACATAGTAGACCCATAAATGGGATAAGGATTCCAGGAAGACTCTGTGATCATAAGAGTATATGTCACAAGTAATCGAAGAACCAACGAAGCATAGTGATACGCCATGTAAGTGAAACGCACAAAACATGTAGTACCCGATGCTCCCTAAGGATAACATCTCAAGAAGGGATCCATATAGTACCAATCCGTGTGACCAACGTGACAGTACAAGTAAAGTAATCTACTGCAGAAAATAATTCTAAGCAAGATATGAAATGATCAGAGAATGTACTCGCCTGTATCTGAGTGTCCAATATGAAACGTACTGTCCAAGGAGTGGTGTCTGGCTCCTAATCAGAACAGCACAAGTCACAACAAGTCTAAAATGATAAAATGAAGCTCTGCTATGCATTCTACATGATTCTAGGTCAATCTAGGCCAAAGTCAACTCTTGGTCAACTCTGGTCAACCCTAGAAGTCAAACTAGGTCAACCAAGTCTAACTAGGCTATACTAAGTCTAATACTGTAGTACAAGCCCTATCTAGTCTCACCAAGCTATACCAAACTACCTAGGCCTATTCTCAACACAAGTATACACAATACCTATATATAGTAAATACCCAAGTTATACACATATGGCATATACATGAACTTGCATAACCCATACAACCTCATATGCATACTATCATGGCATCCCCCCCCCATACTCTATATATATCTATATATAAAACCACACTCATATATATAGGAACATGTATATCACAATGCTTATATTAACTTACATATATATAAATACATTTGCATTACATATATATAGTCACATATATAGACTGTGCATTAGGTAGGCATATAGGGAAACATGAATAAATGTATGTGTGTGCAACATGAGATTGTGTGTGTGTATAAGTGTAGCTGTGTGGGTGTGGAAAGGCAATCAATGTGCAGGAATATACACAAGACAGTGAAAGGAAGAGAGGGCAGTATGTGTCAAAGGAGTGCACTGGACTGCTCATAGGACAGCAGTGACAGCCCAAACTCTCATCAAACTCCAACTTAGTTCAACCAAGTCAACATACATTCCCAGGTTTGTGTCTGTGAACAATGTATTAGCAGGATATGGGATGAAATCTGGAACAAAGAAAAATGGCAAGGACTGATAATAGTAAGCTAACAATGTGTGAACCACAAAACAGTGTCAATGTATATCCTGAAATTCAGTGAATGGAACCTGGACAGTTAACATTTGAGTGAATATCAGTTGGCAGTTATTAAGGAACAGTGAGCCACTATAAGCCTAAAAATTCACTTAACCAATATCATTCAAGCCTTCATAAAACACAGGGAACAGTTATACAGTTGGGAATTAACTAGCCTACACTCACAGGTAACAGGAAGTAGGAAATAGTGTAGTGTATATCATACAGTGTGTTAGTGAGGCATTACAATAGTGTAGCTGTGTCAAATAGGAAATTAACAACCAAAGAGCATTAAGTAGAAACATATCAGTGAAGATTTAAATAGGAAAACTCAGGTTACACAAATTCTCAGGTTTGAATTTGCACAGGAAACCCAATTCAGTTAAATCATAATAAACAACATTCCTACCCAGTTTTAGAGCTAATGAATCACAGGTTATTTAAGGAGAACAACATTGCAATAGGTGAAAAGGAATTTAGTTTGCAATTCTAACAATATCCCACTGTCCAGACCATGACAGTTCAGGCCACACATTTAAAACCCCATATCTCAACCAATCCTCAATACAATTCACCCCAAATTCATACAATAGCTAGACTACATATAGAAGAAATGATTTAGGAGCTAAAACCATTATGTAACAGTATTAAACAGGCCAAAAATTGATGGCAAAGTTCAACATTTATAAACTGGAAATTCTCAGGTTTGTGTGTATCAGGAAATTGGGCATTTCGAGCATTCACAAGTCAAAACAATGTAAAATACAAAAACAGAGGTTGGTAGTGTATAAACACATCATATATGCGTCCCACAACCTTTTCGTGTCCACTAAGATGGACACAAATGTGTCCAGGCAAACAGGATACAAAATCAGTGTGAAAGCAGGCCAATCCCCGTGCGTCGAGGATTCCTCCCTCGATACGCCACGTGGGCCCACGAAACTTGACACGTGGCATGTCAGTCACTGCCTCAAGAGGCGTGTCAAGTTTCGTGTCAAACAAATACGTGTCGTGTCCGCTACAGGGCCCGAGTAGCAGGGGATCCCTGTAGCACGCCAACGTGTGCACGCGCATGTCCAAGCCGTAAATCTGATACGAAACGACACTGATACTACCACAGCAGATCAAAAACGCATAAGCAATAGGAAAACTAACATTCCTGTTTAAAAACAAATTGAAAATAACACCTACAGCCCCTTTGTGGCATTTTCACAAACACCAGTGTAGGAACACAGACACGTGTCCAAAACGGACACAAAACCCAAGACACCCGACACGAATCCTATCCAGAATCTTAGGGGACCCTTAGGGCTTCCTATTGGTGAAGACAAAATGAAAATCCATGGAGAAATGGGAAAGTTACCTATTGATGAACAATGGGTGAAAAATCCCCAAATGGAATGATTTCCTCAACCACCCAAAACCTCACAAATTATTTCCTTCCTGTCAAAAATCAATACCAACAGCAAGAACAATATTATTAGGATCTAATGCAACTAGTTTGGAGGAAAAGGGACCTAAAATTGATTTATTATGAATTTCTAAAGATAGGAGCTCACCTCTTTCTTCTTGAAATAAATTTCCTAAGGAAGGAGGCTAGCCCTAGAATTTAGGAGGGATTTTATAGTGGGGGAATCCCTAGGTTAGCTGGACAAAATGTTAGGGTTAGGGTTTGGTCACTTGACTAATGGGCTTTGGGCTTAGTTACATAAGCTATGGTTTAATTGATTAATAAAGACTCTAAGTCATAAGTCATGGCTTGTGGCTTTCTAATTTCTATAGCTAAATAGGTTCTAATGACCTAACCATAGATTAGGCTAGCTTAGACTAGAGTCACAAATTCTAACCAAGCTCAAACTAACTAGGGTTAGCTCCTAGGTTGATCTACATGGGTCCAAACTAGCCAAAATCAACCTAGTCCAAACAATGCCAAAATAAATCCCAAAAATTCCCATAAATTCTAATTAATTCTAATAAACTTAAATTACCCCAAAAATGAAAAAAATACCCTCACACTAGAAATGTGGTAGTGACAAATCTACCCTCCTTAAAAGAATTTCGTCCTCGAAATTAAAAGGAGAAATGTAACTGATGAGAAGGATAGAAAGCATACCTCATGGTCCAAAAAGATAAGGGTAGCGCTCGCGCATCTCATCCTCCCTCTCCCAGGTAGACTCTCATGGAGAATGATGCCTCCATGCGACGCGTACCAAAGGTATCACCTGGTTCCTCAGGACCTTCTTCCGTCGATCCAACACCTCCACTGGCTGCTCTGGATAGCTGAGAGAAGGACCAACCTCAATCTCCGAATGATCGAGCACATGGCTAGGGTCAGCCACGTACCGTCTCAACTGTGATACATGGAATACGTTGTGGACCCCCACAAGTGCAGGCGACAAGTCTAGCCTGTATGCCACGTCACCGACTCTCCCGCTGATAACGAAAGGGCCGATGAAGCACGGGCTAAGCTTCCCGTCTCCACCAAAACGTATCATACCACGAGTCGGAGATATCCTCAAGAAAACCTGGTCTCCGACCTAATCACAAGCAAGGTCTCAATTAATTATAATAAACAAATATGATCAAAATTATAAACAAATAACCTAAATCTAATCCTACTCTAATCTGTACCTCAAACTCCAAGGGCCTCCGATGGCTATCGGCCCAGTGCCGATGTCTGTCCTGCGCCACTCGAAGTCTGTCCCTGATGAGCTTCACCTTCTCGATCGCATCCACTACCATCTCTGGCCCCAGTAAAGCTCGCTCACCAATATCATCCCAGGATAAGGGTGTACGGCACCTATGCCCGTACAGAGCCTCGAAAGGTGACATCTCAATGCTGGCCTGGAAACTATTGTTGTAGGCAAACTCCACCAAATAAAGATGATCCTCCCAGGAACCTCCAAAGTCTAGGACGCACGTCCGCAGCATATCCTCAAGGGTCTGAATAGTCCGCTCTGACTGTCCGTCCGTCTGGGGGTGGTATGCAGTACTAAACTTGAGCTGAGTGCCCAAGCTGGTCTGCAGACTCCTCCAGAAATGGAAAGTAAAATGGCTATCCCGATCTGAGACGATGCTGACCGGAACTCCGTGGATCCTGACTATCTGCCGCATATACATTTCCGCCAGCCTCTCTGTAGACGTACCCACCTTGAATGGCAAAAAGTGGGCCGATTTGGTCAACCTGTCAACGATGACCCAAATCGCGTCTTTTTCTCCTGGACTACGCGACAATCCTGATACGAAGTCCATAGTGATATGCTCCCATTTCCACTCGGGAATGGGCAGCGGCTGCAACAATCCACCGGGCCTCTGTCTCTCTGCCTTGACCTGCTGACAGACCAAACACCTAGCCACGAAGTGAGCCACCTCCCGCTTTATTCCTGACCACCATACATGCTCCCGCAGATCTCGGTACATCTTATTGGCACCCGGGTGTATAGAGTACTGAGATCTGTGGGCCTCCTGCATAACCTGCTCTCTGAGATCTCCGCTGGGCACACACAATCTGGTACCGTGCCTCAGGGCACCATCCTCTGCAAGTGAAAACTCAGCATCCTCCACTCCTATACTGATCTGCTCTCTGATACTCTGCAGAGCCACATCCTCGAACTGGGCCACCTTGATCCTGTCTATCAAGTCCGACTGAATCTGTATCCCCCATAGCTGCATCTGCACTCCAGGCACGATCACCTCAATCCCAAGGCTCTCCAAGTCGGTAAGCAAATGCCGATCCATAGTCAAACACATGGCTGTCGGATACCTACTCAAGGCATCGGCAACCACGTTGGCCTTCCCTGGATGATACTGCAGGGCAATATCGAAGTCCTTCATCAACTCCAACCATCTGCGCTGCCTCATGTTCAACTCCTTCTGAGTGAACACATACTTTAAGCTCTTGTGATCTGTGAAGATCTCCACCCTCTCACCATACAGATAATGCTTTCACAGCTTCAATGCAAAAATTACTGCTGCCAGCTCCAGGTCGTGGGTAAGGTAGTTCTTCTCATAGGGACGTAATTGCCTGGAAGCATAAGCAATTATCTTTTCGTGCTGCTGCAACACACAACCCAGCCCCTTCCCTGAAGCATCACTATAAATAGTAAAACCACCTGATCCTGAAGGCAACGTCAGAATCGGAGCTGTCGTCAGCCGCTTCTTCAACTCATTAAAAGCTGCCTGACACTCCTCTGACCAAACGAACTCAGTATCCTTCCGGGTCAACCGAGTCAACGGCTCTGCAACTCGGGAGAAATCATGCACAAATCTCCGATAGTATCCTGCTAGCCCCAGGAAACTTCTGATCTCCGCAACTGAAGTCGGCGCTGCCCATGCCTCAACTGCTACAATCTTCTTGGGGTCAACTGAGATACCATCTCCAGTCACCACATGCCCCAAGAAGTCCACCCGATCCAAGAAGAACTCACACTTGGAGAGCTTCCCATAAAGCTGCTCCCGCCTGAGAGTCTCCAGCACGATCCTCAGATGCTCCTCGTGCTCCTCCTCAGTCTTGGAATATACCAAAATATCGTCTATGAACACCACCATAAACTGATCCAGATACTGATGGAACACCTTGTTCATCAGGTTCATAAACACTGTTGGTGCATTGGTTAGCCCAAACGGCATAACCAAAAACTCGAACTGCCTGTACCGCGTCCTGAAAGCGGTCTTGGGAATATCCTCCCTTTTCACCTACACCTAGTGATATCCCGACCTCAGATCAATCTTGGAAAATACCCGAGCTCCGCTCAACTGGTCAAATAGATCGTCGATCCGCGGCAGTGGGTATTTGTTCTTGATCGTGAGGTTGTTGAGTGCCCTATAGTCAATACACATGCGTACTGACCCATCCTTCTTCGGCACGAACAACACTGGTGCACCCCATGGTGACGAACTCGAGCGGATGAAGCCCTTGTCCTGTAGCTCATCCACCTGCTTCTTCAGCTCTACCAGCTCGCTGTTGTTCACCCGATAGACATGCTGAGAGATGGGTTCCGTTCCTGGAACCAAGTCTATCGAGAACTCTATGTCCCTGTCTGGTGGTAATCCCGGCAACTCCTCTGGGAAAACATCCATATAATCTGCTATCAAGGGATGTGGAATCGTCTACTCCTCGACCGAGACTCTACAGAAGACTCCGCTGCTCTGCTCTGCCTGACGTCTGGAGTACTCGAACTCTGGCTCCCCCGGCGCTCTGAACAGAACTCTACCCCCTCTGCAATCAATGCTGGCGTGGTGCCTGCTCAACCAATCCATGCCTAGTACTATATCGTAGTTCGGCAGTGGCATTACGAGCAGGCTCACCTCCAACTCACGGCCTCCCAAAACTACTCTCCGACCCTTACAAATATCACTCACGAGGATAATGCCACCCCCGGTCGTGATCTTGTAAGTCCTAGGCAACGACTCAGCTACTATACCATGCCTAATCGTAAAAGATACTGAAATGAAGCTATGCGAAGCACCAGAATCAAACAATGCAAATGCCGGACTGGAGTCGAGGAGAATCGAACCTGCAATCAGCTCCCCGATGACCTACGCATCCTCTGCTGCCATGGCGAATCCTCGTCCCTGCTGGCCTCCCCTGGCCTGCTGCTGGTGCTGAACAAATCTCTGCTGCTGCGTCGGCAGGGCTGGTCCCACTGCTGACCTGCTGGAGCCCTGGCTCCTCCTTCCGGGCCTGCTCATGCTATACGGCACTCCCTCATCTGGTGGTCTGCTGAACCACACTTCAGGCACTGGCCCAGCCTCTTTCGGCACTCATTGGCGACATGCTCGGGCTTTTTGCAGTAGGCACAAGTGATAACCTGCCTCTGGCCCTGCTGGTGCTGCCTCGGCTGCTGCTGCTGATGAACCGGCCTATGCTGAATTGGCTGCGGCTGGAACTGCCTCGGCTGCTGGAACTGAAAGTGTGGCCTCTTGGCCTGACCTCCGCTGCTGCTGCTGCCCCCAACTGGGTCTCGCCCCCTCTTGAGCCTAAGCTCAAGATCATCCTCTGCAGCTAGTGCGTCCACCAGGATCTCCTCAAATGTAGCGCTACGGGCGTTCTTGGTGTAGGACTTGACCTCCTTTACCAAGCCCTTTCGGAACCTCCGGGCCTTCGTCGTCTCTAACAAGTCCTCCATAAATCTGCTCAGGCAGCAGAACTCTCCTGCGTACTCCTCTACAGACTGGCTCCCCTGAACTAGGGCCTCAAACTGGGTCTCGAGGGCTCCCAGCGCTGCGTCCGGAAAGAACTTCTCCTTGAACAGCTTCTTGAATGCTGCCCAAGTCTGTCCTGCTGTGCCGACCCTCGGGTCGGTCTGGTACCATGTACGGGCCAGATCCTGCATCATGCTGGCTGCTGCCTCAATCTGGAGCCTCGTCAGAATCTCAGCCAACCGGAATATCTCCTCCATGTGCTCGATCCACTCGTCGGCATACAAGATCTCCTCTGTCCCGCGGAAGTCCCTCGAGTGCATCTTCTGGAAATCCTGTATGCCCTTCTTCCGTGGCTGGTGCGGCTGTGGGGCTGCCGCCGGCTGAGCTATGACTCTCTCTACTGCCGTCACTGCCAGCTCAATGCCTCGAGTGAGCTCTGCCGTCTGCCTCTGCTGCTGGGTCTGCTGACCCTCCATGTACTGCCTGAAGAAGGCCAACAGCTGAACGGCGTTAACTGTCCCTACAGGTGGCCGCTGGTAAGGATCCTCTGGGAAAACTAGGTCCTGCCTCCGAGCCGGTGGATTCATACCCCCTGCTGCGGCTGCCGAGGTCTCAATACGAGCTGAGGTGGCAGGAGCTGCAGTCCCCTGGCCTTGCTGTACTGGCTGAGAGGTAGCAGTCCCCTCTATAGCATCCTCATGGACGGCACGCTGCGATCGAGTCTCTACCATCCTGAAGATAGACAAACAAGAGTATCAATTTCTGAGAAAGAAGCAAAATAACAAAGGCGGACAATTATAATTCAAAGGATCAGCTGACAAAAGGATTTAGATGGCAATAAAAGAATTTTTCCTAAAGTGATTGAGTACCTTAAAATTAATGTCCTATAACTTACTGCAGGCTGTAGTGATACTCTAGTTCGAATACCACTATACTTCTAGTCTAGACCTGCATGGGCCACCACTAAAAACGTGTCACGACCCGCACCCTAGAGTAAGGGCACGAGACGTGGGTACGTCCAGCCTACGTCGTAGTGTCGGCGGTAGAACGATGTCCTAGGTCACAACATCTAACAATATATCTATAACAGTTTATACTCCCCGAATGGGGGTGACATAGCAATAATAAACTCAATCACAACTAAGGAAGAGATAGCACGATATGAAATAGAACTCAAGGAAACAAATAGATGAAATAGTAGTCTAAGATAATTCCAGCAATATCTAATAGTACAAGGTCTCAGATACAGAATGAAAGAATATATACATCTCAGAATAAGTCTAGCTAAAACATGTCTCATGACTACATAAAGGGAGATAAGCCTAACTAATCTAAACTTAGGCAATCGGGGTGATATCCTCAGCTAGAGCTGGGTCCTCCTGAGGGTCCAGCTCGTAGGTGTCATCTAAGGCTGCCCCGTAGTAAGTGTCCAGGCAGGCCTCCTCCTCGTCCTCTGTAATATTTTCAACAGGTCCAGTCAGGACAGGAGCGAGCATAGTACATCTCAACAATTCATAGCAGGTTAGAAAATATAAACATGCAGTAAAGTAAAATACAGGTACTGAAAGAAAGCAGTATGTAAACAGAGAGAGAACTGTAATAGAAATATCTACTATACATAGAGAACTAGCAGTGACTAGTGAGTCAGAGTACAATATAGACATGTAAATGGCCTGGGATGATTCTGAGAAGACACTACGGAATGATTCTGTGAAGATACTACTGGTGTATTATTCACATGTCCACTTCTACTCCCCCGTACCCCCAATCAATACACAAGGATCCAACCAGGTTATGTTATGATTCCATGTACAGACCCCGAAGGTGGTAAGCCCCCGAAGGGTGGTACATAGTAGACCCATAAATGTGATAAGGATTCCAGGAAGACTCTGTGATCATAAGAGTATATGTCACAAGTAATCGAAGAACCAACGAAGCATAGTGATACGCCATGTAAGTGAAACGCACAAAACATGTAGTACCCGATGCTCCCTAAGGATAACATCTCAAGAAGGGATACATATAGTACCAATCCGTGTGACCAACGTGACAGTACAAGTAAAGTAATCTACTACAGAAAATAATTCTAAGCAAGATATGAAATGATCAGAGAATGTACTCGCTTGTATCTGAGTGTCCAATATGAAACGTACTGTCCAAGGAGTGGTCTCTAGCTCCTAATCAGAACAGCACAAGTCACAACAAGTCTAAAATGATAAAATGAAGCTCTGCTATGCATTCTACATGATTCTAGGTCAATCTAGGCCAAAGTCAACTCTTGGTCAACTCTGGTCAACCCTAGAAGTCAAACTAGGTCAACCAAGTCTAACTAGGCTATACTAAGTCTAATACTGTAGTACAAGCCCTATCTAGTCTCACCAAGCTATACCAAACTACCTAGGCCTATTCTCAACACAAGTATACACAATACCTATATATAGTAAATACCCAAGTTATACACATATGGCATATACATGAACTTGCATAACCCATACAACCTCATATGCATACTATCATGGCATCCCCCCCCATACTCTATATATATCTATATATAAAACCACACTCATATATATAGGAACATGTATATCACAATGCATATATTAACTTACATATATATAAATACATTTGCATTACATATATATAGTCACATATATAGACTGTGCATTAGGTAGGCATATAGGGAAACATGAATAAATGTATGTGTGTGCAATATGAGATTGTGTGTGTGTATAAGTGTAGCTGTGTGGGTGTGGAAAGGCAATCAATGTGCAGGAATATACACAAGACAGTGAAAGGAAGAGAGGGCAGTATGTGTCAAAGGAGTGCACTGGACTGCTCATAGGACAGTAGTGACAGCCCAAACTCTCATCAAACTCCAACTTAGTTCTACCAAGTCAACACACATTCCCAGGTTTGTGTCTGTGAACAATGTATTAGCAGGATATGGGATGAAATCTGGAACAAAGAACAATGGCAAGGACTGATAATAGTAAGCTAACAATGTGTGAACCACAAAACAGTGTCAATATATATCCTGAAATTCAGTGAATGGAACCTGGACAGTTAACATTTGAGTGAATTTCAGTTGGGAGTTATTAAGGAATAGTGAGCCACTATAAGCCTAAAAATTCACTTAACCAATATCATTCAAGCCTTCATAAAACACAGGGAACAGTTATACAGTTGGGAATTAACTAGCCTACACTCACAGGTAACAGGAAGTAGGAAATAGTGTAGTGTATATCATACAGTGTGTTAGTGAGGCATTACAATAGTGTAGCTGTGTCAAATAGGAAATTAACAACCAAGGAGCATTAAGTAGAAACATATCAGTGAACATTTAAATAGGAAAACTCAGGTTACACAAATTCTCAGGTTTGAATTTGCACAGGAAACCCAATTCAGTTAAATCATAATAAACAACATTCCTACCCAGTTTTAGAGCTAATGAATCACAGGTTATTTAAGGAGAACAAAATTGCAATAGGTGAAAAGGAATTTAGTTTGCAATTCTAACAATATTCTACTGTCCAGACCATGACAGTTCAGGCCACACATTTAAAACCCCATATCTCAACCAATCCTCAATGCAATTCACCCCAAATTCATACCATAGCTAGACTACATATAGGAGAAATGATTTAGGAGCTAAAACCATTATGTAACAGTATTAAACAGGTCAAAAATTGATGGCAAAGTTCAACATTTATAAACTGGAAATTCTCAGGTTTGTGTGTATCAGGAAATTGGGCATTTCGAGCATTCACAAGTCAAAACAATGTAAAATACAAAAACAGAGGTTGGTAGTGTATAAACACATCATATATGCGTCCCACAACCTGTTCGTGTCCACCAAGATGGACACAAACGTGTCCAGGCAAACAGGATACAAAATCAGTCTGAAAGCAGGCCAATCCCCGTGCGTCGAGGATTCCTCCCTCGATACGCCACGTGGGCCCACGAAACTTGGCACGTGGCGTGTCAGTCACTGCCTCAAGAGGCGTATCAAGTTTCGTGTCAAACAAATACGTGTCGTGTCTGCTACAGGGCCCGAGTAGCAGGGGATCCCTGTAGCACGCGCGCGAGCGTGTGCACGCGCGTGTCTAAGCCATAAATCCGACACGAAACGACACTGATACTACCACAGCAGATCAAAAATGCATAAGCAATAGTAAAACTAACATTCCTGTTCAAAAACAAATTGAAAATAACACCTACAGCCCCTTTGTGGCATTTTCACAAACACCAGTGTAGGAACACAGACACGTGTCCAAAACGGACACAAAACCCAAGACACCCGACACGAATCCTATCCAGAATCTTAGGGGACCCTTAGGGCTTCCTATTGGTGAAGACAAAATAAAAATCCATGGAGAAATGGGAAAGTTACCTATTGATGAACAATGGGTGAAAAATCCCCAAATGGAATG
>JANAVB010032617.1:2399209-2496709 GCA_029216955.1 Iris pallida | reverse complement strand
GCGTGGTCGTGTACAGAATAGTAGACACGTCTTGAGAGATTAGTGGCATGTGCGCCACGTCGTCCTGCTTTAGAATGTCAGTTGTCTTAACTTTATCGGGTTGCGCGAGCTTCAGTCAACAAGTCAACATGCGTTAGATTTAAGCTGCATTTACACACGTGGCAGCTTCTGAGTGAACGTCATTCAGGTTGCGCCCAGGCGCCACGAAATGTATAGGACAGCTGTCCACCAACTTTTCCTTGGACGGCACACTTCACGGGATTCGAAGAGATTTTCCTCGTTCTTCGTTGTGTCAGTCGTCGATATGGTCAGGTAATGATGACCATTAAGTGTCAGATGCCATGTAGGCTTTGGCGCAAAAAGGTTGGGCGCAGCCTAATATTAGGCACAATTTGATCTATGGCGCAGTCTACTTCATATCAGTGGAGTTGACTTTTGGGGCGCAACTTGATCACTGATCAGTATATTGAAGGTGCAACTTAATTTTTAAGCTCTACAAGACCCCCTTCACAGTTTTCAAAACTTTAAAGACATTGTAAAGTTTTGGAATACTTTGAATTTTAAGAAAGTTTTGACTGAGTCAAGTTGCGCCAGTCAATGCTCGGTCATCATGATTAAATACCTTTCTTGAAAATATTCAATCCTCTCTTCGTCTTCCGGAGTTTTATTGATTTCTTTCAGTTTCCCATGAGGAATACGAAGAGTCAATTGATTGAGATATATATATGTAGTTGATCTCCGTGTTCTTGAATGGCTCCCAAGAAGAAAGAGATGGAGACCAATGCTGACACCACCACCAAGTCTCCTGAAGCGAGACAAGATATTGCGTCTATAACCTTTTTGTTGGAGGCTGACCCAGCTTTGAGGGCAGTAAATTTTCTGGACTGTTTCGGTTTAACTCCGTCAGTCTTCAATCGTTGCCAATTCAGAAAGACTTCTCAACCTGATGCATCGCTCGGGGATCTATACCCTGCAAGAGTTGGACGCCGCCCTTCGTCAGACTGATGAAGGCAATGACAAAAAATAATGTTCTTAGGCAGAACAACTTTTTTTATTTTTATATCCTTGGCTGTAGGGGTCCACCCGCCTTTATGTAATGAATCCTAGAATTTCTGATTTTGTGTGGCTGTGATTTCGAATAGTGCTCATGGACAAATTCCTTTAACTAATTTTTACTGCTTCTTCTGAAGAACACGTGGCATTTGTTGTACGATTGTAGATGCCTATTTTTAATCCTCTTCCAAAAAAGGATCCTGGAACGACGCACTCACCTCCTCTTTAACTTCTTTAAAAAGGACATCCAGAAAGAATCATTCATATTCTCCCAAACAAATATTTTCCCACAAGGCTTCACTTGCGCTACTTCATTCTGACACTATTTGCTTGCATGCTGTGTCTTCAAAAACTTGTAAGTCTACGCTAGCTATTTCTGAAAATAGGCGCACACTATGGTCCAAATGTTTAGCTCTGATTAGAGGCGCTTATTGCTGACATGCACCAGTTTGATCAGCTTACACTGTGGAGATATGCGCCTGTTGATTGGCGAGTGTTTTTGATGTACGCTTGTTGATTTAGCACACTCTGTTGGGATGTGCCAATTGATAGGAGCAGTCTGCTGATATGCGCCTGTTGATAGGCGCACACTGCTGATATGCGCATGTTGATAGGCACACGCTGCGGATATGCGCATGTTGATAGGCGCACACTATTGATAGATTCTGCTAACTTTTCCTGTTTTGTTAATATTTGCAGGGATTCGGTTAGCAAGCTTCTTCAGAACTGGCGTTGGTGATTTGGATGTCATAGAGGGCATTATTTTGACACTCACATCAGACAGCTCAGGACTCTTCATGTTCAGACAGGTCTTCCTCAGATGGTAGGAAGAGCCTTTATACATGAGAGTTGGATGGTGGAGGGACAGAATTGGGAATCATATCACAAGGGTGATCTCGTTCCTAGTTCCCCTGGCGGGCTGTCTTCTTCCACCAGTTGTATTGACAGCAGCTCATCTTTGGGCTGCTGCACTCTGGGGTTCTCCTCTCGTCTTTCTGAGAGAGAAGACCAGAGTTAATTCTATTGTCTGGCTCGTTGCTTTAGGCCGAGACGTCAAGGAATTGCCACCAACAAATAAGAAGATCAAAAGATGTAATAGATCTTCATTATCAATGGGAAGATCCAAAGATGTAATAGACCTTCATTTAGAATGAAAATCTGAGATGTAATAGATTTTCATCAGGATGTAAAGAAGAAATAAAGAAATGATTGTCTCATTATTCTTTTCCTGACTTGATTTTGCTATATTGTCATTGGTAGCAGAGAGAAATATAAATGAAAATGAGTTGTTTGTCATGAATATTTGGAATTTCGGGTCCCAAGAGACATGAGTTTTGATTATGATAGTTGGATAGGTGATCAACCACTTCGATTCTGAGGAAAAATATTGAATGAACGAATGGCCATTTTTAATTTCTCGAAAAAGAAAGAGAATAAATTCAACACATTGATTTTGAAGAAAGGAAGACGAACAGTCGGTTAATGACAAACCATTCATAAACAAACAATTGTGCCACTTTCCAAGACGAATGAACCAAATGAACAGACAGTTATGTCTCTTTCCAAAAGTTACACCATTTCTCGAAACTGATTACTTAGTTGCTCTGCCTATAAATAGAACAGAACTTTTGTAAATATCGTCAATCTATTTTCTTCTTGTTATAACAAGATGTCTTCCAAAGATTTGATTGCTCCGAAGACTGAAGAAGAAATTGAGACTTCCCTTGCTGAAACTCCAGTGCTTTCTCGAAAGGAAAGGGGCGAAAGCTCAACTGTTCCTCCTGCACCAGGACAGGATTTGATCTCCAAGTTGGTGGAGCCTGGAAAAACTGCCGAAGAAGAGGCATTAAGGATGGCTGTTTGTGAATTCTTGGTGCGTTTAGACAACGAAATGTTTGAACGATTGGCAAACTTTGTATTTAATCAGGAAGGGTCAGGGCCTCCTCCCCGTCCTTAATATTATGTAATCCCATTCTGCTTTTGAATAAAAATAGACTTTTATTTACATCATGTCTTTGAAAATAAAGTACATCTTGATTCTAGACATAATATTTCTTGAGAAATTTGTCATTGATGGACATCATAGCAACTCTTCCATCCATATCTGTTAATTGATAGGCTCCGTTAGAAAAGACTTTATTTATCACATATGGTTCTTCCCATTTTGCCTCGAACTTGCCTTTGCTCATATGTGTCATAGTCATAGGACGTCTGACTGTAAGAACCAACTCGCCTTCTTGGAATGTTCGCACTCTGACTTTACGATTGAAAGCTTTTGAAATTTGTGCCTGATAAAGTTCAATGTGCTGTTGAGCTAATAACATTTTCTCATCGAGCGCTTCCAATTCCTGAAGCCGAAGACGATCATTATGTCTGTAGTAAGCTCATTAGCAATGGCGATTCTTAATGATGGAATCTGAATCTCCAAAGGTAGTACCGCTTCACATCCATATACCAGAGAAAAAGGTGTACAACCTGTGGGGTTACGGACAGTAGTACGATATGTCCATAGACATTCTCCAAGTTTATCACTCCAATTACGTTTGTTAATAGAGACAAACTTTTTAAGGAGTTTGATAATGGTCTTGTTGAATGCTTCAGCCAACCCATTAGCTGCAGGATTATAGGCTGTTGAGACAACATTATTGATTCTGTTGTCATCACAGAACCTATGAAACTTCTGGCTGATGAATTGTGGCCCATTATCATGAATGATTCGGTGAGGGACACCAAATCTATATACCACATGATGTTTAATGAAGTTCATGACATTACTAGTTTTTACTTCAGCCAAAGATATAGCTTCCGTCCACTTAGAAAAAATAGTCGATTATAGCTAAATTGAACCGATGCCCTTTAGATGAAGGAGGATTGATAGGGTCGATTATATCCATGCCCCAAGTTTCAAAAGGCCATAAGGCTGCAGTTGGATGAAGAAATTCTGACGGTTGGTGAATAAAATCTGCATGAATTTGACATGCACAACATTTCCTTACATAATCAATAGCATCTGATACCATAGAAGGCCAGTAGTAGCCCATGCGTCGAATACGATCCTGTAGTTTAGGACCAGGTTGATGTGCTCCACAAACACCATCATGAGCTTCACGTAATATCTGCTTTGCTTCATCACCAGCGAGACACCTCAAGAGTAATCCATCAAAAGTTCTTCGATACAATATCTTAGTAGTATGATTATAATAGCATCGAAGCGATCGACGGCGGATACTTGTAGCTTCTTTAGGATCTTCTGGCAATATGTCATGTACTGCAAAATCAATGAAAGGTGTCCTCCAGTCCTCACTAATGACATTGACTTCAGTTAGGTTGCTGAATTCAATATTATGGTTGTTTCCAACACAAAATAATTCTCTATTAAAGATAACCACCATTTGTTGTCTTTTAACTGGAACTTCCAATACTGCAGCTAAGTTAGCTAAAGCATCAGCTTCTGTATTGCATGCACAACGTACATGTTCGATGAAGAATCCTTTAAATGAAGAAGCTATTCTGGTTGCTGCTTCATGGTATGGTACCAGATCCTGATGTCGGACTTCATATATGCCTCTAACTTGATTAACAATCAACTTAGAGTCACCATATACTTCGAGATATTCAATATTCAATTGTTTGGCTAATTGAAGTCCAATGAGCAAAGCATTGTATTCTGCCACATTGTTGGAACATGATTCGTCTAAAGAATAGGCCCTTTGAATAGCTAATCCATCGGGTGAAACAAGAACAATTCCTACTCCAGCAACAAGAGTACCTCCAGGTCCAATTCTAGAAGCTCCATTAAAGAACAACCTCCAAGTAGAAAATTCTTCTGAGATCATATTTGATTTCAATGTCTCGTCTGGAATCTCGTCATAAAGTTTAGATGTCTCAGGGACGGGATGAGCTGCTAAGAAATCAGCAAGAGCTTGGCCTTTCACAGATTTTTGAGGAACATAAACCATATCATATTGTGCTAGTAATATGGCCCATGTGGCAAGCCTAGAATTGAGTGTGCTTGGCTTCTTCATTAAGACTCAAAGAGGATTGACCCGGGATATGACATGGATAGTTTGACCTATGATATAATGTCTTGTCTTCTGAACAGCAAACATTAAGGCTAAACATTCCTTCTCTACTGGACTATAACGATGTTCAGCTCCAATCATTGTTCGGCTGAGATAGTAGATGGCTTGTTTATGACCTTTCTTGTTTTTCTGAGCCAACAAAGCTCCCAATGAATGATTCATTGCTCGGACATACATTAAGAAGGGTATCCCTGAAATCGGTGGTACAAGAATCGGTGGACTCGTTAAATATCGCTTTATATCATCAAATGCTCGTTGATATTCTTCCGTCCAAACGAAAGACACACATTTCTTCATTAAGTGAGTAAATGGTCTACAACGTCCAGATAAATTTAAAATGAACTGCCTGATGTACGCAAGTCGACCATAGAATCCTCGTAGCTCTTTTAGGTTGCGTGGAGGACGCATCTCTTGAATGGCTTTGATCTTCTCGGGATCCACGTGTATACCCTTAGAGGTAATGACGAAGCCGAGAAACTTACCACTAGAGACACCCAAGAAAGACTTGGTGGGGTTCATCTTGAGTTGATGCTGGCGTATTAGATTGAAGATAGTTCTTAAATCTTGAATGTGATCTTCTTTGAAACAACTTTTGACAGCAATATCGTCAACATAGCATTCGACAGTCTTTCGCAAATGATCTCGAAAGATAGTGCTCATAGCCCGCTGGTAAGTTGCACCTGTATTCTTAAGGCCAAACGACATGACCGTATAACAATACACACCCCGAGGAGTACGAAACGAAGTATGCTTTTCATCTTCAGGATTCATCCGAATTTGATTATATCCAGAAAACCCATCCATAAAAGAAATTCGTTCGAATCCACATGTATTGTCGATCATAACATCAGTAATTGGGAGAGGGAATTCGTCTTTGGGGCAAGCATCATTGAAATCCCGAAAGTCTATGCAGACTCGAACCTTTTCGGTCTTCTTCAGGACAGGGACGACATTGGCCACCCAGTCAGGATGTTGTTCTTCTCTGATAAAGCCATAAGCTATAAGCTTTTTGACTTCATCATCAATTGCATCCATCATTTCAGGCTTGAATCGCCGTTGTTGTTGTTTGACCGGTTTGACATTCGACAAGATGTTAAGTTTGTGAGTTACAATTTGATGATCTAATCCCGACATATCTTCATAACTCCATGCGAAAACATCAATATATTCACGAATAAGGTGAAGTAACTCTTGTTTATCATCTTCTGAGAGATTCTTGCTGATGAAGATTGGTCGTGATACACCTTTCTCTAAAATATCAACTTGGACTAGTTGATCTTCAGTAGGTGGTTCTCGTTGTTCAAAATGAAGTTCCCACTGATTGTCCATCTTTTGTATCTAAGGATCCATTTCAGTAGCTTCTTCGATGTCACTTTCGTCGTCTTTTGAGAATTCGGCGGACACCATATTAGAAGATACTATCGCCCTATGAATATGACCAATGCTGGTATCAGAGTCCCATGAGATAGAATCAGAAAAATTTGAACGTTCTTCTTCATCAGATTCAGAAGATTCTGGAGTTGAAAGTGGTGACATATAACCTAACCCTCGTTTTGTTTTACTGTGGTATCGTTGTGATTTTCCTTTTGGAACGGCAATATGAAGAGGGGTTCGCCTTCCTTTACCATTGTTGAGACCTGTTCTGAAATCATAACCCATTTTACGGATGATGGCTTTAGATTGTGGACGATAGCGTCGTAATTGTAGCCTTCCTGTATCATCTCTATCATCATTATAAAGCATAATTTTTGGTTCTTCTCTCTTGTTGAAGAGTATAGGCTTTTCATCTTTCTTTCAAGACGGTACTAAGAAGTACGACTCATATTGAATCTAGTGATACCACATTTCGTCGAGATGATACGACTTCTATTGTAAGTGGCTTAAGTTTATCTAGCATATCCAAATAACACTGAGTATAGTAAAAGACATCAGTATACTGCAAAGGAGATGCTTTATTGATCTTTACACCATCATTTACAACAGGGACTTTAGCCTTAGTAGGCTTAGTCAGATTGATGACAAGAGGGGGAGAAGAAGAACGAGAAGGAAGAGGGAGCTTCTTGCGACGAAGATCAATTACAAGCGGCTCAGAAGAGGTGAGCTCCTTTTGTTCCTGACTATCTCTTTTAGGTCGCCTCTCAGGGGAAGGTAGGTAAATAGTCAATGGTTGGGAAGAATGAGGGCAGGAGGTACGTCCCTTGACTGGAATCACCAGAGTATCATTAGGTATACTCTTCTGTTCTTCATCTGTGTCCATTGCTTGTACTATCTTCATGAATTCCTCTTTGTACATACGAGAATCGTTGCAATATGCTTCAACTCCTTTGAAAGGATTCAGATCTGCAACCTCTTTTTAGACTTCTCCATTACTATCCACATATTTGAAGCATTGATGGAGTGTAGAGGGTACAATATTGTGTTCATAGAGGAATGACCTTCCTAATAAAGCATTGTATGAGCCATGATTGTCAATGACATAGAAAGTTACCTTTGTACGAAGATTGCCAATTTGAAGTTTTAGGCGTATCTTCCCCAAAGGTTCACTTCTTCCTTGATTGAATCCCAGGATGGTAGTGATAGTTGTAGAAAGATTATGTACCGGGATTTTCAAAGCATCCAATAAGGACTTTGGCATGATGCTAAGTGCAGACCCGGGATCAATCAGAATACGGTCGACTTTCATGGTATCCACATATCCCGTAAAATAGAGAGGACGATCATGACGATTGTCTTCTAACAACATATCATCGTGTGTAAAGGTGATATTGGGCATTAACTCAAATACACTATGACAATGTGCACAGCTGACTGGCTCCTTTTCAGGCTTCTTGAGAAGAGTTAAGCAGGTGTCAACCTGCATCAAAGCTTCACTTAAAGTCTCACGAGTTTCTTTTGAGAGACGTAAAAGTTCAAAGATTGACAATCTTGCTGGAGTATAAGCCAATTGAGCCAATATGTCAAAATTGTAAGGCTTTTCAAGTCCGAGAGATGATGACTTTTTCAATGCTTTGTCAAAGCGAACAGGTTGCTTTCCCTTGTCTGCTGATGTTGGTTTAGGAGGAGATGGTTCGGCCACTGGCTCAGATGTAGATGGTGTACCTTCAGCAGGAGAAGATGATGGAGGAAGAGCATCCGGGGATGGAGCAAGTTTTTCTTGATTTTCAGAATACTCCCGGAGATAAGGTTTCCCAGATTTAGTGCCTATTAGAATTTCTTCTTCTGTTAATGGTTCAAAGGATACCATATTGCAGTTCTTTAATTTAGACTTGGAATGCTTCTTTTGTTTAGAAGAGAAAGGCGTTTCAAATTCTGCAACCAGATCTGGATGAAGCCACATAATCTCTCCTTTGTCAGTTGTCATCGGAATAAGACCTTCGTTTTGAGGAGGCGGGATATTCACAATTTCTAGAGTAGTCTTCGGAATGGGAACAGCTCCATCTTGTACGAGTTGTGGTAGAAAGTCGCCAAATTGGAGAGAAACCACATTAGCACTCACTATTTTCTCGTCCTGCTGTAGAGTAATTGCTCCAGAGTTGACCAACTCTTAGATTTTGCCCTTGAGCACATAACATGCTCTGGTTGGATGCCCTATGAATCTGTGATAAACACAGTATTTAGGGTAATCAGTTTTACCAACTTCTTCTGGTCGCTTTGCCTCTGGAAGCTGAAGCTTATTACTTTTGATCAAGAAATCGAAGATGCTCAACGTATCATCTTCGTCAAAAGAATATTCTTCTTTTGGACGAGTTGACTTTTGCAATGGTGCTGATGGGGTGGCTGCCGTCTGAGTAACGTTGACAGCTAAAGACTCTTTGCCTTTAAGATTGATGGCCAATGTTTCTTTATTCTTGCGGTTATTCTGGCGATTACTACCCCCAGGTGTAGAATGTTCATCTTGGTTAGGGTGAGTCATCTGGACTCCTAACTGTTTGAACTTTTCAGCACTCACTTCTGCCGCCTTTGCATTAACAATGAAAGAAGGCCAATCCTGGAATTGTGTAGATCCCGTCCACATACTGATAATAGGCAACAAGTTTGATTTGCAAGTGTCTATTGTTACAACAGATGGACCTAAAGGCATTTTGAGTACCTCTCGGCAGAATCTTTCAATAAAACTTTCTGTGGATTCATTATGCCTCTGTTTAATTTTAATGAGGGCATACATTGTCATATCGTTAATTCCCTCATAAAATCGTTCCAAGAACATTTGTTTGAAATTGGCAAAAGAAGTGATACAACCATTAGGTAAGCTACGATACCAGTCATATGCAGCACCGGCTAAACAACCGACAAACACTCTGGTAAGGAGAGCATCATTTGGCTGTAATAGATCAGTCATCACTTCGAAATGATTGATGTACTGACTTGGAGAAATACTGTCATCAAACAGCATAATGGTTGGGAGTTTATACTTAGGAGGGAATGGAACCTCCTTCCATTCTGTGGGATATGGTTGCTTGATTCCCAATCTTTGTAGGCCATCCTTCTGTTTGAAGGCCTCAAACTGGGTGCGTAAGAGTTTCACAGCCTCATTTGCATCCTTAGATGTTTTAGAATTGGTAGGATGGTTAAGAGTGTTAGGAGGAGGAACAGCATGGTAATTACCACCCCCAGCACCAGACTGACTTGGATCAGCTTGAGTTAGCACAGAAGCGACCTGAGGGGCTGGTACCCCCAGACTAACAGGTACAGAAGATGCTATAAGCTCCGGATTTATGACAGGGTTTATAATCGAAGGCACCGTATGTTGAGCTACCATTATGGTGTGCATACTTGTAACCATTTCTGCCATAGTTTTTAATTGTCTTCTAATGCCACAATTCGTTGATCTTGGCTGGTTGATGTAGAGACATCTTGATCTTCTGTAATGGTATATGCCGTCACTTCTCTTGCAGCTATTGACGAGATAGTTTGTTCTGAACTTTCACTATCTGCATCAAACTCTGAAAGAGAGTCCTCTCCAATATGGGTGATAGGGAGATCTTCTTGATTAAAGACACCTTGGATCAAATGTCTATTTCTTGATCTTGTGTATTGAAAGACACCTTCACTGGATGCATGGATTCGGTCTAAATACTGTTGACTAGGATTACAGGATGTATTACGTCTTGGACGTTTCCCACCTCCAGTGCCTTGAGAAGTCATGTTAACAGAAGCATATAATAGTTTGTCTTCGTCTTCTATTATATGCGCGGGAGTTGAAGCATAGTTCAGACGATCGAAGACAGATCGTCGAGCCGATTGGCAACAACAGTTGATGACAACTTCATGTAGGCAATGGCGATTTGAAGCCAGGTTTGGATGTGAGGAAAGCGTTCCTGCAGTTTCTCGTCTTTATGTAAGACGTTGCCGGAGATCAGTTACAACCACAGGACGAGAAGAAGTCGGAGGGACGTATTCCTTAATGATGTTAGGAACATGTCTCATATTCTTCAGATGTCTGGTTCCTTGAGTGTACAAAGATGTACTCAACTCATTAGCATAGGTAGAAGGGTCTTTCTTCTCAAACTTTGGCTTTTGATGCAGATTGGCCCTCGGCATAGGGTTCTTGCGTTTTGCCAAAGCTGATATTGGTTGACGTCTATTGAGATAAGCGTATAAATATGAAAATTCCGCTCTTGGTGTCTCTGTTTGTGATACCTTCAATTTTCCTTGTTGGATCTTGAAATTTTTAAGGTAGGAAGATCTTGGCCAGACCCCATAGGAGTAGGCAAGAGACCTCTATGATCAGTATTCTTTCCAGTATCAGAGATCCGAGGACCTCTGTTTAAAGGAATATAATCTAATACATCTTCCTCTGAGTCATAGACCAGGGAAGTTTGAGGAAGGACCAAAGGGTACTTCCCTTTATTTTGAACAGGGTTAGCTAAGAAGCGTTTCCCTTTGTTCTGTTGTGTGATCATTTTAGGCATAGATTGCGCCAATTAAGAAAATGCAGTAGGACTTTTTCCTTTGTTCTGTCTAGTGTTAGCACTAGGACATGAATTCTCTAAGTTCAGAACTTGAGAATCAGAAGAGGGTATAGCCAAAAGACTAATTCCCTTAAGTTGCGCCGGAGTAGCAGATTGCTTGGGTTGCGCCATAGTCCTACGGACTACTGGTAACGCCTTGGCAGCAACTTTGGTAGATTGTGTATGGGCAGCAGAGGGAGCATATTGCACCTTAGCAACAGAAACAGGCTGTACTAGAGCCAATGAGGCAGATTGCGCCTTGGTCATTGAGCACTCAAGTTGCGCCTGGACAACAGCAACTGTAGGGGATTTGGGAGTCCACACAGCCCTGTTCTTGGCAATAGCCACCGAGCGCTTGTTGCTCTTGGTGTTGATCATGTTCTCGTAGGCTGTCTGGTTGACTTGAACAACCAGAGTCTTCTGCGTCTTGCCGATCGCCGCAATGTCACATTGAGTTGTCACTTTTTCGTCGGAGGAGAAAGTCGTCCCCAGCAGAGTCGTCATTTTGTTTGCAAAAAAACAAAATAAAAATTTTGTTTTATTTCAAACTTGTAAATAGAGTACAAAGTACAATAAATTCTGGGAAGTACAACTTTAGAAATCTGATCAGAAGACGATCACTTTATCCCTTGGACTATGTGAACTTGAAGACTATAGCCTCTAGAGAATGTGGCAGCAATTTTGCCAGAGTTCTTGATCTCTCCTTGATGATGATTAGAAACTCTATTTATAGAGTTCAAGAAATAATCGTTTTAGCAGTTATTCTGATGTGCGCGAGGCTGGATTGCGCCACATTGGGTTGCGCCAACCTCCTGTTGCGCCAACTTCCATTCAGTTATTAAGTCGTGTACTAACTGTATTTAGACGCGTGGCATCGTATGATTGAGATGCGCGTGGTTGTGTACAGAATAGTAGACACGTCTTGAAAGATTAGTGGCATGTGCGCCACGTCATCCTGCTTTAGAATGTCAGTTGTCTCAACTTTATCGGGTTGCGCGAGCTTCAGTCAACAAGTCAACCTGCGCTAGATTTAAGCTGCGCTTACACACGTGGCAGCTTCTGAGTGAACGTCATTCAGGTTGCGTCCAGGCGCCACAAAATGTATAGGACAGCTGTCCACTAACTTTTTCTTGGGCGGCACACTTCACGGGATTCGAAGAGATTTTTCTCGTTCTTCGTTGTGTCAGTCGTCAGTATGGTCAGGTAATGATGACCATTAAGTGTCAGATGCCACATAGACTTTGGCGCAAAAAGGTTGGGCGCAGCCTAATACTAGGCGCAACTTGATCTGTGGTGCAGTCTGCTTCATATCAGTGGCGCAAGTTGACTTTTGAGGCGCAACCTGATCACTGATCAGTATATTGAAGGTGCAACTTGATTTTTAGGCTCTACACCCTAATCCAGTCCATTTGGACAGCTATTGGCCTCCCAAAATAGTCTACTAAACCCCCATGTATCAACCTACATATTGGTACATATCAGCCCTTGTATTCAGCCATATAGGAGCCCCTAAACCTGTCCTTAACAGTCCACTTTGTTCAGCCTAAAACCAGTCCAATCTAGTCTACTTTTAGCCCATATTTGGCCCCTGAAATCGGCCATTAAGCAGTCCCAAACCAGTCCCAAATCCAGCCCATGGACAGCCCTATATGTATATGTGTGAGTGAGCTTAGTGTATGTGTGTTTAAGCTATTGTGTATGTGTGTGTGAGTTATATATGTGAGTTTCTATAGGAGAGTCTATATGTGAGCCTTTATACCATATGTGGTGAGCCTATAGATGAGCCTAGGAGTGAGCCTAAGTGTGGTATTATAGGAGCCATATGTGAGTGGGTGAGTGAGTATTGTGGGTATGTTATGGTTAGCTAGTATTTTAGAAGTTTAGGATAAGGTATTGTAGGCTATGGTAAGGTAATGGTTAGATGATCAATATGTGACCTAAGATGGACTAGATATCTAGGAAACCTATATTTCTTGGTAGGTAACCCTTAGATAGGATAGTATCTAACTACCCTAGGGAGCCTAGGCTAGTATCTTGAAAATTAGCGGGGTTTCCTATGTAATGGGCAAGGTATCGGAAATACCTTGTTAAGGATAAGTACAGATATTTACCTAGAAGCTAAGGTATTGAGTTTAGAGTTTAAGATATGGTTAGAACTTGGTTCCCTTGGTTGGTAATGGACAGAAATAGCGCTCCTATACTAGTTTTGACTTCGGTTGACCATTTTGACCAAAAGTCAACCGAGAGTCAAACTTAGCCTATAAGTGACTAGATTTGACCGAACCCAAACCAGAGTTGACCAGTTGACTGAAAGTCAACAGTTGGTCAACATTTGACTAGTTTGACCCAGGGTTGACCCAGGGTTGACTCAGTGTTGACCAGAGTTGACTTTTTGACCAAAAGTCAACTGTAAGTCAACCTTTGACCCAGATTGACCTAGTTTGACTTAGATTGACTTCCTGTGACCTTATTTGACCTTGGTTGTCCTAGTGTGACCTAGTTTGACTCAGTATAACCTAGTTTAGCTTGGTGTGACTTAGTTTGACCTAGTTTTGACTTAGACTTGCATATCATGACTAGATTAGCTTTCCTTTCATTATTAAACCATGTTTTGACTTGTAGTATCTCATCTTTAGGTCTGTGATTATTCTGAGCGTCTGTTTACCTTATCAGCTTAGGACCACAGGCGAGTACATTCACTGATAGTTTTCATTGTCTTGATATCTGCTATATCCGATTCAGTTGTAGTGTCTTACTCGATTTCCGGTCACGATAGTTCACGGACTAGTATACGTTGGATCATGACATGGGATTTGTTCCTAGATTTTTCATGGTATATTGGTACATTTTCTATCTTATTCCGTGTATTGGTATAGACACCGATTCCTAAGGGGACTTGCTACCCTCTTATGGAATCCCGTGTCATGACGTGTCATGTCCAGATCCATTATAATATTCGAGGATGGGGGAATTATTAGGGGTTATGTGATCGAAGCCCCATGTCACTATTTTGCTTGCGCCACTCTCACCTTGTAAAACCCCTAAATTTCTATTATTTTTTTAAATAAATTTGATAATGATTTTATTTATTATTTTTAATTTTTTGTATATTGTACATCGCGTAGTTGCATTGTACGTCGCGTGCAAAATTTTGTTTTTCGTAATTGCTCGACTAGTACGACTATGTGCGAGCGTACATATTTTAAAAAATATTTTTTTCTATTTTTATAGTTTCAAAATAATATAGATAATAATTATTTTTAGCTATCGTGCCTAAATTTTCAAGTTTATGATTTTAATTATGAAAAATCTTTCATTTATACAGATATAATAATAAATAATTTTCCTATAAAATGGTATATTAGAAAAGTATATTTATGTAAATATTATTTGGACATACATATATATTTCGTAATTATTTATTAGTTTATTTTTAAATAATAATGTAATTTTTGAAATTATTATTATTAGTATTTTTGGAAAATATATTTTAAAATTATTGTGGCGATTTAAATCTTGATTTGATTTTATGGATTTATTTAAATAGTTAAATTAATATCTATATTTGAAATTTGATTGATTTTAAACTAAATGATGGAATTTAATTAGATTTAAATTGATTTAGATTTGGATTGAAATTTATTGAATTTGATTTAAAATAAATAGAGGAATTATCTAAAGGGATTTGCAACTATCATAATCCTTATCTAAATAGTAGCTTCCACCTCCTATATAAGGAGAGGCTCATTATTCTCTATTCCATTAATTTTTTCCACCTACAAATGTGTTTGTGCATCGTGTCCGTGCACATCAAGCCATATCCATTCACTTCTTCTATTTTTCATCCAAATTGATTAATGTTCTCATTAAAGAAATTCTTTTTTTTCTTCCATTTATTTTCTCTTATCACAAATTCTTACTATTCTTTTACCGATCAACCAAGTCCGTCTATCCTAGTAGTCCTTAAATTTCGAGTACGAAAATTTTTAAAGGTGGGTAGATTTGTAACTCATCTTCCCAAAATTATTATTTTTTAAATTATATCTATATATTTTAATTTCATGTTCAAAAGTAATTTTCGTAGAAATTTTGTAAAAGATATTTTGTGATTACTTTTGTTACAAAAAACTAGTTTTAAATTAATGGTTTGAAATAATGTTTCTAAAAAAAATGTTCTCGAATTTGTTATTTGAAATATAAAATATGTTTTTATTATTTTTGGTCTACTAAAAAATTGGTTTTTAAAAAAAATGAGCGATAAAAGATTTTTTGTCTATTTATTTTTAAATAACGATTGGGATTTATAAAAGTAAGTTTTATAATATTTAATGACATCAAGTATTATTTTGATATGTTAATCAGTTATTTGATTATATTTGAATTTATTTAAATTATCTTGATGGTTATCAACTATACTTTAAATTATGTTGATAATATAAATATTGTTTAAAATACTTACGATGACTAATTGGAGCATTACGATTTGTCCAATCTAGATTTGAGATGTTATTTGATTAAATGATTTATTTATTATTTGATTTAAATTATTTTGATAAATATTAGATATTATTTTAAAGTTATTATGTTGAGTTTGATTTGGATTTGGATTCATATGATTTGAATTATTTGATAATATAGAATAATACTTAAAGTTATTATGGTGATCATTTAAAGGATTGCAATCAAATTGATTTGTTTTTTTAAATAATTTATTTGATTTAAAATTATGAGAAGATTTATCCATTAGAAATTCTTATCCTATTGGAATCATATCTAGCATTAATTAGATCATTTTTTATTTAAATCAAATCCTATCTAATTTCGGAGATAAATCTGAAATAAATACCTATATAAACCGAATACATCCCCCTTCTATCAGCCATAATTTAAAATTATTTTTAGTCCAATAGAAACTCTAAAATTCGTCATTAGAATTCAGCCCCGCTTTTTAGCAGCAAGAGCAACTTGGAACGACGATATCTCCTAGCTCCGAACTCTGTTTCGCCTCCAGTTTTTTTTTAAAAGAAGCGTATCGAGGTAAGGTTTTCAAAAATATATTTTAATAGAAAAAATTTATTATGTAGATTTCTACAAAACTGATTGAGTATCTAGTGTCCAAAAAAATAAATGTGTTTCAGTATTTTCGCGATTTCGGGAGATTTCAAAAACGAAAATACGATCCGTTTAGTTTTTCGGAAAGCTAATACGAAAACCTATACCATATCCTAACTTCAGAATTTATTAAATAAATGTAATAGGTGCAGTATTAATTATAATTAGATAATAGATTATTTTCAGCATCTGAAGTTGTTCCTGCACCTTCCTCTTTGTGCGCTGTTGTTGATTCGTCGCCAGGACATCATCTTACCTCACTCGGACATCAGGCAAGACACCTTGCCTTTACTGTTTAATTTTTTGCTCAATATCATGCATGTTTTATTTCTTGTTCTTTCAAAACCATATGTAGTTGCAAATTATTATACTTTAGTTTTCTTTATGCACTTGGCCTAGAGTTAAGGGACCACCTTTGTTTGTGCCGCATTCATTGACTCGACACATGTGTGCCATAATGTCACGTGTCCCATATAGATTCGGACTTGCGTACCGACCGTACATCGGTGCGTACAGGACGAGCATTAGGATATAACTGCTAATATAGTTGTCTAGAAGACTTAGCGGTTATTAGAAATATCGTGGTGTAGATTCAGCACGAGTAGTGCATGGAGAGGGTGAAGACAGTTATTAGGCACAGGAGCTTTCACATATTTACTTTTCTCTAGCTGCCATTTGTGACTCAACCGAGAGCTAGTGTGCCGTGCACTTATTTACTTTTCTCTAGATGCCACTAGTGCCTCGGTTGAAACACAAATGTGCCGTACATTTACTTTCCTTTAGCTGCCGTTTGTGACTCACCCAAGAGCTAGTGGCCGTGCATTTATTTTTCTCTAGATGCCCCTTAGCTCTCACTCGAGTGCTAATGGGGGAGGTCTATTTGTGGATTGCCCTTCACCGTTGAATATTGATTTCACGGCTGCCATATATATATACTCTCTGAGGTATGTTATATAAGAATATAACCTGCTTTGATACCAATTGTAGGACCGTTGAGCACCTCTAGAGGGGGGTGAATAGAGTGTGTGTGTACAACGGAAAATAATCACCAATTAAAACTTTAAACTATGGCAGTGAAAATAAGAGACAGTAAATAAATTGCAGCAAGAGATAGAGAATTCAAACTCAGCGACACAGTGATATATACTGGTATCCCTCTGAGAGGACTAATCCAGTCTCGAGTACTCTTGCTCGATGTTAATCCACTAATGGCACAAGCTTTAACTAAGAGATTGCAGTCTCTTACAACACCGTGCTTGGTGACAAGCGCACGACCAGCTTCACAACACCGTGCTTGGTGACGAACGCACGACCAGCTCCACAACAGGAAAGTTGTTGAACTTGAACGACCTCTTTACAACTCTTGGAATACCAAAAGACTCTAAATCAACTCTGATAGTACTGGCTTTTGGCTAAGAGGTGTATAGGTATGATTTGAAAATCTTGGATCGTTTGAAAATACTTGAATAGTAGAGAAGAGAAGATGAAGAGTGAATGAGTGATTTGAAATGAAAAAGTTCTTCTCTATTTATAGGTGTTTTCTGAAACCGAACTCGGACAGAGTTCGGGCAGAGTTCGGATGCATATATCTCGCAAAGAGACGTTGCTCGCAGATTTGGAGGCAACAGAAGTTTGAATACAAACTGACCGAACTCGGACCGAACTCGGTTATGAGTTCTGTCAGGAGATTTTTTGAAATAATTAAACAGAAATTGTTTTTCAAATAAAACTTGGAATATTTTGTAAAAATGATATAAGTGTAAAAAGATATATGAGTGGTAATGGGTAGGCTTTTTAGAATGTGGACTGAAGAAAACCTAAGCCAGTATTACCAAAACTGATTTTACAAAATAAATCCTAGACTCAATAAAATGTAAAATACAGAATAAAATATAAAATGAGTCATCTTCAAATTTGATGATGTTGATGCTTCGTTGATGCAGTACAACGTCCATTGAAGTTGATTTCATATATCCTGAAATGATTTGCAGCATTTTATATATTTTGTATATTGACTTAAGTGCATGTTGATTATCGAAATCGGGTGTGACCATGGAATGGGCCAACACATTTACTTTTCTCTAGACGCCACTAGTGCCTTGGTTGAAATGCTATAATACGTCGTGTTTCTAGTCTCGAGAGCCCTTATGTGGAACATTATCTTCAAAGTGTATTTTTACATAGAATGGTTAAGGACCTTTATTTGTTTAGTTATATATATATACTTTTATGTTGAGCTTCTATTATTCAGTTATTGGCATGATATTATGTGTCTTGTTACGTCCCTCTGAGGACCTGGTTATCTCGCCAGGTGTGTGCACTTGTCTTACGCAGGTGTTCTAGCTCTAGCCGTGATTATCGCTATATCTTCGAGGATGATTGCAATTGGATCATCTTCGCTTCGTTCGCCAAACTTATTTTATTTTTCATATATTTCGTCCTTTGCTTGTTGGTAGTAGATTTGTCTCCGCCCAACATATTGAACAAATACATTTCCATAGATGATTATATGAATTCTTTATTTTCCTTTATTTGTGGATGAGATTAGTTGTTATGGTTTCTACTGCATATTACATCTTATGTATACATACAAGGCCATGTACTTCGTATGTATACAGCTGGCATATCTACGTTTCTAGTCCTACGTATCTTGGGACTGGGGCGTTACATGTTTTTGTGGTGGCCCATGCAGGTCTAGATAAATTGTTTGGTTACTTTACCGTACCAAGCAAGCCTGCGTATAGGATTAGAAGTCTAGGATCTCATCCACATACTTGACCTCTTTTCTCGATCCCATATTTGAATTACCGTTCGACTCATCAATTGCATCTTGCTTGATTCCTCCTACCATTATTCTTATCTTCCCTTCGTGTTTGCTAGAGATTGACCATACTAGTTAGATATCCCAAATACTATTAGTTTAATTTTTTAAGTTGGGTAGAATGCTTTATGACCTAGTAATTCCTTTGTCCTTATGACCTATATTAGTAAGTTCACTTAGATTCTAGAATTTAGAGAACCCTAACTCATTTAGTCAACCAAGGACTTGGACAAGAAGACTATAGGACGACTGTATAAAGACCATCACAGGACATGACTTAGATCCTTTAGAAGTTCGACTACACACCCTCTCAATTTTAAACTCCCGTGCCTATATTTTTACTATCTAGACTAATGATGCTAATGTAGCCTAGTTTTTGCAAGCTAAATTTTTTATCAAGCTTGTTCATGACATATGTTATTGGAGGCCTCCGCTAACGTATTGTCTATTCAGAACCGGTGCATGATGGTCTGATCAACCTAGTGCACTTTTGTTTGCTTACATCTATCGTTCTACGTGGATGGGGACATAGCTAAACTTGCCCTCTAGAGTCCCATCCGTGACTGCCTTGGCAACTCCTTTTGAATTATTCGGTCGCCTTTGAACCACGTATTCGTATTCGATAGTGCCTCCTTCGAACTCAATATTGCTTTTGCCTTCACCTATTTTAGAAGGATGAAGGCGTTACACTAGAACTTCCTCTAGCCATCCTATCGACTATGACCGTTCTCACTCGATGTTGCTATATCTTTATCCTAAACTACTCGTCCTTTTTCTCGGCCCTATATTTACTATCATGACCTTCTAAACACTTAATTTAGGAGTAAAATTTAATTCGTTCTCTTAAATCGTGCCCTCAACCTACTCTCAAAACATATCTTTTAGGTCTCTCATTTATCCTCTTGATACCATATTACTCCTTGCATGTTATCATGACTAACTTTAACCCTTAACTTTTTAATTGTTGCTTAAAACCCATGACCGTCATTCACTACCCACGACCATACCCGTATTATTTTTCTAAGATCTAGATCGGAACTTCTTACAACATGATTTTGTTGAGCCTTATAATTGATTGTTCTCCACCGATACCCCCTTGTGTCTTTTCACCCTCCTACTAATTCTTAATTTCGAGGACGAAATTCTTTTAAGTTGGGTAGGATGTAAAACCCCTAAATTTCTATTATTTTTTTAAATAAATTTGATAATGATTTTTTTTATTTTTTTGTATATTGTACATCGCGTAGTTGCATTGTACGTCGCGCGCAAAATTTTGTTTTTCGTAATTGCTCGACTAGTACGACTGTGCGAGCGTACATATTTTTGAAAAATATTTTTTTCTATTTTTATAGTTTCGAAATAATATAGATAATAATTATTTTTAGCTATCGTGCCTAAATTTTCAAGTTTATAATTCTAATTATGAAAAACCTTTCATTTATACAGATATAATAATAAATAATTTTCCTATAAAATGGTATATTAGAAAAGTATATTTATGTAAATATTATTTGGACATATATACATATATATTTCGTAATTATTTATTAGTTTATTTTTAAATAATAATATAATTTTTGAAATTATTATTATTAGTATTTTTGGAAAATATATTTTGAAATTATTGTGGCAATTTAAATCTTGATTTGATTTTATGGATTTATTTAAATAGTTAAATTAATATCTATATTTGAAATTTGATTGATTTTAAACTAAAGGATGGAATTTAATTAGATTTGGATTGAAATTTATTGAATTTGATTTAAAATAAATAGAGGAATTATCTAAAGAGATTTGCAACTATCATAATCATTATCTAAATAGTAGCTTCCACCTCCTATATAAGGAGAGGCTCATTATTCTCTATTCCATTAATTTTCTCCACCTACAAATGTGTTTGTGCATCGTGTCCGTGCACATCAAGCCATATCCATTCACTTCTTCTATTTTTCATCCAAATTGATTAATGTTCTCATTAAAGAAATTCTCTTTTTCCTTCCATCTATTTTCTCTTATCACAAATTCTTACTATCCTTTTACCGATCAACCAAGTCCGTCTATCCTAGTAGTCCTTAAATTTCGAGTACAAAATTTTTTAAAGGTGGGTAGATTTGTAACTCATCTTCCCAAAATTATTATTTTTTAAATTATATCTATATATTTTAATTTCATGTTCAAAAGTAATTTTCGTAGAAATTTTGTGATTACTTTTGTTACCAAAAACTAGTTTTAAATTAATGGTTTGAAATAATGTTTCTAAAAAAAATGTTCTCGAATTTGTTATTTGAAATATAAAATATGTTTTTATTATTTTTGGTTTTCTAAAAAATTGGTTTTAAAAAAAATAAGCGATAAAAGGTTTTTTTTGTCTATTTATTTTTAAATAACGATTTGGATTTATAAAAGTAAGTTTTATAATATTTAATGACATCGAGTATTATTTTGATATGTTAATCAGTTATTTGATTATATTTGAATTTATTTAAATTATCTTGATGGTTATCAACTATACTTTAAATTATGTTGATAATTTAAATATTGTTTAAAATACTTACGATGACTAATTGGAACATTACGATTTGTCCAATCTAGATTTGAGATGTTATTTGATTAAATGATTTATTTATTATTTGATTTAAAGTATTTTGATAAATATTAGATATTATTTTAAAGTTATTATGTTGAGTTTGATTTGGATTTGGATTCATATGATTTGAATTATTTGATAAAATAGAATAATACTTAAAGTTATTATGGTGATCATTTAAAGGATTGCAATCAAATTGATTTGTTTTTTTAAATAATTTATTTGATTTAAATTTATGAGAAGATTTATCAATTAGAAATTCTTATCCTATTGGAATCATATCTAGCATTAATTAGATCATTTTTTATTTAAATCAAATCCTATCTAATTTAGGAGATAAATCTGAAATAAATACGTATATAAACCCAATACATCCCCTTCTATCAGCCATAATTCGAAATTATTTTTAGTCCAATAGAAACTCTAAAATTCGTCATTAGAATTCAGCCCCGCTTTTTAGCAGCAAGAGCAACTTGGAACGACGATATCTCCTAGCTCCGAACTCCGTTTCGCCTCCTGTTTTTTTTAAAAAAAAAAGCGTATCGAGGTAAGGTTTTCAAAAATATATTTTAATAGAAAAAATTCATTCTGTATATTTCTACAAAACTGTTTGAGTATCTAGTATCCAAAAAAATAAGTTTCAGTATTTTCGCGATTTCAGGAGATTCCGAAAACGAAAATGCGATCCGTTTAGTTTTTCGGAAAGCTAATACGAAAACCTATACCATATCCTAACTTCAGAATTTATTAAATAAATGTAATAGGTGCAGTATTAATTATAATTAGATAATAGACTATTTTCAGCATCTGAAGTTGTTCCTGCACCTTCCTCTTTGTGCGCTGTTGTTGATTCGTCGCCAGGACATCATCTTACCTCACTCGGACATCAGGCAAGACACCTTGCCTTTACTGTTTAATTTTTTGCTCAATATTATGCATGTTTTATTTCTTGTTCTTTCAAAACCATATGTAGTTGCAAATTATTATACTTTAGTTTTCTTTATGCACTTGGCCTAGAGTTAAGGGACCACCTTTGTTTGTGCCGTATTCATTGACTCGACACATGTGTGCCACGATGTCATATGTCTCATATAGATTCGAACTTGCGTACCGACCGTACATCGGTGCGTACAGGACGAGCGTTAGGATATAACTGCTAATATAGTTGTCTAGAAGACTTAGCGGTTATTAAAAATATCGTGGTGTAGATTCAGCACGAGTAGTACATGGAGAGGGTGAAGACAGTTATTAGGCGCAGGGGCTTTCACATATTTACTTTTCTCTAGCTGCTATTTGTTACTCAGCCGAGAGCAAGTGTGTCGTGCACTTATTTACTTTTCTCTAGATGCCACTAGTGCCTCGGTTGAAACACAAATATGCCGTGCATTTACTTTTCTCTAGCTGCCGTTAGTGACTCACCCAAGAGCTAGTGGCCGTGCATTTATTTTTCTCTAGATGCCCCTTAGCTCTCACTCGAGTGCTAATGGGCCGTGCATTTACTTTTTTCTAGACGCCACTAATGCCTTGGTTGAAATGCTAACGCGCCGTATTTCTAGTCTCGAGAGCCCTTGTGTGGAACGTTGTCTTCAAAGTGCATTTTAACATAGAATGGTTAAGGACCTTTATTTGTTTAGTCATATATATACTTTTATGTTGAGTTTCTATTATTCAGTTATTGACATGATATTATGTGTCATGTTACGTCCCTCTGAGGACCTGGTTATCTCGCCAGGTGTGTGCTCTTGTCTTACGCAGGTGTTCTAGCTCTAGCCGTGATTATCGCTATATCTTCGAGGATGATTGCAATTGGATCGTCTTCGCTTCGCTCGCCAAACTTATTTCATTTTCCATGTATTTCATCCTTTGCTTGTTGGTAGTGGATTTGTCTCCGTCCAACATATTGTACAAATACATTTCCATAGATGATTATATGAATTCTTTATTTTCCTTTATTTGTGGATGAGATTAGTTGTTATGGTTTCTACTGCATATTACAGCTTATGTATACATACAAGGCCATGTACTTCGTATGTATACAGCTGGCATGTCTACGTTTCTAGTCCTACGTATCTTGGGACTGGGGCGTTACACACCTCACGTAGGGTGTAGCAGATACCTTCGTGCGCTTGTTATCCAGGTTGGCCGGCATGACTTTTCGTGAGAATATTGTGTGATTGTCGGGCCAAGTGGATAACCTGACAATGATTCCCTAGTCGATCACATAGCGCTCTAATAATTCAAGTCACATTTTATATTTATTTATCATAGGAAGCTAAGTTCTGTTCGGAAGAAGGGTTACAATCTCGTTCCTTGTTTGATTTAAGGGTTGTAACTCGACCTCCGAATAGTTCCCAAGTCATCCTATATGTGTATTGTCATTCTATTCAGTACTCACTTCTATTATACATTTCCTGTTGATTTTACCCTGTATTTCACATATTCTACATGCTCTTATGTTATACTGTGATTGGAGACTAGGTTCCGTTCGGGAGAAGGATTACAATCCCGGTCCTTGTTTGGTTTACGGGTTGTAAGTCGGCTTTCAAATGGCTTCGAAGTTTTCACATATCTTTGTCTTGTATTTCATTATACTGTCTCTTATAGAATTTGTCAATTCATATGGAACTGATATTAGTGTTTGCACTTGCTCATTTTCTTGACAGGATACCGTTGACAATTTTACAGATATTTCTGAGGCAGATTGCCCGACCTATTATGGGGATGGGTTAGATGGAGTAGACCTGGACTGTGGCTTGATAGTAGAGCCACTAGATTTTATTCTCCCAGAGTAGTTAGCTTAGTTAGGCTTGCCTGGACTGCGATCCAGCTTTTGTTTTAGACTGTAGTAGTTTATATATTATTTCTGTGACTCTGTGGTGTTGTGTATAGCTTTGGGCTTGTGTGGATCTTGAATTATTTCCTGTTTTCATCTATCATATTTCCTTTTCGTGTTATCTACCTTAGTTTTATTTGTGATTGAGACTGTATTGCTATGTCACCTTCATTCGAAGTGTATATACTGTACAGGTACCTTTATCTGTTTAGTGTAGTTATTGCAGATGACCTATACAACATTCTTTCGCCGATTCTACGGTGTAGGCTGGACGTAACCGCGTACTCGTGCCCCTAATCATGGTGCGGGTCGTGACACATTTTTGTGGTGGCCCATGCAAGTCCGTGTCGCAATTAGTACGATCTCGTAATGGTGTTCGACTTAGAGTACTAATTACGAGCCTGCGACTAGGACATAGGATCTAGGATATGATAGGAGTTACTCAATCACATTTTAGAAAAATTCTGATCTTTTGATTACCATGACAACTCTTCTTGCATTTGAATTCAATTGTCCTCCTTTGATAATATCTTATCTTGTGCCATATTGATCTCTTGGGTTCAATTCATCCTCAGGATGGCGATTACTCGCTCTCAGGCAGCAGGACTAGACGTAGTGCAGTTCCAGAGAGATCCGATCCAGTAGGACCTCCACTTTCGGCTACGGGAGCAGCAGTCTCCGTTCCTGCCCTTCAGGTGGGAGTAGCAGTTGAGGGAGTTGCCACCTCAGTTCCTGTCCTTCAGGCAGAAGTAGCAGCGGCAGTTCCAGGAGGTCTTCCACCTCCAGCAGCGGGACCGTCCATGGTCGTTCCTAAGACTCTTCCACCGCTGCCTCCTCTACCGACTGATGCTCAGCATATGATGGCCCTTCTGCAGCAGATGTTGCAGACCCAGAGTGCACAGGCAGAGGTGTTACGGCAGAGCATGGAGAACTCACACCAGCTGGCGATAGCAGCAATTGAGAGGGTTGTACCGGATACAGTTCAGGATACCCCAGTTCAGCACCAGGGACAGGACCAGAGGCAGACTACTCCGTGCGGCTTCTACGGGAAGCCGGGGCACACCTGGAAGGTTTGCAGGAAGAGGTTGGGCGTGTGTCTATTTTGTGGGGTGCCCGACCACCAGCTGAAGGATTGCCACGTTCGTGGAGTCCGAGGAGGCTAGGATAGAGTACATCAGGCACCAGCACATGACGACCAGCAGCAGGGTCAGGGCAAGAGGCCGGCCATCCAGTGCACTTTCTGCAAGAAGATGGGGCACACACGGGGAGTTTGCAGGAAGAGGCTGGGATTTTGTTTATTCTGTGGAGCTCCAGACCACCAGATAAAGAACTGTATTGCTCGTGCAGCCAGACAGGCAGGCCAGGACAGAGTGCAGCAGGCTAGAGAAGGCCAGTAGGGGCGTACTTTTGCCGTGATAGTTAAGGACAGTCAGGCAGCAGCATGGCAGAGTGCAGGTTTCAATCTTTCGATCTTATTTCCGCAATTGCCTCCTTATAACTGTTTGAAATTTGATTCCATCTGTTCCTTGATTGTTTGATGAAAATTTTGTTCTTGTGATGTGATTTTTTTGAGATAAGTCGTATGGACTAGGTCACCTTGATTATGAGATTTGGGATCCTCTAGGGTCATGCTAGCAGGCATATGAGGACATATAGTCGGATTATGGATGTATTTCTCGGGTGTGAGAATTTAAGGTTTTCATTGCCAAGCATGCGGCAATGCAAAAATTTTAAATACCATGATTATAGAGGTATGTACCATAGTCAATGACTCTGTGATTATCGTAGCTTTGCTCACTAGCATGACGGATATTCTGAGTATCATGATTCTGGGCAGACGCATATGATTGTCGAACTGCATGATTTTTCTGTGTTTACTTTGTTTTAATTTTTGAGGATAAATTTCTTTTAAGGTGGATAGACTTGTAGCACAATTTCTAATTGAGAGTAATTTTAAATTTTATAGTTTTAGTCATTTAATTATTGTCATTTAATTTATGCTTTGATTTTGGAGATTTTAATCATTTTAAATTTTTAAGCCATGACTTGAGATTTTGATGTTTTGCTAGTGAAACCTTAGAGACTGTTTGACCTAGAGCCTAACCATGTGATTAGGATATTTTCAGTGTCATTTCTGGCCCAAGGGTATTTTGGTCATTGGATCTCTTTGATTTATTTTTGATATTTTGCATTGGTGATTGTTGAATTGGCTTTTAATATGTGAGATTTTGTGTTGGTTTCGTGTCCTTGTCGGACACGTAACAGTTTTTATTTGCAAGTGTTGTTGTGCCTTAAGAGATTTTATTTTTTGCTGAATTTTTTTTTGGAAGTATTCGAGAGGGGTTGTTTCCTGCATGTGTTTTTCTGTGATTGCTTGTTTTAATTTCGAGGATGAATTTTTTTAAGGTGGATAGATTTATCACCCCCAGTTTTCAGAAATAGGGATATTTTTATCATTTTGTATTTTTAAAATTTATTTTATTATTTATGATATTGTTTTTGGGTTATTTGAGTCGGGTTCGAATTTCAACTCAATCCGACTTGTATCAGGGACCCGGGATAGTTTTGACTCTAGTGGGACCCACACACTAGTTAGCCATGGCCCACATGACATTAATTTAGTTAGTGAGTTAGAGTAATTATTCATGGGTAGGTTAAGTTTAATTAGAGCCTTTAAACTAGACTAATTTAGCCTCAACCTAAGCCCATTCCTAATTTAATTCAAATAGGACAAATGGGGGTGTTTTAGTAAATAGCAAATAGGGACACCTATGCCATAGGTGGCCGGCCATAGGAGGAGGGGTGTGCTCATCCATTCATTTTATTTTTTCCCAAATGTTCTCTCTCTTGTTCTTCCCCAAATTTGAGAGCAACCTCCATTGATTTCATCTCCAAATCAATCATTTCTTCCACCAAATCTTCTTCATTTCTCCTCTACTTCATGGATAGAGGGTGCTAGCCAAGTTTGGGAGGATTTGGCTTTGGTTCGTGTCCATTTGGAGGCCACTTCGTGTCGGTGTCGTGTCGGAAGGGTTTCTCTTAGAATCTCTCTCCCGGAAGGTATAATCTCTCCTCTAATCCACCCCTACATGCATATAGGAATATTTTGAATCCGTAGGAATGACCTCCATGATTGTATCTCCATTTGTGTCCATTTCGTGTCCATTTGGAGGTCATAGGAGTGTCATTTGTGTTGTGGTTGTGTCCTAGTGGAAAAAACCCCTATTTTGGACACTTGTATGTGTATATATATTGTAGGAATGATTTTAATTAGATTTAATCTCAGATTTATATTTTTAGAGAGTTGTTCCTAATGTGTTCTTCATGTATCATATTGTATCATATATATATATATATATATATATATATATATATATATATATATATATATATATATATATATATATATATATATATATATATATATATATATATATATATATATATATATCAATGGTTATATATATATTAATGTCTCTCTCTCTCTCTCCTCTCTCTCTCTCTATATATATATATATATATATATATATATATATCAATGGTTATATATATATTAATCTCTCTCTCTCTCTCTCTCTCTCCTCTCTCTCTCTCTCTCTATATATATATATATATATATATATATATATATATATATATATATATATTGTGTCTTATAATTATATACAATATGTGTATTTATTTTGTGTCTTTATATGTGTAGAAGGGTGTATGGGATTTCGGCCAAGGGAGGGCATAGAATTGAGAGTGTGGAGTTGGTTTGGTATGTGTGTGTGTGTGTTTGTCTATAGAGAGTGTTAGAGTTGGTTTTTGGTGTGAGGGATTAGAGTGGTAGATAGAGTGTTTTAGAGTGAGATTGAGAGAGTGATAGAGGGAGGAGTAGAGAGTGAGATAGGTGGAGAAAAGAGGGGGGTCAGCCATAGGACTGCAGCAGCAGTAGCAGTATACTGCTGCTGTTAGTGTCCATTTGGACAGTCCATAAACCAACCTATTGTAGGCCATATCACCCCCCATTGAGCAGCCTTAACCCCCAACAAATCAGCCCCTATATCACAGCCATTAAGTTTCCTAAAATAGCCCTTAAATCAGCCTTAACAGCCCCCTAAACAGTCCTTATTTGCCCATTGAATCAGTCCAACTTAGTCCCATTTCAGTCCATATGGAAGCCCATATAAGCACTCCTAAACCTGTCCCCATTTCCAGCCCTATTCAGCCCATGTATCAGTTCCCATGGACAGCCTTGACAGGCCCCCAAACCAGCCCATTTCAGTCCCTAATCCAGTCCATTTGGACAGCCATTGGCCTCCCAAAATAGTCTACTAAACCCCCATGTATCAGCCTACATATTGGTACATATTAGCCCTTGTATTCAGCCATATAGGAGCCCATAAACCTGTCCTTAACAATCCACTTTGTTCAGCCTAAAACCAGTCCAATCTAGTCTACTTTTAGCCCATATTTGGCCCCTGAAATCAGCCATTAAGCAGTCCCAAACCAGTCCCAAATCCAGCCCATGGACGGCCCTATATGTATATGTGTGAGTGAGCTTAGTGTATGTGTGTGTAAGCTATTGTGTATGTGTGTGTGAGTTATATATGTGAGTTTCTATAGGAGAGTCTATATATGAGCCTTTATACCATATGTGGTGAGCCTATAGATGAGCCTAGGAGTGAGCCTAAGTGTGGTATTATGGGAGCCATATGTGAGTGGGTAAGTGAGGATTGTGGGTATGTTATGGTTAGCTAGTAGTTTAGAAGTTTAGGATAAGGCATTGTAGGCTATGGTAAGGTAATGGTTAGATGATCAATATGTGACCTAAGATGGACTAGATATCTAGGAAACCTATATTTCTTGGTAGGTAACCCTTAGATAGGATAGTATCTAACTACCCTAGGGAGCCTAGGCTAGTATCTTGAGAATTAGCGGGATTTTCTTTGTAATGGGCAAGGTATCGGAAATACCTTGTTAAGGGTAAGTATAGGTATTTACCTAGAAGCTAAGGTATTGAGTTTAGAGTTTAAGATATGGTTAGAACTTGGTTCCCTTGGTTGATAATGGTCAGAAATAGCGCTCCTAGACTAGTTTTGACTTCGGTTGACCATTTTGACCAAAAGTCAAAAAAAGTCAACCGAGAGTCAAACTTAGCCTATAAGTGACTAGATTTGACCGAACCCAAACCAGAGTTGACCAATTGACTGAAAGTTAACAGTTGGTCAACATTTGACTAGTTTGACCCAGGGTTGACTCAGTGTTGACCAGAGTTGACTTTTTGACCAAAAGTTAACTATAAGTCAACCTTTGACCCAGATTGACCTAGTTTGACTTGGATTGACTTCCTGTGACCTTGTTTGACCCTGGTTGTCCTAGTGTGACCTAGTTTGACTCAGTATAACCTAGCTTAGCTTGGTGTGACTTAGTTTGACCTAGTTTTGACTTAGACTTGCATATCATGACTAGATTAGCTTTCCTTTTATTATTAAACCATGTTTTGACTTGTAGTATCTCATCTTTAGGTCTGTGATTATTCTGAGCGTCTGTTCACCTTATCAGCTCAGGACCACAGGCGAGTACATTCACTGATAGTTTTCATTGTCTTGATATCTGCTATATCCGATTCAGTTGTAGTGTCTTACTTGATTTTCGGTCACGATAGTTCACGGACTAGTATACGTTGGATCATGACATGGGATGTTGTTCCTAGATTTTTCGTGGTATATTGGTACATTTTATGTCTTATTCCGTGTATTGGTATAGATACCAATTCCTAAGGGGACTTGCTACCCTCTTATGGAATCCCGTGTCATGACGTGTCATGTCCAGATCCATTATACTATTCGGAGATGGGGGGAATTATTAGGGGTTATGTGATCAAAGTCCTATGTCACTATTTTGCTTGCGCCACTCTCACCTCACGTAGGGTGTAGCAGATACCTCCATGCGCTTGTTATCCAGGTTGGCCGACATGACTTTTCGTGAGAACACCGTATGATTGTCGGGCCAAGTGGATAACTTGACCATGATTCCCTAGCCGATCACATAGCGCTCTAATAATTCAAGTCACATTTTATATTTATTTATCATAGGAGGCTAAGTTCTGTTCGGGAGAAGGGTTACAACCCCGGTCCTTGTTTGGTTTAAGGGTTGTAACTCGACTTCCGAATAGTTTCCAAGTCATCCTGTATGTTATTGTCGTTCTATTCAGTACTCACATCTGTTATACATTTTCTGCTAATTTTACCATGTATTTCACATATTCTACATGCTCTTATGCTATACTGTGATTGGAGACTAGGTTCTGTTCGGGAGAAGGATTACAACCCCGGTCCTTGTTTGGTTTACGGGTTGTAAGTCGGCTTTCGAATGGCTCCGAAGTTTTCACATATCTTTGTCTTGTATTTATTATACTGTCTCTTATAGAATTTGTCAATTCATATGGAACTGCTGTTAGTGTTTGTACTTGCTCATTTTTCTGACAGGATATCGTTGACAATTTTACAGATGTTTCTGAGGCAGATTGCCCGACCTATTATGGGGACGGGTTAGATGGAGTAGACCTGGACCGTGGCTTGATAGTAGAGCCACTAGATTTTATTCTCCCAGAGTAGTTAGCTTAGTTAGGCTTGCCTGGACTGCGATCCAGCTTTTGTTTTAGACTGTAGTAGTTTATATATTATTTTTGTGACTCTGTGGTGTTGTGTATAGCTTTGGGCTTGTGTGGATCTTGAACTATTTCCTGTTTTCATCTATCATATTTCCTTTCCGTGCTATCTACCTTAGTTTTATTTGTGATTGAGACTGTATTGCTATGTCACCTCCATTCGGAGTGTATATACTGTACAGGTACCTTTATCTGTATAGCGTAGTTATTGTAGACGACCTATACAGCGTTCTACCGTCGATTCTGCGGCGTATGCTGGACGTAACCGCGTACTCGTGCCCCTAATCAGGGTGCGGGTCGTGACACGACGGAATAGCAACAAAACTCCGAAATTTTTTCCAGAATAGCGACGGACTATCGATGGAATTATGACGAATCGCTGTAGGTTAGTGATGAACTAGCGACGGAATTATCCGACGCTAACGTTCTGTCTGATACCAAAAGCGTATCAGACGAGTCATCGACGAAAATTTCTGTCCGTCGATGAGCTTCTGAAAAATATGTTTTTTTGGCTCACAAAAAAAATGTCGGTAATCCGTCGCTAATTAGTCGCAGAGATTGTCGACGTTTTTTTATTCGTCGTTAATCCATCGCTATATTTGGTCAACAAATCCATCAGTAATCCGTCGCTATAGCGACGGAACTGTCATAGCAACGTTAAAGCTATCGACGTATAGTTTTTGTCGATAAATCACTTTAGCGACGAAAATATCATATTTAGCGACGGATAATTCCGTCGCTAAATAACAACGGTTAAGATTAGACGACTAAACAAGATCGAATGATGTGTAACATGGGGATGCTTGGGAATGCAATATATATATATATATATATATATATATATATATATATATATATATATATATATATATATATATATATATTTTTGGGAATGCAATATATATATATATATATATAAAAAAAAAAATATATATATATATATATATATATATATATATATATATATCTATTCTACTATATAATAGGAAAACTTAGATGGTGAAACTTTTGAATTCCGAAAATACCCTTACATACTTATAGTAATTAAAAATAGTTCATTAATTTTAATAAGGACAACTTAGTAATTAGGAAGACTACCTTTTGGTCTTCCTAAAGAGTCTTTCTAAACTAATTAAAAAATATTAAAATACGTGCAAGGCACGTGCACATATGCTAGTATATATATATATATATATATATATATATATATATATATATATATATATATATATTAGAATCATGTTAATTTTTAAAAAGCTAGTTTAAATTCTAATTTTTTTAACAATATCATAGATATTTTTATGTGCAACGCACGTGAACATTACTAGTTAACATAAAACATGTTCATGATAAACGTTTATTGGTCAAAAAAGGTCCTTACGAAGGGCGTATATTGTTAAAAATATATACTTCCTAAGGACGTATATTGTGCAAAAAATGTTCTAAGGACCCATAGACTGAACTTCTCAAATTAACGGTAGACTATGTTTCAAACTCCCCCCCCCCCCCCCCCTCTCTCTCTCACTCACAACCTAGAGGTATTGTTTAGCTACCCAGTTAGAACTTATCCTTCGTGCTCAATCATCTTCACTCCCCTTTATTAAGCATTAAAATAATTAGTGGAGATGTTCCTTCAATATTAACTCCTCTCCACTCTCTTTCAGTAAATCATAAAGATCGTTAAGAAAGATGTTCTATCTTTTCTTCGTTAATTATCTCACCCAATATGCCTTCATTTTTCTTAGCCCTCCATCGAAATTCCATAATCAAGAGATCTAATCTCGTTTTCTATTCCATGCCTCATTATTTAGTATCACCAATTAGGGAGAAGATCGTTGTTTTTTCCCTCACTATATTGCATCACCGACGAGGTAGAGAATTCAATAGTTCTGCATTTACACTTTTTTGTTATTTTTCTCCGTCACCGAATCACAAACTTGTAAGGGTGATTTTATCAATTTTTTCATCCTTTTGGTACTCTTTTATCCCATCACATTTACTCAAATAAATCCCTCTCATCTTTTTTTTTTAATCTTCTTTGCCCTCTATGCTTAGGGACTGTTTGGATATGGATAACTCTTTGAAAGTGTAACGTGGCACTTGCAGAAAGTTGAGTTTTAGTAGACTTGCAACAAGTAGTACTTTCCAAAATATATTTGGATATAGAGTTTTTTATCTCCTGCAAGTGAAAGAAAAATGAGTTCGTTGTTTGGATGGTTATTGAAAGTGGAAAAAATGAGTTCGGTTTGTTTGGATAGTCGTTGAAAGTGGATGTTGAAAGTGATAAAATATATTGAATATTAAATTAAAAAACTAAATTCCCGTAATTAAATAAATTAAATAAATAAATTGAGCAGATTAAACATTATTAAGACATTTAAACCAAATTTATTAAACAGATTAAACATATATCTAATATATATCTCATTTCTCTTCCTCTTTCTTTCTCTCTCTCTCTCTCTCTCTCTCTCTCTCTCTTTATTATATACTCTACATCTTCCCCCAACGGACTCCTATCTCCACCGCCTCCTCCACCACCGTCTAGTCTCTCCATCGCCTCCTCCACCACCGTCTCCTCTCTCCACTGCCTCCTAGTCCTCCTCTCTCCACCATCTCCTCTCCTCCACATTCTTCTCGACAAGCTCATCGGCCGAGGGCTACCGTCTCATCGACAAACACAATTGCGGTGGGGCCAACCCAGGGCTACGGACAAGCTCGCTCGCTGGTGACATCGAGGCCGTCCACGAGAGGGCTCAGATCCGGCGGGGTCAACTACCGTCGTTCAGATTCGGTCCGTCTCGACTTCCAGCAAGGACCTGTGTGAGTAGAAGACGTCGGCCAGAAGCAGCTCCAGCGTTGCCGGCCTCCGTATCGTTCGCTGTGACCCACCATAGGTTGCAAGTGCTATGTAGAGAAAGGAGGAGGACAAGCACTGTACAACAACTTAGGTTCTTCTCTTTTACTGCAGTTGCGGCCGCGAACCAAACGGTGAAGCTCGGTGTAACTGCCACAGTTGCAGTTAAAAGTGCCCACTTACGACCCAGATGCTATGATCCAAATAGCCCCTTATATGTTAGAGATGTGTGACCATGATTAAACCTTCAAGAGAGATACTTGTAGATGCAGTCGACTATACTCCTTTTTTTCTACGCTAATTCTAAGGGCACCCCAAGTTTTGCTTGGGGCTAGCCCAACTTTTTCAAAAATTATTTATAAGTTTGCCATCCAAACTTTTGCTTGGGACTAGCCTAAATTTTTTTCAGGGTTAGGGTTAGGGTTCCTCCTCCTGCTTCTCCTCCGCCTCTGTCTCCTCCCCCTCCTCCTCCTTCTCCGCCTCTGCCTCCTCCAACTCCTCCTTCGCCTCCTCCTCCTCCTCTACCTCCTCCGATTCCTCCTCCGCCTCATCCGCCTCGTCCTTCTCCTCCTTCTCCTTCGCCTCGTCCTCCTCCTCATCCTCCTCCTCCTTCTCCTCCTTCGTCCTCCTTCAAGTTTTGCTTAGGACTAGCCTAAATTTTTTCATGACTGCCAAACTTGTTGGCAGTCCTTACACCAAGTAGGACTGTAAAAAGTACTGGCAGTCCTACTTGGCAATCATATTTGGTGTGTCCAAACAGAAAATTTAGATAGGACTGCTAACTTTGTTGGCAGCCCTATTTCATGTTAGGACTTCAAACTTCCTATCTGCTCGTCGGTGGCGAAGAGGCGGTCGACGGCGACGTCGGTGGGGGAGCAGGTGCGCCACGGCCTCGACGAACTTCTTGTGGAGCCACGGGGTCCAGACCAGCCGAGGCTACTTCAACGCGCACGCGGGCTTGTCCCCGCCGCCGGCGGAGTCAAGGTCAGCAGGGGGCTGTCCGTCGGGGATGGGAGCTCCTCCTTCTCTTCCTCCTACTCCTCCTCCCATCTCACAGCGCCGGGTATGAGCGGATTCTTCTTCTTCTTCTTCTTCTCTACAATATTAGGGCTAGCACAAGTAAAATTCGGGCTGTCCCTAGTAAAAGTTCTACTTTCATGGGCTATCCCCTAGTAAGGGCTAGCCCCAAGTAATTCTTGGAGTGTCCTTAGAATTAGTTTTTTTTCTATAACCATTAAACATGTTATGATATGACATTTTGTTTATATATGTTGTAGCTCATACGTGAAAATCGTATGTCTAATCCTTTCTTTCCTCATGGTTAAGGAGTATAAGTATGTACGGTGGCGGGCCCATGCTTGGTCGAGGGTGGGCAACCAACCTACCCTTCGGTATTACAAAGAAGTTCGAAAGTCATATCAACGAACAAAAAATACATATCTAACAATAATAACATTATTAAAAAATAATAATAAAATTGGTAAGTACAAAAGTTATTTTTAAAACTAATTATCTGAACTGATACACGATAATTGCGACTATCTAAGTTCCTAGTACCAATAGCTCAATAAATTAAAATAAACATGTCTTCAAGACACTAGTTACAATTGACTAGATGTGTATATAGTGTTTCCATGACATGGTTAGGTATTCCAACAATATATGCATTGAACAAGGGTTTCGCTAGATAGTCGTCTTCAGCCACCAACATTCTCACTATATACTCCGCTAAAGTGTTGCCAGATTTCATATTAATGCCAACCATGACGCCCTTCTTCTTTGTAGCCTTATACCAGATGGGATTGCGCATGTTGAGATTATTAATCTTGCGGTTGATGCAATGATTATTCTTTTCATTATAGTGAAGAAGAAGGTAATTCAACGAATGTAACACAAAATTGATTATAAGTATTCAAAAATAGGAGAAAGATTTTGTTGTGGTCAATATGGATGAATTAATCTTTATTTATAGAATTATTTTTGATGTCAAATGACCACACATGTCCTTAGAATACGATCGATATAGGAATATTTTGGTTATTTTCAATAAAATAACAAAATTACCCATATTAATGTCCATAAAAAGTTCAAAATCATGAGTATTTTGGTAAAAATACTCTCCCCAAACAGGGTCAACCCTGAGCTAACGGGGGCATGAGACAAAACTTTCCAAATGGATCATCCATACATAATATAAAATAAAAATTATAAATATAACAAGAAATTGTTATCACCAAGTTCTGAAAGGACCTCTAAAATAAAAGCCTTCTTTATAACCACTAAAACACAATTAATTTTTGGTTTAGTTGCAACTTAATACCCTCAACTATTTTCCCTTTTCAACTTGATACCCTAAACTTTTTTTTCAACTTGATACCCTGAATTTTTTTTGGACAATAATGTCCCTGCTCAAAACTAGAAACTACCCCCCAATCCCCTCCCACTCTCCAATGCCCCCACCCAGCTCCCCCCTTCGGCCACCCGCCCCTCGCCCCCCCCCCCCCCCTCTCGCACAACCCCCCCTCTTGTCCCGTGCTCCCTCCCTCTCGTCTCCCCCTCATGGGGAGCGGCATCGCAAGAGGAGGGGGGCACCGGGGCGGGAGGGGGGGATGGACAGGAGGAAGGGGCGAGTGGGGCACCAGGGCTGGAGGGGGCTGGGGGGAGGGGGTGGGAGGGGGGGAGGGAAGGACAAGGGTATTTTCGGGTTTTTTAAATTTTAGAGTATGAAGTTAAAAATGTAAAATAGTTGATGGTATTAAGTTGTTGAGTAAAAAAGTTTAGGATATGAACTTGAAAAATCGAAATAGTTGTGGGTATCTAGTTGCAATTAAGCCTTAATTTTTTCTTCATATTGGCACTTGATAGATAGGATCACGGTGGTGTCCTCTTTCGTTTGGAGGTCCTGGGCCGTCGTGTGGCCTGCCCTCGGGTTCGGGCTTGGGGCCCACTAAACACACCTATTTTGTTTAAGATGATTGGTGGTGGATGGGGGAAGAAGGGGAGAGAGAGAGAGAGAGAGAGGGGTGAGGGGGCGGGTTCTTTCTTTTCTCTTCTCCTTCCCGCTTTTGTAGCTCCTCTTACACCCCCTCCACCGTTCGTCCCACCACCCGTTCTCCCTCCTCTTCTCCTTCCTCCCCTCCCCTCCTCTTTCTCTCCCTCCTCGTTGTACAATTAATTAATCTGCAGGAAAGAAGAACTAAACCAAAAAAAAAAAAAAAGAAATAATACTCTGTGAGGATGGGAAGAGTGAAGCTGAAGATAAAGCGACTGGACAACACGAGCGGGAGGCAGGTGACGTACTCGAAGCGGAGGGCCGGGATCCTGAAGAAGGCCAAGGAGCTCTCCATCCTCTGCGACATTGACATCCTCCTCCTCATGTTCTCCCCCACCGGGAAGCCCACATTGTGCCTCGGGGATCGCAGGTCACTTAAACACTTCTTCGATCGATCGATCGATCAATCGATCGCTTTTTTTTTTAACGTAAACGTGTAAATTCATCCGTCCCACGCACATTTTGCATTCACGATTTCGGAAAAAAATCGAAACGACACGATCAACAATTTAACGTACAACCTCACCATAGGTTTTGTGGTCACATCATATAGAGTTTCTAAAGAAAATTAATCAAATAGGCTCAATTTCAACTTGATACCCTCAACTTTGATATGCATCAACTTGATACCCTAAAAAAAGAGACGAAAATACCCCTGCCATCCACCTATATCTCCCCCCCCCCCCCCCCCCCCCCCCCCTCTCCGTGCACGCTGCTGCGCATAGAGAGAGAGGGGGGGGGGGGGGGGGGGAGGGGTGCGTGGGGGCAGCCGGAGGGGGGGTTGGGTGGGAAAGGAGGGATATTTTGTCCTTTTTTTATTTTTGGGTATCAAGTTGAAAATATTCAATAGTTGATGGTACGAAGTTGTTGAATAAGAAGGTTTGGGGTATCAAGTTGAAAATCTGGAATAGTTGAGGGTCTCAAGTTGAAATTAACACCTTTTACCAACTAAACCACCAGTTTGTTGCTGAATTAGTAAAGTAGATCGATGTAGTAGGAGGGTAGGAGAAACAAAGACTAGTAGAGAGACGGAAACCAAAAACTCGGGAGGAGCGGCCACCGTAGCGGTTATAATTCTGGTTCTTTGGATCAATATGTTTACGTGGATAGCTCAATGTCGACGTGGCTGAAGCTGCTGATGGAAGAGTTTGTTCAGCTAATGTAACAAGACTTTCTTCTTAGAGCCCTTCGACTAAGTAACGAGTTGACGGCATAACTGGCATTACAGCAGAACTTGATAATGCAATTGGTGTTTGGGAGGATATCACGGGCTAGAATCCCAGAAATCATAGTGTGGGTGGCATGATCATGTATGGTACCATGCATGCTGGTCAGACTTTCTTGTATATTGATGGCATACTGGATTCTACGAAAAATAAACCATCTCATGTTCACACTTCCATTGATATGCATGCAAACTCAAACTAGATTTTCCATATGTTACAACGCAAGATCATTTAAATCTCTCTGTTCCCATATCTGACTTCATCTTACTTTCAGTAACATCGAGGAGATTATTGCAAAGTTTGCCCAGTTAACTCCACAGGAGAGGGCGAAGAGGTGCAACATAACTTCATGACTTGCAAACTTATCATTTAATTGCATCTGGATAAATTGTTTAGAACCTCACTGATACATCGAGTTTTGATTTATTTGAACAGGAAGATGGAAAGCCTAGAGGTATGTATGCCTATCATCTTGATGCCATCTAAGTAACTTTCTAGGTACGTGTTAGAGATAGCTTATGAAATGATAGCCCCTGATAAGATCAAGAAATGTGTTAATGCAGTAAGCATCAACTTATGCACAGCTTCTTATCGAGGAAAGCTTAAATCCTATTGCTTATACAATCTTTTCACCGAATCAATATAGGAAATGCCTCTCTTTTGTTTGTTAGTGAAATTGCTCTAAGTAGTCTTTGGATATGAACTTCTGTTCATACCCCTTCTCTCTTTTTTGAAATGTGTTCTTTAACTAGCCCAATCTTATATTTTTATTTGCAGTCTTTGTCACTTTCTCTATTCATCTAGACAATTTTCTAGTCTAAAATATGGTTTCTGCCAATAACCTGTTTATCTTTTCATCTCTTACCTGGTTACCTTACGACTGTTTATAATTGACTTAACACCATTATGCACGGGTAACGTTGTCCTAGAAATTTAGGATCAAACTTTAGGTAGTTGATTAAGTGCCTGCCATCGTAAATTTTTTGCTGTGTGTTTCTATGGAGGTTGCTCACAGTGGCAGTACATAGCTGACCCCATTTCAAAAGCAGAAATCTTGAATGATGATTATGGTGATTACTCCATCAAACCTTGTTGTCCATCGACCACCATTCTTTTATCATCTCCACTGTTAGTTGTGACAATCATAATTGAACTAAAAAACAAGGTACTATTGCTATTGTCAGAGACTCGCATTGTCATATGCATTTGTTTTGGGATAGAAGGTATTGACCAAAGGATGACAAGTTGAAGACTGCAAGTGTGATAGTGGAGATCTAGCTTAGTGGTCGTGGTAATAAGAAAGGGTGGTGGTGTGCATAGTAGTGATAGGGGAGCAATTGAGTGTGTCAATGCTGACTCAAACATGGTTGGAGTCAGGGGTATGGGTTCTAATGGAGACTGCATGATACATAACGAAAAATCCATAGAACTAGCTTGATTACATTATAAATATTTCTTAATTTCAATAGTTGTTACCAAGAGGACCTTAATATAGGTAAGTTTTAAGATACAATATATTCACAAGTGTATTAGATTCTGAATCTTTGTAGCCTCACTTCGTATCTAAGGTACCGTATGACATGCAACTTGTAAAGACAAAAGATACCTTGCTCGCACTTCTCCATACCCGTACATGCCATCAATCCTATATATTAAGTTGTTTCAAATGCCCACTAGGAGAGACATCAAGAAGAGAGGGATCATGAACTCATGAATTAAGAGAGTCGGTATGTTCACCTAAGGCTGTACCTATCCTAGTTGTCACCATGGTACTAACACCCGCAGTTCACTAAGAGAGTAGTTAGTTTTGGAATCTCTCATCATCATCATTATTTATTATACCAAGTCATGAGGCGTAATTGTTTACACTTGTAGGAAAGGACTACAAGCTACGGACGGTCATCTCAGCTGGCTATATTGGACTTGGTAACATCTCTCACATTACTTTACAAAATAAGGATGGCCTTTACATCCCTATCGCTACTTGAAAACCTTCAAGAACACTACTCACCTAGATCAGAGTTACCATAAAATGCAGTTCTCCATTTTGGAACTTTTGCTTCACAATGTGAAATGGATATGTTCCAGAATGGTACCTTGTGGTCCAAATGTTCCCAAGATCAATAAAGAGAGAAACCATAAATTATAATCCCAAATCCTAAACCTTTAATAGTTATAACATATAAATTAATACAAAATGTAAAAGCTGGTTTCATTTGAGGCAATTTTTTGGATTCTATTCAGATGTAAATTTCCATGTAATCTTCTGAGAAAGTACCAAATGTGTCAAATATTTTTTATAAGTTTTCTGTTTAGAAATCTCTCTCTCTCTCTTTTCCTTCTTTTTTCCTTTGCTCTCTCTTCTCTCTTAGTATTCTTCTCTTCCTCCTATCCTATCACCATGAGATGCCTGATAAAGGAGTTGATGGTCTCCTCCAACCTCATGATCTCCACTGGTTCGATTTCTTACTCGTCCACGAGATGGACACATTAAGAGATGCGTCCTCTAAGTTACTAAAATATGTGTCCACGAACAATTTTTTTTATAAAGAACGTAGGTTGTTTGTGACGATCGGCGCGAAGGCAGGAGATAAGATCATGAAGTCAAATGGAACACAAAATTGGCAATTCTGGTGTAGATGAAGACGGGAGATGAAGATCATGGACTCACTAACCATCGCTCCGTAATAGATTCCGGAGTGAAATTGAGTTAAATATTGACATTTTTGTGCGTGAGAGGCGTGTTGCGGAAGTGGAGTGTACTTTAAATGTCGTCTCCATGTGGTTGAAATCGCATCTCGATGGGCTTCTCGGAATGAAGTAACGGCTCAGTCTAGGTAAGGCGTCAGAGTCATAGAGGAATCACTATGTTAGTCCATATACGGAGAGTAACCGGCCAACGGAATGGTCGTTGCATACACGGTGATGTAACACGAGATTGATGACTAGGCCAACACATACATAGCTATTGAGTTGGAAGAGATGGACGGAACTTTGTTTGTCAAGATGCTAATAAACAAATTACGAGATGGGTGGAACTTTGTTCGCCGCTACGAACATGATCAAGAGACGTGTACTCAAAGTTATGAACAAAGTTTCAGCCATCTCCTGACATCCTTATTATTTGGTACATTTTATTTGTGAAGAATCAAGAAAGTTCCCACCATTTAAGGATAAAGGTCCCTTAAATTATTTTTGTAAGCCTAGATGCATGATATTAGATCCCTTATTTTTAATGGATATCATTCGTTCCCACGTTGAGAAGAAAATTTATTTAGTGTTAGTTGGTAATAGTACAAGGCATAGAAGACACAAGCTAATCAACAGTGATATAATATCTGAAATCTTTCTGGTATTTTTGTGTAGTTCAAAATTATTATATGCTAGTGCTTTTAAATCTTGGAATAAATTTTTATTTGGCGAGGTATTCAATGTAGTTATGGTTTCGGTTTGTTTATGACACGATCACACCTATATTCCAAAATTACATTTTGTATGTTGTAACCAAATAAAATGTTTATTGAATTACTACTGTCTAAATTATTTAGATTATTAAGAAGATGAAGATTATCATGGACAGTTTGCAAAAGGCATGTTACTTTCTTTACAATATTATTTTGTATAAATCATGCATTCGTCTTAGATAGCTTTGGCACACGCTACTTTTTTTTTTAATGATTATTAGTTACATTGCATATATCGGTCCAATATTTATAAATGCACTGGTAATCCATTTAAAGAATTCTAAGAATATAAGTTTTAGTGAAAAATGGAAAGTTATTAAACATACATGATACACGTCATATTAGAAAATACGCGCATAGCGCGAGTGTCCCATGCTAGTATATATATATATATATATATATATATATATATATATATATATATATATATATATATTTATATAGCGAATCACCCTTAGCTCAAGTGGCAGGGGTGGGAGGCATTCTCCTCAAAGGTTGCGGGTTCAAGCCCTGGGGAAAGAAATTTAATTTCCAGAAGGAATTAAAATTGGTGCCATGCGGTGCTGGCTCCTTCAGGCCAGGTGACTGGGCCCTTTCGGGGCCAGGGTCGTGCTCTTAATCTTCTGTTCCTCTAAAGTGTTCCGAAGAAGCATACTCCATTGTCATGTTCTATACCAAGAGACATTTTTCATGTTCCTATTTTCCTTTCATGCAGCATAACTTTCTGTTTGTGGTAACATTGATCTTGATATGCCACCCAAGGCATTGTTCATTCTATCTCAAACTATATTTCTTCTCTCTTGTCTCCACAATAATACAATATAGAAATGAGGGCATCTGAGAAAATTTGAACTTGGTTGTTAGTGGAACTACTGAAAGGATAAGAGCCTATGTGGATGTAAATGGATGCTTATAGTTAGACATAAAACAGCTGGAAATGAGAGATACAAAGCAAGGTTCAAGGTTTTTGGCATATACTGTTATACACAAATCTATGTAGTCAGATTATAATTAGACCATTGTTCCAGTAGTAAAATTGTATAATATCAAGATACCCCTCTTAGTTGCAAAATTTAGTTGGAAAATATCCAATTTAATGTCAAATTGTTTTCTTGAAAGGCGATTTGCAAGAGGAAGTGTGAACCCTCTTTCTGTGGATAGTTACAGAAGTTTTGTAAGATTCGGAAAGCTGTTTATGGATTAAAAAGGTCCTTAAGGACATGGTTCTCTACTTTGTAAGGTACCAAGAGAATTTGAATACACGCAGAGTTGTGCAAGCCATACCTTGTTAAAAGAGAGAAGACCTCTCTTTTAAAAAAAAAATTTTGTGTGGATGATAAGGTCATTAGTACAAATAACTCGTCTGAGGTTGGGGCTGTAAAACATTTCTTAGCGTCATATTTGATATTAGGATTGAAACTTGGAGGTATTTTGGATAGACTTGTATCCTGGTCAAAGTGTGGCAACTTCATCCATTAGAGAAATCATACCCTTGATTTGTTGAAGAAAACTGAAAAGTTAGGTTGCACAGGAACAAATTATCTTCATCTCAGTGCTGAAATGAAATCTCTTGAAGGATGCTGGTAGTACTAACATGTTCACTCGCACAACATTACATAAGTTGTCATTGTAGTTAGTCAATGCATGCATTCATGCACCAAGGGTTCCTCATTCAAAAGCAGTAGAGAGAATACTCAGATACTTAAAGAAATATCCAGGAAAATGTTTGTTCAAAGAACACTCACATCTTCGAGTTGATGTGTTACCAGATGCTGATTGTGCAGGTTCTATTGATGGCTGGAGATCCATAATGGGCTACTGGTCCTTTGTTGGAGGAAATTTGACCATATGGAAGGAAAGAAGCAATGCATATGTGCCAAGTCAAGTGCAGAAACAGAGTAATGTGTTATTGCACATGGAGCAGCAGAAGGCATAAGGCTGCAGATTTTATTGCATGATTTAGGTGTCAGGCCTAATCATGCTACTAGGCTATATAGTGATAAGAAGGCAGAAATAGTGTTTATAGTGATCCAGTTCACCATGATTGAACAAAGCAACATTGAAATGGATTGTTATTCATTCAGGAGAAGCCGGGCCCCAAGGACCTTTATCTAAAAGGGCATCTCAGTGCAACTAGGCTCCCGCAGGGTCAAGATGCACGCAGCCTTGCACACACACACACACATTGTGTGTGTGTGTAGTTGTTTCCGCGATCTTTATTTATTTCAGAATAACAACTGGTGAACATCTATATCAAAGGGAATTCGGACCATGGTTTCCAAACTTGATCAGGAAAACCTGGCATGAAAAATATCTATACCTTGTTTTGGGCGTTGGGGGTGGGGTATAGAGGAGTAAAAAGAATAAATCAGATGTTGGAAGCAGATTTCAACATGTACTGCAGAACCAGTAAAGTATTCCGGCCAGACACTGTTGATTCTATTGTATAGTATACTAGAAATTTTTGGGGCCTCATGCATTATATCTTCTCAACAATCAAATAGGAAAAACCCAAGTTCTCTTGCTAATAACTTTCCTATTCCTCATCCACGTCCATAAACTAAATTCTTTTTTGTGATTGGTGAGGGCTATTGGATAGTTCTGGGTTCGAGCCCAGGCCACAACAACAACAAAAAAGAATCCCTACAGTCTTAATTCGCTATTGTTGTTGCACATATATTCCTAAGAATTCATACATTGTTATGACTTGTGGACGCTCAATTCTGAGGAACGTGTTTATGTGGATGGGTGCATGGGAATGTGTTGAGATATGAGACCAACGAATGAGCTTGCACCACATGCCTTCTCTTGGAGGTGCAGGAGGTCACCTAAAATTGGGTAACATTGTAAACATGGCTACAATATCAAAACATGGAGTCATACCCTACATATATATGTATACAAACATGATAAATGCCTACTTTTACTTCTTTTAGCAAAATAATTAATTTCTAAGAATAATGATATTCGTAATTTGTAAAGGCTAAAGTTTCCTTGCTACTAATGGCTAAATTTTCCAAAAAAATACCTGCATGATCAATGCACTAAAAAGGTTCCAGAGCAAACTATATGAACTGCAAACTGAGGTCTATTTGAAAATTGTCCTTCGTATTATATGTGTATTAGTTAACTAATGAAATAATATGCAAGAAACTGTTATCTATAGTCCATAAATACTATTTTCCTTTTTTGGGGTTCCAGGCATTGAAGAAGACATTCAAGAAGTTGGATCATGATGTCAACATACAAGACTTTTTGGGTTCGAGGTGTGTGCTTAGTTTAGAGTTGGTGGGTATATTGTTGAAATCAAACTGCTAATATACAGTTCTCTCTTTTTTGCAGTCAAACAATTGAGGTATGCATCACAAAGATCACATAACTTTATAGGCATAAAGTTCTGGCATTAATCCTCATGTATTCAGTTCTGATGGTAAGCCTTTGATCAGGAGCTGACTAATCACTCACAGTCTTTGCAAGCTCAGATATCTGAAGTAGAAAAGAGATTGAGGTGATACTTTTTTTAATCTAGTTGATCCTCTAATTATATTTTTTTTAGTATCTCGAGAATGAGTAGTGTGTCAAAACAGGAAGGTAATAGTTCTATGACTTCATATAGTAGTCATGCACTAACCTATTTGAAAAGATTAATAATTTTATATTTTTATGAATTCATATAGTTGGTATGCATTTTACCTTGTAGTTTCTTGTTTATTGTGCATGTAAATTTAAGCCTAAACTTTGACATTCTCGGTATGTATATTTGCATTTTTCCAATTTTAAATAGTGTATGCATGTAATCTCTAATTATGCCAATGTACTCATCGATGAATCCTTTAGTGTTGTTGCACAAAATATTTGATGTTCTGTGTTTATAAGTTCAGTTCATTCACTTGGTTGAATGCTCTTCTCAGAGAACTCACCCTTTTTCCTCGTGAAAAAAGTTCAGCCCATTCAATGCACCAATTTCTCAGTTGCCAGCCCTAATGATTACTAGTAGCCTCAGACTTGCATATATGGACACAATTAAGTTTAGTTTTTTTTTTTTCCTTTTGTATGGAGGTCCGCCTTTTGTATTGTCTCATGCATGTAAGATTCGATGAAACAAATATTCTACCTAAATATTAGGACGTTTGTGGTGCTGTACTTTGCGTTGTTTCTCGTTAGCTTTGGATGGTGTAAAGTTCAACATTGAAGAACGTTCACTTGCAATAGATACTATTGTTTATTTGCTTGGCTTTTGGATAGAGTACACCAGCATATATAGTTTTGAATGGAAAAAATCTTAAGTTGGATGCACGTTGTGAATTTGTAGATTTACACCCTCTATAAATTGTAATTGTTACAGTTTGTGGATAAGGAATCATAGGAAAAAGTGTAGCATGTCGACCTTCGGTGCAACTAAACCATTGTGTTGATTCTCTTTCTTCCTATATTGCATAATTGACTTGGAAATGGGGCTTAAAATTGAACGAACGAGCTCGAACAAACTGTGTTCGAACTCGATTTGACTAAACTATCGAACGAGCTTTATTCGAGCCGAGCTTAAGATCGAGCTCAAAAATGGTGTTTGAACTCGGTTTGCGAAACGATCAAGCTCGACTCGATTTAGCTCTCGAGCTCGGATGAACAGGAACCAAGCTCGAGCCAAGACCGAGCCAATACCACATTAAACTTGTTGTACGGTTACTCTCAAGTCTTAAAAACTTTTTGGTTGAATTATTTATGTTCTTTACATCATAAAATTACCATCATATAAATAATAATAATAAAAGTAAAATTTCTAAGACAAAATTTATACACATTCATAAAAAAAAAATCATATACTAGGAAAAGCACTAATACGAAAAATCGAGCCGAGTTTGAGCCCGTTTGCGAACAAGACCGAGTCGAGCAACTTATGGTCGAACTCAGTTCGAACACCACTTCGAACAAAAAAATTCGATTGAGCTCGGTATCGACCTGCCCACAAACAAGCTTCGAACCGAGCTTAGTCCGAGCCGAACACGAACTGTTTGAATCGTTTTACAACCCTACCCAGAAAGAGAGCCCCAATGTCGGTATTGATCAGTACTAGCCAATACCACCGGAGGTCAGTATCAGATAGGAAAAAGCTAAAATAGATGCGATATGGCCAATACGTATCGGTATCTGCCATCACTGCAAATATTGCTTGGGAGGCGTCAATTTAGACTTCATATTAGGTTATACACAGACTCAGAAGAGGTACTTGTTGACAAGTTTTGGAAATGGCAGATTTTCTACCCCGCCACAACAAAGTGATCGACCAAATGCCTCAGTAGTTTTTGAACTAACTTCTTTCACTGTCCTAAAAACTGACGTCAGGTTGAGATCCATACTTCGCTGAAACTTTTGCTGAACTCTACGGCAAAAAATGAATTAGATATGATTAAACACTTCAAACTGGTGGGCATAAAGGATGGGGAACCTGGGAAAGTTGATGAGAAGCTAAGAACAAATGAGAGAGAATTACTGTTTCCACAAATGGTTGCTTACAACTTTCACCAGTAAAACCGACTGGAAGGATTTTATTTGGAGGTGGTATATAGTCATGTGAGTAATAATACTGGACTTGAGACCTTCAAAAATTACTAATCAAGTTAGCAGAGATGCTGAAGACATGGCTGAAATTATCAAGAAACACCATGGACAAGTTTGAATGAAGCTTGGGAGGAGAAACACAAAGTGTAAAGATGTTGCTGACAAGCATGAAATTCTTGTAAACATTCAGGAAGGAGATTTAGTGTGGCTTCAGCTTTACGGAAAATTTCTAGGGAAGTTTTCTTGGTTTCAAACTGCCTGGACATTATATATTTTCTGCTGCTACCTTTGATTGTTCTGCAATACTCCAAGCTGTTCAAATTCGAGGATGAGTTTTCCCAACCAAAGGAATTGATTCAGGACAGGAATTTGTGGAAAAACTTGAAACCTATGTCTTTGGATACTGACAAGATGACTCAATGCGGGCATGACTTCAATAGTTCAATTTTGGTGTGCCTATGTGTCTACATCCATTTCATGTGCAATATTTCCTCGACCCTGAACAATATGGATATGCCAACCATTTTGGAGTGTCCATGTTCCCTAGCCCTAAACTGTCTATGCTCTTATAAAACCAGTTATGCCCCGAAACTCATATTGTTAGGCTTTTCACCACTAGTATAACTACCACAAGTTGGTACCACCAGTGCTTTATGAACCAGTTGTCGTTAGGTCAGCAAACGTGAAGTATATCAGAACCTCTTCTAGGGTTTTGTTTTATTTCTTCCCATGTTTGTTAGGATTTGCTGAACTATATATAAGAGCATTATGAGAACTAGTAAGATAACTTGTCATGTGGATGATTGCTTTGTTAACTGAAGCTTAGGGCCTGGTTAATTTTCAGGATCTTTATTATTATGACATATGCGATTCCACTAGGTTTTTGTGCATTTTTCTAAAGCACACGGCACACCTTTGATTTCAATCTGTCTTGACGCTTGGATTTTTGCCGTGGGTGGAAGAATAAGCCAGGGATGTTGTAAGCTTACTCCTGAGATGGACTGATCCTGGCGTCTTTAGTTTGTTTTGGTCTTTTGCTATATGGTAGTTACTTTTTTTTGGGAGAAAAAGGGTAAGCAAACACCCAGGAGCACAACCTGGATGAATGCTCAACATATATTAATAATCTCACTGATACAGAGTATATGGTAGTTCCTTGTTCTGCGCTGGATGTAGTTTAACTTGGTAGAATACATTGTTTGCACACATCTTTAGATGTGGTTCTGGGTTTGTCTGCCTCTTCTGAGTTGGGGTTTCGCTGATTTATCTTGGACAGGCTGTTGTTGCTCTAACTTGGCATGCATTGAAATAGATAGAACCATAGGCATATTATCCGGGATGGATACAGAACCCTGCTTATTCAAAGTTGTACTCTCGTTATAGTTTATCTATATAAATAGTTCTGATTGTTGGGATTGATTCAATTAAAAAAAGTCACCAGTACATAGGGACAGCTGTTCGCGTAACATGCATATTGATTATTATTTAGTGTGTGGACTATCTGTCATATTTAACATCTGTAATGTTTATACTGCAGTTATTGGATTGATCCTGATAATATCCATAGTATCGACTATATCAGGGCAATGGAAGAATCTCTTGGAGAGTCTCTAAACCGAATTCGGATGCAAAAGGTACATACACTTTTAAGGTGTATATTTCTACTAATGGGCATATTATTTGATTTATACGATAACTTGTTCTCTGGTAATTTGGTATGCATGCGATATAAAAGCACTATACATGTCACTTTGAGAATTCCTAGGCTAAAAGCATAAAGTAGCTAACCAGATTAGTCTACTTCTTTTATGGCTGTTTAGACACCAAGGAATTTCATCACAATATTAAGATGTAGTACATCCATTTGGAAGATCTTAAATTAGATTGTCTTAAGAATCTCGCTGGTTACACTACAGACTAGTTTCTTTCATGAGAATCGTGAAGTACAGGAGCCTAGCAAAATCTTGATTTGAAAGATTGCCTTTTGAAGTAGTGCTTTAACTAAGGTTGTGTATATTATAACATTATCCTTGTTATAAATTAATCAAGGGTAGACCTAAGAGAACATTGATTGAGGCTCTGAAAAAGGTATGGCTTTTGATAAAAGTGGGAGAGATGATCATCCTTAATACAACTGAATGGAAGCTATGGATTCATGAGTCATCCTAAAAAATTGGGGATAAAAGCTTTGTTATTGTTGTAGTCTTGTTAATAGTTATATTAATTGTTTTCTTCTGATGTTAGAAAGCTATATATTTATCCAAGTGATTTCTTTCAGCATACTTTTTGTAAAAAAAAAGAAAATATACAACAAAAACAAAGACTTTATCCCAGATTTTCGGGTTGGCTGTTTGAATCCTTTTCTATATAAAATATTTCATTAAAGATTGAAAAATAGATTATATATTTCTAAAAACCTTTGTACCTGATCAATAACACACTTGTAATTAAAGATTGAAAAAAATAATATATATAATGGGTACAAGAAAAAGTATTTCCAAAAACCTTTACAGACTAAAAAAGGACTAAATATAATAGCCTTTTTCCCCAAATTTATGGGCTCAGCTATTTGAGTTCTTTTCTTCCTTTCAGCTCTGTTCAGGGCTGTGTTGTCTATAGCATTAAAAAGGTAAATCACATCCTTCTTTAAAGACTCGATCCAAGTTATAATAACACAACTATAGACCTTGAAAAAATAATTTTGTGATGTTCAAATTATAGGGCACAAACTAAATCATCAGTATCCAAAACCAAAAGCTGAATGATAATCATTAAAACTTCAAATCAGTAAACAGGTGGATCGAGGAGTACCATTGTTGTTATTGTATGTAAAGTTTAATAAATTATATGCATAATGTGTTTCTTCTATTTCCATGCATCTAACAAATGCATTTTCACATATCAGGAAAACGTGGAAAAGCAGCAGCAGCTTATGTCTCTAGAATGTGCTGGACAGGTACCAGTTGTATAGTGGTGTAAATGCCTTTCCTTATGAATGTTGATCCAAATTAAAGAATCATTTAATTTTCTTGGTATTGTGATGATCATGTAGTTCCCAAATACCCTGCATTTACCCTTGGAAATGACTGGTGAGCAGCAACCCTCACATATGTCATGGCTTCACCATAACGACGCACAACACCTCCTGCTCCCAGAAGATCCTAATTTGCTGTCACAGAGGTGAGCATATATCTTGGATGTATCTTTCTTATTCATGTATTCCCTCTCCTAGAGTATCCACAGCTTTATCTGTTCCCGAGTGCAGTTAATGTATGGTTTAGTTACTTATCTATTCAAAGCAACCGTAACGATATATATAGAGGGGCCTATGTGGAAGGTTCACATTTGGAATATCCATCTCTTAAGGACTTGGTAGAATTTAGTTTTCCATTTTAGTTCAGCAGTCCTAGTCTTCAAGTTGGCTGCGGAAGTTGGTTATTTTCATCCTGAGGGCTTGCTTATCTTTTCCTATTGTCTATTGTTTGTATCTATTTTTTTGGAAACTCATTGATTGGGCTGTGGATAGGTCCTTATAACGAACTTCGAGTACATTGTCCATACCTATGCCAGTAAATTCATAAACCTATGATGCAGGCACTAGTTCAGAGATCAATGTTGTGGACACCTGTACTAATTGTTCAAGTATCCAGCTGAGTTGCCAATTGACGCACATTTCATGTCTTGTTGAGCATCCCTTCCTGAGTTGCCAATTTAATTATTTGTCCATATCTTCTTCTTTTTCTTTTGAGAAAAATATGTTTCCATAACTTCGCTAACAGCAAGCAGTTGCTTTTTATATCAGAGATATTGAGTGCTCTGGAGACGCATCTGTTCAAGGATTTACCAGTTACTTCACCACGGGAAAGCAAACAGATTCCAACAAACAAGGCCATGAGGAAGCAGTGAATGAGTTGAGCCAAAATTCATGCTTAAAGCTAGAGTTAGCAGGACAGTTTCCTTACCAGTCTTATGGTCTACATTTGCTTAGTCAAAAGAAATTCAAGCCCGACGGAGAGGTTAGCGTACATGATGGGCAAGTAGATTATCAAATGAACAGCTTTCAAGCATGGGCTTCAACATCAGGGTCTTGCAATGTTACTATGTTCGATGATCACTCTTTCCCCCAAGTGAGTTCTTGCACCTATATTTTTTATATATTAGAAAATTATGTTGCTAGTGTATCAGAATCATATAACATCCTTGCAAGATCCTGTCTAGAGTAATGTGTAACGATAAAAAATGGTAGCCAAACCTTTAGCTTCATCAGGGCAGTGCAACCTTTGTGAAAATTGGCAAACTTGCGCAGATTGCGGTATCAATTAAGATGCCTTGTGCCCTTCTTCTGCAAGCAATTTTTTGGAATAACTGCTTCAACCAAAACTGTTAATTCTACAATTTTGTTTTGCAATTCACTTAGTATAGTTTTAGGAAATTGATTATATGACTTGATAGAGTTGGAATAACGAATGTAATTTACGTTATCATCTACTCCCTTTAATGGCATTTGCCATTCATTTTCACTCTTTGGCTTAATGTCATAGAGATAATTCCAACTCCTAGGTAGGTGTAGCTACTTGCCCAGTCTAGGTTCTATGTCGTGACCCTCTCATGCTCATAGCAACCTTAGGGTAGAATTTTTGGCACCAACATACAGGGTTGACGTCATGTCATAAAAATGTCAAATCCTCTATGAGCTTTCTTATGCTAAGTAGCCGATGATGATAATGATGATAGAATGCTTAAACATATAATGTAGTGACAGTATTGCTCCAGGCTCTTACAGTTTGTCTGCCCTTTTCAGAATTTTGACAATTTTGAAACTTTTGTCCAATTTTTGCAGCAACCAAACCAGACATGACAGACGGGTCGAACTGAATCAGTACTAACGACACTGCACATTCAGACTGGGTGGACTATATCCCCCTATCTATTAGCTACGAACGCACAAGATGAGACAAGCCTCCACCTGAAACTAACGCGTGTCTTTTATCCACACAAGATCCTGACTGTCATCTCAGTTTTCAAATGGGGATGCAAGATCTCAGAGCGCAGTACTGTACAGAGCCCTGACTTGGATGGGGGTGGTCTAGCTAACAGAGCAAAGGGTTCCTGGATCATATTCTTTTGTTGTAAATTACCATATGATCGACAGATCAAGAAGGTTTTTGATTCATAACCACAGATTGATTAAAATTATAAGTTTTTTTTTTTTTAATAATTTCCGAAAACTTGTTGGAGCCTCATCCTTTTGGGGTGGTTATCAAGCAGTCCCTCAGTAGATCAACATAAGCTGTGTAAATTATGTTATAAACATGAGGCAGATGGTCCTCTTCCTTTCGGCTAGTTTATATGAGAAGGTACGTTTCAGTTTCAGTAGATGGATTATTATATTCAGTGTCAGGGAAATAACCTCTCCTTTGTATATACGGTATAAGCCTAAATAAATCTTGACGCTTCCAAGATCTTGCATAAGCGTGAGCCTCGTCTTTTTTTAGTTATACAATAGGTTCTCATGTCGCTTGTTATAGCAGCAGAGCTGAGGCAGTGGAGAACAAACTAATACACATAAGTGGTGTGGTGTGTTGCCATGTACATTGAAAACCCTACTGTTGATCATATCTTATAAACTCATTAAGAGTCATTGTATATGTTTGGGGGTTCATATGAACATTTTCGAAATGCTAATCCAACTAGCACTGTACAAATTATTCTTTTTCTTCCTTTTTAAGTTAGAACAATAAAATATTAAAAAGATATAGCTAATAACACTTCCTCTTCCTTGCTTACCAAGAGATAAAGGCCTTCTTGGGGTGCATGGGGACTTTTCCTTTAGACCGTGTTTGATTGGGCTTTTTTTTCTATGCAAAATATTTTCATCGCAAATTTTCCACTAAGTTGTGTTTGATTGGGCTTTTTTTCCATGGAAAATATTTCCATCACAAATTTTCCACCAATTGTAGTGTTTGATAGCTTGTATTTTCCATGGAATTATTTTCCAAAAAACTATCATTTTCCATATTTTCATCTAAAATGGTGGAAAATGAAACTTGTACAACCCATAGGAAAATATCATTTTCTATGAAAAATAACTATTTTTCGTGGAAAATAATGGCAATCAAACACCCAAATTAAGTTTTTCACGGAAATTTTTTAAAATTCCATGGAATTCTTTTCTAGGAAAATAATTCCATGGAATTAATTTTCTTTCCACATATTTTCCACCTTGCAATCAAACGCATTGTAATGTTTGAAAGTATATATTTTCCATGGAATTATTTAAAAAAAAACTATTGTTTTTCATATTTTCTTCTAAAATGGTGGAAAATGAAACTTGTCAAACTCATAAGAAAATAACTATCTTCCATGGAAAATAATAACAATCAAACACCCAAATTAAGTTTTCATAGAAATTTTTTAAATTCCATGAAAAAAAAATTTCTAGAAAAATAATTCCATGGAATTAATTTATTTTCCATGTACTTTCCACCTTGCAATCAAACACACCCAAAGAAAACTCTTTCCATAGGAGAAAAAAAATGTCTTTATTGAAGATTTCTAAGGTTGTATCTTAGGTGAAAAATATTAAAAATAAAAGGGCTCTATATATTGAACCCTTGATAGAGTTTTTCTTTGTCTACGTGGCTTATAAAAATGAGTCTCAGATAAATATTTATTAATTATATTATAATGAAAAATTGATATTGTTTAATGACACATGATAGAAATAAATATATAGACCAAGCACGGCGACATATTTTTTCATAATCGAGTTTATATATGAAAAAAAGCCACAGATATATAAATTTCTTCTTAAAAGGGTTTGACATATATAATAAAAACCCCAAAATAAAAATAATCATTGGGAAAAGCCTAAGTATATGGTTTTGTAGTTTGTGCAATATTATTTTTTTTTCCAAAACAAACAACTTTATAAGTTGAGACTGTTGAACTAAATAAGATCTAAACTTATAGTAAAGATTTCCTCTCATAACCTATGAACTATAAGAATTATCCTAATTGTTTATTTTTAGTTTGTCAAATTATTTAGACTTGCGGCACGAAGAATGTTCAAGAACTATTTCTTAGATGTATTTATATCTCATTTAAAAGCTTGATTTAAGTTGAGCTTACTACTTTTATCTAATAAAAAGTTCTACTAACCTACTACTTACTCATATTTAGTTATTTGTAGATAGATAATGATGTCACCTTGGTTGAAGGTCCTGACTCTGCCTAGTGGTGATAATAGTGGGTCAAGACTAGCCCGATAGTCCAAGAACCAACATGAAAAATAATCCAATCCGATTAATAAATGGGTTAGAACAGACTAGTTTTTAGCCCTTTTTCCTGGATATAAAAAAAAAAAGGTGGCCCACTCATGGACTAGCTGAAACCTACAACAACAACAATAGAAATTTTGTTCTAAATTTTTAGGGTTGGGTGTTTGAATCATCTTCTATTCAGTTGTGTCGAGGGCTAATTTATCTTAATGTTGTAGCGCTACTATAAACCACGTTTGACTACGCATATTACCGGTCCTCCTTATAAATCCTAACACTTGTCTCGCACAGGGCGGGTCCTATGGTGAGTCGGACAAGCCAGCGGACTTGGACAGCCCTCCGGTCAAGGCCTAAGTCCCACCTATATGCTAAAATTTATCAATTATTGTTTATTCGTCACTCATTAATTTAGATGCTCTGTCAGTATATGAGTATTGACATTATTATTATTTTATTATATTTTTAATAGCACTATAACCTATTAAAATTTTGTCTTCACATGTTTCCTAATTTTCTTTATTTTCTTTTGTTAGGTTTGCGTGAGTTTGAAAAATTATGACGGAAAAAGAAAAATTCGAATCAGAATGTTCGAAGAGGAAGGAAACAAGAAAGACAAGACAAACTCACCCATTCTCTTACGGGAACTATGAATAGATATGTAAACATACAAATATGTTGTCGAATTTAAATGAGAGTGTGATTGTTGATGAAAACTTGATGATAATGTGATTGTGATTCTGTGAATGATGATTTTTTTCTCTTAGATTTAGTTTTGTGTTATTTGATTTCATTTAATGTAATAATTTATGTGTATTCAAGGATTAGTTATATTGTATTTTGGATTTATTGGATTTACTGGATTATGAATTTTAAAAATATATATATATATAGATGGATTAGGGCCACGATTTTGGAATTTATCTAGGGTCTTCCAAATGCTGGAGCCGACCATGCCGGTTCCATTAGTCCGTGTCCGATTGTGTTTATGTCTTATAAGCAAAAGTATATTTTGGTAATAATAAATGATGTTGGTGAAATTTGATGTCTCATCTACATGACAAATGTTTTTACCAGCTAAACTACAGTAACTTTTATTTATAAATACGACGTCGTTAAATGCAAGTATGTAGCAATAAAAAATATTATATTCATGTAAATAATGTTGTACTCAATTTATTGACTAAGAGATTTGATAGAGATGGATAGATGGATTCTGGTTGAACCCTTTGAAGATTTTCCATGGACATATATTTATAACAGTTAATGGCTTGTAATTTTTTACAATATATGATTACATATAATCTCAAATAAATAAGGATATCCCTCAATTGGTCGAGCATAATAAACTAGTTAGTTTAACTAACTATTTCTCGAGTGTGCACAACTCAATAATTAATATATATCAATATTCAAGAATGATCAACATCAATCTTCATGGATGGTTAACATCAATTTGTAGGGATGATCAACGTCAGTCTTCAGGGATGATTAATAATATTCTTTAGGCAAAATATTAACGTGAGTTTATGAAGATATACATATGTAGACAGACTTTACCGAAACCATGGTTCAAAAAACACATAGAAAAAAAATATATAATTGAAGAAAACAAGTGTAGTTGATATCAATACATCTTCGTGACTTTAAAAAAATATAGAGATGTGACCATCTTGACGTAGGGATCTCGTTAAAACCTTCTCAAAGTGCCCAAAAAATCAGTGAAAATGTCCCTAAGTTAGAAAAATAGTACATGTGCGTGGCTCACACATCAACGGAGTCAATCACAACATTACAACTCTTTTGAATTCACAACATTCACTTTTTTAGTTTTCTTTTACCAAACTTGTACAAAGGTTACTGAATTTCATAAAGAGTACAACTGGATCCGATTAGGTATCCAAATAAAAGAGGTTTTATTTATTACTGTGTTCCAACGTTCCCTCTCAACCACCATCGTCATTTTTTCCAACTAAACAATGGACTTCTCATAATTTGATTAGGCCATTGTTCTAAAAGGCGGTCTAGGCGTCCGTCCAGGCGGCGTCTAGGCACTAGGCTCCTGGTGCCCGTCCGATATCCGCCTAGACGCCCGCCTAGACTTTCCGACGCCCTACTGCATGTTTTGGGATTTTGTAATTTTTTTTGCAATTTTCAGTAATTATTTGATTTTTTTTATTTATTTTTGAACCGCGTAGATCTAGGCAGCTGCCTAGGCAGCTGCCTAGGCGACCGCCTAGGACGGCTAGGCACTTTTCACGACCTTGGATTAGGCCCAACTACATTATCTTAATTTCTCATTACATTATAAAACAATTGTGAGAGAAAAAAAAAAGGTACCAGATAGTTTTGTCCTTACGGGTAGTTAGAAGTATAGTTATAAGCCTTTGAAGCTAGAAAAGCATACAAATGAGTGTTAGTGTTGTGGATAAGGGGTTACATACACTTTACATGCCCGTGTTATTATAAATAGAGTGTAATGCTATTCGTACCTCCAAATTGTCCCTCCAATACATTTCTCCTTATGTGGCAGCTGATGTGGTATGTTAAATAATATTATGTATCATCTGACATGTCCGATTACAGGACAAATTTTAACCCAAAAAGTTAATTACCCAATTTTGTCCATGTTAATTTAATGTTAATATTAATTAATATTAATATTAATATTAATTTAATGTTAATATTAATATTAATTAATATTAATATTAATTAATGTTGATGTTAATGTTTATTTTAATGTTAATGTTAATATTAATATTATTGTTAATGTTAACGTTAATATTAATTTTAATGTTAATGTTAACATTAATTTTAATGTTAATTTTATGTTAATTTTAAATTTAATTTTAATTTTAATTTTTGTCACGTCAGCTGCCAAATCAACGTGCCACGTCAGCTGCCAGGTAAGGAGGGACGATTTGAAGGTACAATTTGGAGGGACAAATAGCATTATTCTTATAAATAATAGAATATATCCATACAACTCTTCCAAGATTCGTGATCTTCATCCAAGAACCTGTTGAAAAATAATTATTTTTCTGTCTTGAAATCATGTAAAAAAATAAATAAATAAAATTAAGTTTACCGGCCTCCGGGGAAGTCGTGCACGAAGCACTGCCCTAAGAGTTGATTCGGGTCTACGTGCAGACTTGTTCCGAATTCTCTTAGTGGTAAAACCCCCGCTCTACCGGTATCCCGTCGTCGCACACAACTCGAAAGATTGACCCGAACTTAGCTCTTGCCCAGAGTAGGAGAGTTTGGAATGGAAAAGAAGGAATTATGGTTGTGAACGAGAAGGATGAATCATATGATAATTTTTTTCAAGTATATCTTCTACAAGACAAGTGAATGAATTATATAGACAACCTTCAACCCATAGAGTTAATATGATTTACTAGGATTAAAATCAAGTTTCGAAACCAAAAATAATATCTAGAAATTTAGGCTCAATAATATAGCCATTAGGGATGATAAATAGGCTATATCAATGTTGAAACGATCAAAATTAAGTGCAAAATAATGGTTTTGTAAATTGGTTTTTTCACTAATAATAACAGCAATCCTCCCTAAAAAATCAAGTTTCGAAACCAAAAATAATAATATTCAAAAGGAGTAAAGATGAAGAATTTATGGACAATTATATACTATGCATAAATGAGATGGACTATAGCTTTGAATTTCACTTAGTGACTATTGTCTTTATCTGAAGAAGTGCTTGATGGACTATGTCTTGAATCAGACTTCTTGAACCAGATTCAGACAATAACACACATAGTACGCTAGAGGTTCTTGGGTATATCTGGTGGCGCGTTTGATTGACCATGCGCATTTTTTATATTTATGAGAGTTGTCTATCATCGCTCTGTCCTATAGTCACGGCCTTCACGACCTCTCATATAGGTAAGTCCTCAAATGATTGGTGATTGGAGTCAACCCTGCATAACTATGCTTGGACCTATTAAGAGTTTTAAAACTCATTCTAACCAAATCACACCGGAACACTGTCACCATAGGGATGGGGTATTCATGTACACATGTACAGCCTATTGGACATTTATTTTAAGAGAATTTAATCTCAGGGTCAGTGTTCCATAATAGTCACCTAGTCCAGCTTGTTTCTACCAATTGAACCGGCTTATTAGAATCTCTAGTCAGACTCGGTTGGGTTGCCACTGGCGGTGACTAATTTATGGGCTTAACCCCATCCCCCTTGGTGATTCTAGGATCAATGTCCTAGACAAACTCTTCGTCAAGAGTAAACAGACTCTTCGTCAAGAGATCAGTAAAGTTCTTTTATGACTTTATAGTCAATAACTACATTTTTGCCTTTTAGGCTCTTTTAATGTCTTGAAACGCAGCTGCATGTACGTGCTCATCTTAGAATTAACAAGATATATCATGCTTTTAGCATAATTTAAAATAAATGACAGGTACAAAAATATGTAGATCATGAAAACTATAAAATATTTGAGTCATACAGCTTCAATACAAAATGTGACTGAAGATAACATTTCTGAGTATATAATACTATTAGCTATGATTCTTACATAAACTCAAGAGATGACAACTCCTCATAGAGAGAGAGAAAATATATATCCATAAATGGATTAGATGTCATATGAGTCAGTTACCCAGTTTGTATTAAAATGACTTTCTATGACATAAGAGTATCTAATATGATACAATTTTATAGTATAGAATATCCTTAAAAAATATTCTGAAACTGGTTTGACTGATTTAGTTATTTCCTAAATCAGATTTGGTGACATCAAAATTATTTAACAATTAGGACGGTGAGCAACAACTCATCTGACTCTATCATCCTTCAAAGTAAGATACAATAATTTCAACCTTGGCTCTAAAGATTTATCTTTACAAGTCATTTTTATAAAACTGGTAGTCTAAAGTAGTAGAATAATAGTTTAAGTGATTTTTGCTAATTGTCCTTATCAAATCTTTAGTTTATAAAGTTTTGATTAACTTTGGTTAGCTGTAGGGTCGGTTTTCAGCTAGCGGAAATCCACAAGGGGACGACTAAATATCGTGTCGCTTAGAGCTATTTACGCTCGGTTGACAGAAGGACCCTTTCAGCTTGTACCCAAGATAATTTTAACTTTTAAAACTTTAGATTTATAGGGATTTGCAATATCACTAAACTGTTTTCTTTTGACTAAATTGTTTGAACGAATCAAAAAGAAATATAGAGACAGATTATATATAAAGCAATGTTTGTCTAACATAATCTAAATATTGTGATAGAACAATATTGTAATTTCTTTCTAACTAGAAATTCTAATATTGTGACAATATAGTCATTTAAGGTTCAATCATGCAAACTAATCAAGGAACAAAAATATTATTTAACATCACCATAAGCTATTGTTGGTGTTTTTGTCTTTGGACTAGGAAAGATAGTCCCACATCGGCTACACCAAATGGTGAGTATCTCAATATAATGCATTGCTTGTGTTGAGGTGTGTGTTAGGGTTATATACTAAAAGCATCACTTTTGTAGTAACCTTATTTTCTTAAATTTTGAATGAGAATCATATGGGCAAATGTTTGCATATTGTATTTGTTGCAAGTGTTAATGCAAATGTCTGATATTCTATATTGTAGATAATATGGTGTGTGGTGTCACACAGAAGATCATATTATCAGTTTTCTATGGAGTATATAAATAGTTCACAACCTAGATGGACTTGGACAATCTATTGGAAAGGTTGTAGTGTAATCTGGTATTAGTCTATCTTGACTATAGGTTTACACTAGTACACTTTGTGTGTATTGAACAGGACCACTTGAGGTTGTTCTCTTTGTACTGGCTACATAAGAGAACAAATACCTCTGTTATTATGGATGCTTGTACTCTTAATCTGGATATAGTAACAGACATATATATGCAATGTGCATTACTTTGACTCATAAAAGAGTGAGATTCATTATGGATCAACAACCTCTATGAATTGGATAATAACATTATATGTATGATGGGCTGTTGATTATAAATGGAATCCATGTCCCGATACATCGGGTTGATGATGTCCTCTTAAGGAGCTCATAAGAATTGTCATGTAAACCCTGCAGGTGGATTATATCCGACATGACAAATAAAGTTGAGCGGTACTACTTAAGGATAAAAGATGTCGAATCAATATAGTTGTCAGTAACTTAATTTGATCGACGGACATACGATATCTTAACATGGGGAGCCAAACGAGCATATAATAAAAGGAGCCCACAAACATAATTTGGGATTAGGGAGGTAGTGTAACAATAGCTCATTAGTGGACCGAGCTATTGTTAATGGGCCTGGATTGTGTGTTCGGGCTGAACACGGGATATCCAGATCTGTTAGGAGGCCTAACCCTAATTTCTCCTCATGGTCCCTACCGTAGCCTATATATATCCTCTATTCTCTGGCCGCCAGATTACTGATCAGAAATCTGAAATTTTCTCTAAATTCGTGATTCACGTAAGGAGAGAAAGAGAGTGCTGCCAAGGAGAAGAAAAAGTTGGGAGATCGTCGCCCACACGACGTCCAACTCGAGGAAGGAATACGTGCATAAGATCTTGGGGTCGTCCGCTCGAGATTGCCAGGAATTACTTGTCTCCTTTCCGTCGCAGGTATAATTCGTGAACCCTAGTTTCCGCCTATGAAGGGTTAGAACACGTATTAGATCTGTTTAACTTTCTATCGATCAATACGCACACCAAAGAAAGGGTCCTGGGAATCCCCAGTTCCATCAGTGTGCACATGAGGTGTGGTAGGGCACAAATGTGTGCCATGTGGGAGTATTTTTCTAGAAGTGTCACGACCCGCACCCGTTTTTTTTTAAATGGATACGAGACGTGTCCAAGCCAGCCTACGCCGCAGTGTCGGCGGTAGAACGCTGTCACGGCCATGAAGATCAAAATCACAACGAACACTCATTCATAAAATTAATTTAATTTACAATGATCACAAGTTTTATATTTGCAGAAAATATAAACTTGTACAACTGTTGAATGACTATAACCCGACTTTCTAGCTAGTCTCTAGGCCTTTGTCTGCAAGTATTCCCGTCACTCCCCAAGCTAAGTGAATCCACGGCTAACCTGAAAATATTGGTTTCCAGTCAGGAATGGAACGAGCACAATTCACTGAATGCAATTTCAAATAAAGAAAATGACTATAAAACAAAGGTTAGACATCAATTATGGGTTTTGAAAATAAACAGGAAATACAGAAAACTAATAGTAAATAAATAGACACAACAGACTTTCCCCAACTGCTAGAAGTACCTTTGATATGTGATCGGTCTGGGGTACTACACCGCACGGTCTACGAGGTCTACTTGCATGAAAAGTAAGCACGGCCTACACTACTTGCAGAAAAGTAAGCACGGTCTACACTACTTGCAGAAAAGTAAGCACGGTCTACACTACTTGCAGAAAATAAACACGGGTACACTACTTGCAGAAAATAAACACGGGCTACACTACTTGCAGAAAATAAATACGGGCTACACTACTTGCAGAAAATAAACACGGGCTACAATGTCTAACACGGGCTATGGTCAGATCACATATCGTTGGTACTTCTCATTCCCGACTCGACAATTTTATAATAGAAAATAATCACATAATCAATGGCCAATCAATGAAATATAGTGAAAATCAATATCGAAATGCAGACAATAAACTGTACTCGCCTGTGGTCCTTTGCTCGTGAAACCGACAATCTGAACTACTCAATGTGCCACTATAGTCAAAACCCATACAACAGTCCCCGAAAGCTGAAATAAACAATACCAATGATCTCAGAATAGTCCAATTAGCTAGGATTGCTTGTCCTTACGTCCAATTCTGGACACAGGGGCAAAACGGTCTCTAAAGTCATCAAACTACATGTCTACGGATCCAGTTTTCCGATACGAATCCAACCGTATGTCCAAAGTTGGATTCCGGCGGGCCGTACACAAAATCACCCGTTGAGTGGGACCGTGGGGCCCACAAAACGACGTCGGATTCAACTGTCTCAGAATTGGACCAAACTTGGCATGCAGGACCAGAAAAATGATACGATCCTGTTGGCGCAAGTTTTGTCTCGATCTTGTGAGCATGCACAAAGTTAGGACTGAATTTGCATTGTACAGATACGGGGCGATTTCGACAGATACGCGTCGAATTCGTCGCGCACACGCGACCAATTTGAATTCCGTCAAAGCCCACACGACCACGAAGCCGTTACGCAGTTTTCGATGCTTTCGGTTCGCGACCACGTCGTCCGGATTGGCGTGACGCACGTTGTGTGGAGCGTTTTTCTAGTTTTAAAAATAGATTTTTTCGTGAACTTTACACAGGTTTCATTTAGTGAATACCTAGATATATTTAAAACTACAAGAAGGGTTTTGTTTCCCTACATGTTGTCGATAAACATCTTCAAAAGGATTTCGAAATAGATCACTGTTTTACAAGAAATCGGGACTCAAACTGGGGACTTTGGGACAGTCTCTACATTCCGAATTTCGAGATTTTTCTCGATCTTTGGATCGAATTTTCGAAGAATCTAACGCATGACGGTGGAATCCATTTGAAGGGAAAAACAGAGGATAAGGTTGTCGACAAACCTACGAAGACGGTTCGACCATTGGTCGACCGAGCGCGATGAAAAGCAATCGCGAAGTTGCTCTCGCGCAGCACCTACTGCTGTCGACGTTTCCCATTGCTCGCGCGTTGAGCGCTGCCATGCCGGCCGACGGCGGCCCTCGTCGGCAACTGCCAACCCGCGCGTGCACGCGGGGCGCACCCAGACTAGGGTGGTGGCGGTGCGATCTCCGTTTAGGGTTTCGAGTTTTCGGGAGTTCCTCCCTCTCGATTCTCTCGACGGTATAAAATCTATATGTATACGATATGGGATATGGGTATATAACTGCAAAGTGCAACCTTATCCCGTAAAGCCAAGGGCTCGGGTTCAGGGACTCCTGGTTTAATTTGCTACTGTGGGGTCGGCCAGTGGGCCCTACAAGGTCCGGCTGAGTTGGTTTGGCTCTGTGTTCACAGGGGGGGGGGGTCGGGGTCTAAGCAGTTGAGAGGGGTTAACTAAGGCCTGGGGAATTTGTTAAGGGCCTGGTAGGGAGGATTTGCATTGCTAGTTTAGTTAGGATGGGATTGTGGTTGTAAGGAGTTCGGGTGAAGCTGGCTCGGGTTCGAGCACAAGCACAAGGCTGGAATTTCCCATTCCTCCTTTTTGTTTTCCTTTTCTTTTTCTTTTTCTTTTATAATGCTTAGCCTAATATATACTTATATACATACTTCTACATATATACAATATATATTTTATACATATATACATATACATTTATATATATATATCTATATATAATCATTTATAGTTACTTATACCTATTTATAGTATTTAAAGAAAACAATATTAAATATATATACATAACAATATATATATACATATCTCCATATATAATATATATACATATATACGTATATATTCACCAATTAATATTTATACACACACATATATAAATATCCACACCAATTATATATCCCTATATTTTCCTATATATATATATATATATATATATATATATATATATATATATATAAAAAAAAAATATATATATATATATATATATATATATATATATATATATATATATATATATATATATATATATATATATATATATATATATATATACACTAAGCGTATATGTCCCCACATCTGCATATATATAATCCAATATGTATATATATATATATATATATATATATATATATATATATATATATATATATATATATATATATATATATATATATATATATATATATATATATATATACGAATATATATAAACCTATAAACATTTCTATCTGTAACTTCTCAATGAACTTAATAAAATCATAATTTCTAAAGTAGGTCTTTCACGTAACATTGTGTACACGAAACAATATTTATTTACAGAAATCTAAAAATTATCATTCGAATAAAATAATTAAAAATAAACTATTTCTAAATTTTCGGGAAGGGGAGCTACAAATCTACCCACCTTAAAATAATTTCGTCCTCGAAATTCTAATTCATAACTATTCCTTAAAATTTAAGTCTACCATTTCCCTAATCTCCTGAATTTAATTCCTCAAAATATTCTATAACAATCTTTAGCCATTTTGTAACGATGAATCTCCAAGGACTTCTACCCACCTTTGGACACACTACTCCCTCATAGCTATGTCACTAAAAACTTTATAATATTCCAACTAATTGCTAAAAACAAATTTCTACCCATAGATATCTACTGTTTATGGCCTCTATAATCCTTCTCTATCTATCAACCAACCCAAAACCTAACAAGCAACAATTTACACAAGTAGCTAAGAAATATTGGTAAATTCTAATAGGCATGACCATACATTGCTCTAAAATAGGAAGGACAGGAAGAAAAGTATGAATAATCGAAGGCAATTATGAGTTTCAAGAATGGTAGAAGGTATCCAATGATGCAGATAGGATGGAAGTCTACGAACCATTGGCTTATTTGCTAGAGTGGGCTACTATAGCCCAGTCACTTGCTAGATCAAAGAACCATTCGTTCTTAGAGGAGCTTGCCACCCGTGCAATACAGGAGTTCCGTTCTTAAAATTCTAAATTAAATTCCATAATAGAACGAAAATAGGAGAAATCAAGATTGTGATCTTTTTCGTGGTTATTTAACCACGCGAGCAAGGAATAAAGTGCAATACAAGTTCGTATCGCAACTTTCAGGTAGATGGAATAAGGGTTACGAATGACATCGCATTCTAAGAGGTGGAGACTACATAGTAGGTATAGGGACCTATTTCAAATAATTCGGTTTACAGTCCAAAAATGGTGGTACGCATGGGTGGTTTTACTGAGTCTTAATGGGCTTCCTGTTTGGACATCCCTCGTTGGTTGGGTAACCTTGGATTGCAATCTATATGGACTGGACAAGATTTCAATGATAAAACTATTCCTACTAGATTAGGGTATCTTAGAATAGGTTTCTACCCAGGAGATTGAGCTAGTTGCTAGTCAGGTTCGTTAACTAGGTCCCTAAAGCTCAAAGTGTGTCTTCAGTGACTTTTATGTTTAAGTAGCACATGAGGCCTCAATTGGGTGGACACTAGTGGCATGTGCATAGTGGGCATCGAGTAGATCACAATCATATATTGGGTCAAAGGAATGGGGTCGTGGTTAAGGCTCTAATGGAGGTTGGGAAGTATACCGGTACTATGGTAAAGGTTATAACTAGTCCTTCTAACCTGAAAGTCGTATCCCAAAAATAGAGTACAAGGGGACGGGTTTGAGTGGGACATGATATACCTAGGTGAAAGTAAACTCGTCTAGATCTTACATATAAAATTTGTTGGAAGGTAACAGCTGGTCTTGTGCTCCGATTATTAATGACATGGCCGGATGCACAAAATGATCTAAATGGAAAGTGGAAGTCTATGGGTACGAACTATCCTGCTAATGGAAATTATTCTAAACAATCGGTAATTCTCGTATATCCTAAATTTGGAAAGCTTACAGTCTACCCACCTTAGAAGCTAAGACATGGTTTTAGGAATAACGAGGTTAGAAGGATTCCAAGGTCCGGATACTGTACCTTGACTCTTGTTAATAGAGAATAAGGCACGACGTATCGGGATACGGTAGATATAAGTCAAGTCAAGGATCGTTCCTCAATAAATGGAGAACGAGTGTGTACAATGACACATGGTCGATAAAATAGGATGATCTACTCGTCTATAGTATACTAGGGTTATCGACGGGGTAACCAACTCTAGGGCACATCATATGAAAAAGGTTTCTAACAACCAAGTCATGTATTTCTATTTGTGTCGAGTCTGCCGGACTATTGCCACACGGGTTCTAGTTGAAGCAAGCTTCAAAGGATGGTTAGAGGTTCACAACATTTGGTCTCCTGAGAATAGGTAGTCTCCTAGGTTAGCATTACGACTAAGGGTAAAACCCTAATCATTCTTAAATTCAGATGGCTTGAAAGTCCCGATAATAGTTTGGGGTCGAGAGGAGAACGAGTAACTCAATCACAGGACTGGCCATTGGTAGCTACACTTGTGCCTACCATTATCATAGCCATGGGAATACTCTGTATCTCTCTACCATCACGAGCTTTCGTCTTTCCAAATCGGTGAAAGATAAAAACAATAAAGAATTCAAGGGAGATGTTACTAAACACAATTTCATGATTCAAGGACGAACATATAATTCAAGAGAAATTGTCAATGCAGTCGTGGATGAGACCCTAGAGATATCTACATCTCAATCCACGTAAGATAATTAAATAAAGTGCGAACCAAATGCATCATGGTTGATCAGACCATAATACACTGATTCTGATTAGACAATACGTTAGCAGGCGTCCCCACTAAACATATGCCTCGAATCAAGCTCGAGAATAGAGTGAGCTTGCAAAACTAAGCTGTAACAGCAGTGTTGGTCGAGATAGTCAAGATACAAGTACGCGAGATTTTTGAAAAGAGGCACAAGTAGTTCGAGTTTTGTGAGAATCAAACCTTACCTGGTGTTCTTGCTTATACAGTCTTTCTACTATCTTCTATCCGTAAGGCCTTGGTCGATTAATGGGTTATGGAACTCTAAATTCTTTATCCTGGGTAAACCTATTAATATCAGTCAACTACTTCGTCAATAGGTCACAAAGACCACGGAAAGCTAGGTCGGGGGACACGCTATCCAGCTTACAAAACTTTCACCCGTATTGGTTTTGGATCATATGGGGCATACAGGGCATTGTCCTATCCTCTATGGTATCCCAACTTGTAATCATGTTTGAAATCATTTTACCGCAGATTACGCCACGCCCGTATACTCTGGCTGTGGTAAACCCTTGGTTTCTTGAATCAAATGTGATAGGCCATCAGTGTCACGACCCGCTCCCGAATAATCGGACACGAGTCGGACACGCCCAGCCTTCATTGTTAGACACAATGAAGTAAGCTGTACCAAGCTAGGGAAACTAACCAGATAAACATGAAAGTATAGAATCACAGCAACTATATAATGTGTCCCAACCAGAAAAGAGATACAATATCTGAATTTATTACAATTCAACTATAGGAGTCTGCTAGTCTCAATACATGGAAAGATAAATGGAAAACTAAATGAAACTCTAGGCTTCTGCAGCCTCTAAGTCACAAGCAGCTCCAGCTGGCTCAGTAGGGAAGGCAGTATCCTGTCCATAGTATGTGTCACACAAAGCCTCCATCTCACCTGCAACATATCCTATTCAGGAGCGGAGCAAGTACAATTCCAGGTAATGAATAAGACATCATGAAATGAAAGTACAAGGGAACATGAAAAGTACAGGAAAATACAGGTGAATAAGTACATGAAGAACAGTGTAAAGTACATGAAAGAACAGTGTAAAGTACATGAAAGAACAGTGTAAAGTACATGAAAGAACATGAATGTAAGAACATGATATGTAAGCACCTGAAAGAACAAGATATCATGGAATCACAGGAAATAAGTACAAGGTAATCTCCTGAACATATGTGTACTGCATTTGAAATATAACTAAATATGTGACCGGCTAGGGTAAGCACATGAAAGAACATGAAAGCACATGAATGGTGACTTAGGACCCGCGTGCACGATGCGGGGTCTAAGCTAAAACACACCTGAGTTGTTACTTGGGATTGGTCACATAGATAGCATATTTCCCCTCCCCAGATACAAGTAATAAGCACAAGAGAACAAGAGCACCGGAAAGAACATGACGTGTTGCAATTGTGTCACTCAAGGAAGCACATGATATATAATGAAAAGTACAAAACCGTAGAGTGTACTTGCCTGGCTCCAGGAAAATACAAGTAGGCAGATGAGCTAAATATCCTCCTGAAAGTAACAATGATGGGTACAAGTTGGTTAATAGACAGCTAATTCTAAATTGGTTTATCAAGATTCTATTCACACTATAATTTCCTATAATAAAAACCTTAATTTCTATGGTTTCCTATAGGGTATCAATATTACTCCTTATCCTAGATTTAGCAAGAACTTATAATAACTAAAACACATGATGATATGATTAAGACAAAACTTAGTAGTAAGACTAGTACAAGAGTAGATTCCATTATTTCTATTTTAAACCTTCACATACTTAAGTAGAGTAATAATCCTTAACTTAAAGAATGTCATTTCTAACACTGAACTTATCTGGATTCCAACATCCTATTAGGATCCTGTCATAAAACAGGGCTTGGTATATGGCTTGGGCTCTCAATAACATTGTGTATTGTCCCAGGAAAGTATAATTCACAAGGGATCCCCAAAAGATTTACCAAAAATAATGAATTGAGGACCCAGGATAAATGTTCAGCTTTATCTAATTCCTGGGTTCAACTAAAAGGGTTTATTGGCTTCTCAAGTTCACACTGAAAATCTGCCAGGAAACAGGATATACAGAACATAACTGGCCATCTAATTACAATCCTAATCATGTTAAAAATTGAGAACAACTGATATGAAGAACACAGAGTAAATGGCTACTGTATGTGTCAACCAAGTCCATCAATTGAACTCATGCAATAGGATACAAACTACCTACTGCATACTCCAAGTTTCCAGATTTCCTGAGGATGAACTGAACTCTCAAATCAGATTTCAGATTCCTAAGATTCTCAGGTTCTTGGTTCCTGAGACTCCAAGTTTCCAATCTCTGAGACAACAAAACTCCTGAGTTTACCACAGGACACATCCTGGAAACACACAGGAATTCATTCCTGGAACACACAAAGTAATTCCTGGAACCACACAGAAATTACATTCCTGGTTCCATAGGATATACTCCAGGTTTCCTGAGTTTTGGACAGTAAAAGTCCTAAGCATGAATTAACACTAGTCCTATCATATTCAGTATTACATGATTTCTGAACAAGGTTCAGTTCTCAACTAGAAATTGATACTGAATCCTGCTATGATGCTCAGCATTCAGGCCTTGGCAATAACAGGGACACTATGTTCATCAGTGCAAAGACCAATCAACTTGTCTCCTTTAACTAAACATGGACTTGCAACAAACAAACTAAACATGAATCCTACAGGTTGTACCTAACCCCTACAGATCTGGACTTCACATTGCCAATCCAACCTGTACAGTACTGCTCATCTAAGTTTAAATAATACCTCATTCGAATTTAACCAGCCAAGTACCATTTGAATGTAAGCCCATAAATAAAAATGGTCCATCAGTTCTAAAGGATGAGTACCACTTGTATCATTTATTCAAAATCAACTTTGAAACACCACCTAACTTAGTGATTTCATGCAATAGCCCAACACAAAATATTTGACAGGTTTGCTAAAAAGTTAAATTAAAACAAGATGCATCATGTCTTGAAAGTTAGTTAAAAATAATGTGACAAGAAATGGCAAGAGTTGCCTGATCAGCCTATTTAAACACATCTAACAGTTATATAATAATGCTTTAAGAAGATTAACATAAAAGAAATGATCTAGCTGACCCTGCCCTCTTCATTCTGGTTAGGATCAAAATTAATATTCCTGAGTCCTATTCATTCATTTAATAACATGCAAGTTGAATCTGAACCAACCAGCTCAAACATAGATATTGGACATTCCCAAATACTAAGGTTTAAGGATTTCTGAATCCAAGTGTATACCCAGGGATGGTAAGTTACTCTGTTCAAATCTCTATCAGTGAAATTGCACAGGAGGAAAAATTGAACAAACCCAAGATTCAAGTGTTTGATTTCTAATCCAACCAAAAGTCAGGATATCCAATCCACTCTTACAATATCTAAGAGTTAACAAGCCTACTCATACATTAGTTATAATCATAAGAATCATACCTGGAATTTGTGATTAAAACGAGACTAGAAGACTCAGTGCCACAGCAATCGGTTTCCAACAGGGTTTATTCCTGATTCAAGCAATTAAACAAATGCGTGGTGACCAGGAATAAACCAAACAATCATGGCATTAGGATTATTCAAAGGATCCATTGAAGATCGTCGAAGAACTCACCGATCTTAAACGAGTACTCTGACTTCACCCAAGCCTAAACGATCCACTCTTCAGTACTTTAAGAATTCAATCAACAGATGAACAATCGTTCAGAGTTCAATCAACAGATGAACAATCATTCAAAATCAAGCATATATAAACAGATTAGTAAGCTTCAGATCTAGCCGAAATGATTTATGGATTGATTATAGAACATGAAAGAATCTGAATAGAATGAGTCATTCAACCAATGTAACAATTTAGTTTCGAAATCAAAGAAGAACAGTGAAGAGTCAAAGGAAAGTATCATTACCAGCTTCAAAGATCAAGGCAGTGCCTCTCTATCTCCTAGCCATTCCTCTGGTTGAATCAAAATTTAGGGAAGGACTCCACAGAACAATGATAGAATGAGGAAGGAAGAGTGAGCAATTGCTCCATATATAGACAACTAGTAGCGTGAGGCTCAGGCTACCACCTGGCAGAAAATCCCCACCCTGCCCCTCTCTGACAATCCGGTTAGAGGAGAGAGAAAACGGACGGGAAATTCAAATTTCCACGAGGCGCAGGCTTGGTGAAGGCTTGGTGAAAGAGCCATTTGCTTCAGTGATGAAGGTTTTAAAATAAATCCTTAACCAAGCATTTGGCCGAGAAGCAAAGAAGGGCCCTGGCTAAGAAGCCCAACCAAGAAAGAAATTTAAGAAGGATGGGTTTAAGTCCAAGGGCTGAACAGGGCTTAAATAATTCTATCTCTTAAATAATTAAAATTCCCAAACCAACTTATTAATTTACATACCTATATTTAATATATAAAAAAAAAATTCAGGGAGGTGGAGTTACAAATCTCCCCCTCTGAAAAATTTTGCCCTCGAAATTCAAAAGGCCAACACAACTCCCAAAAATCCAACTCCAGTTTTTTTTTTATATATATAAAAATCAAAATGCAAAATACAATCACGAGAACAATCTAGGGTAGCGTTCCCGCATCTCGTCCTCGCGCTCCCATGTGGACTCTCCCGGAGAGTGATGTCTCCACATGACGCGAACAAGAGGAATGATCTGGTTTCGCAGACGCTTCTCCCTCCGGTCCAAGATCTCTACTGGCTGCTCCTCGTAAGTCAATCTCGGGCCCACCTCCAGCTCAGAATAGTCCACCACATGGCTCGGGTCTGGAATGTATCGTCGAAGCTGGGATATGTGGAAAACATCGTGCACTCCCTCCAAGCTAGCTGGAAGCGCTAGTCGATATGCCATCTCGCCAATCCGTGCCGTCACATCGAAGGGTCCGATGAATCTCGGGCTGAGCTTCCCGCCTCTGCCGAACCGAATGACGCCTCTGGTTGGTGAGATCTTCAGGAATACTATGTCTCCAACCTCGAACTCAAACGGCCGTCTGCTGCTGTCCGCCCAATGCTTCTGCCGATCCTGCGCAACCCTGAGGCGATCTCTGATCAGTCTGACTTTCTCTGCTGAGTCCACCACCATCTCTGGCCCAAGTAAAGCTCTCTCGCCAACGTCATCCCAAGATAACGGCGTACGACATCTCCGCCCGTACATCGCCTCGAATGGAGTCATCTCGATGCTGGCCTGATAACTGTTGTTATAGGCAAACTCCACCAGGTGTAAATGGTCCTCCCACGAACCGCCGAAGTCGAGTGCACAAACTCATAGCATGTCCTCCAGGGTCTGAATGGTCCTCTCGGACTGTCCGTCCGTCTGTGGATGATTAGCCGTGCTGAACTTCAACTGGGATCCCAAGCTCTACTGTAGACTCCTCCAGAAGTGTGATGTGAAACGGCTGTCTCGATCTGAAACAATGCTGACTGGCACTCCGTGAATCCGCACGATCTGACGCATGTAGAGGTCTACGAGCTTCTCGGTCGACAGCCTAACCTTGAACGGAATAAAATGGACAAACTTTGTCAATCTGTCCACGATCACCCGAATAGCGTCTTTGCCACTGGGAGTACGCGGCAATCCAGAGACAAAGTCCATGGTAATGTGCTCCCACTTCCATTCCGGAATAGGTAAAGGCTGGAGTAGTCCTGCTGGTCTCTGGCGCTCCGCCTTGACTTGCTGGCACACAAGGCATCTGGAAACAAATCTGGCGACCTCTTTCTTCATCCCATACCACCAAACATACTCACGCAAATCCTTGTACATCTTGGTAGATCCAGGATGTATAGAATACCGCGACTGATGAGCCTCCTGCATCACCTCCTCCCGCAAGTCCTTAGGCACACACAGCTGACTCCCATGTCTCAAGGATCTGTCCTCCGTAATGGTGAAATCGTCGAGCAGACCTAACTCTGTCTGAGCTCTAAGACCTTGGATTCCCTCATCAAGCAACTGGGCCTCCTTGAACTTCTCTAGCAACCCCGACTGTATCTGCATATGCATCATCTGACCTCCATACCCTGGGAGTACAACCTCAATCCCAAGGCTCTCCAGATCCTCCAATAGATGCCGATCCGTGGTGAGATACATAGCAATAGGATACCGATTGAGAGCGTCTGCAACCACATTCGTCTTCCCAGGATGGTACTGCAGACTGATGTCGAAGTCCTTCATGAGTTCCAGCCATCTGCGCTGCCTCATATTCAGCTCCTTCTGAGTAAAGACATACTTCAGGCTTTTGTGGTCCGTGAAGATGTCCACTCTCTCTCCATACAGGTAATGCTTCCACAGTTTCAAGGCAAATATGACTGCTGCAAGCTCTAAGTCATGTGTAGGATAATTCTTCTCATGGGGCCTTAACTTTCTAGAAGCATACGCTATAACCTTCTTGTTCTGCTCCAGCACACATTCCAAGTCTTTCCCTGAAGCATCGCTGTAGATGACGAATCCTCCTGATCCCGAGGGCAAAGCTAGAACTGGGGCCGTCGTGAGTCTTCTCTTCAATTCTTCAAATGCTGACTGGCAGGCGTCGCTCCAGATGAACTCCTCGTCCTTCCGCGTAAGCTTTGTCATGGGCTCTGCTATCCTGGCGAAGTCCTTCACAAACTTCCTGTAGTATCCTGCAAGATCCAGGAAACTACGAATCTCTGCTACTGACTTGGGAGGTGCCCATGCTTCTACTGCCTCAATCTTCTTGGGATCCACAGAAATCCCCTCTCCAGTCACCACATGCCCTAGAAACTCCACTCTGTCCAAGAAAAACTCACATTTCGAGAGTTTCCCGTACAGCTTCTCCTTCCGCAGAATCTCCAAGACAATCCGCAGGTGCTCAACATGCTCCTCCTCCGTCTTGGAATAGATCAAAATGTCGTCAATAAAAACTACGACAAACTTATCCAAATACTTGTGAAAAACCTTATTCATCAGGTTCATAAAAACTGCGGGGGCATTGGTGAGTCCGAACGGCATCACCAGGAACTCATACTGGCCGTATCAAGTGTTGAAGGCTGTCTTCGGAATATCCTGCTCCCGAACCTTCATCTGGTGGTACCCCGACCGAAGATCGATCTTAGAAAAGACCTTCGCTCCACTAAGCTGGTCAAACAGCTCATCAATCCGTGGCAAAGGGTATCTATTCTTGATGGTGATGTTGTTGAGTGCACGGTAGTCAATGCACATCCTCACCGTCCTATCCTTCTTGGGCACAAAAAGCACCGGTGCTCCCCAGGGTGAAGCACTGGACCGAATGAATCCCTTGCCCTCTAGCTCATCAATCTGCGCCTTCAACTCTGCAACTTCCTTCGGGTTGATCTTGTAACAGTACTGGGACTTCGGTGCTGATCCGGGCAATAGGTCGATACTGAACTCCACATCTCGATCTGGTGGCAATCCTGGAAGCTCCTCAGGGAAGACGTCGAGATACTCTGCAATCAGCGGATGCGGCAACTCCTGGTCTTCTGCAACTGCTCCGAAGTAGACTCCCTCTGGCCTCTCTGCAACTCGTCTGCTGATCTCGAACGGTGGAACTCCTGGCGGGCTGAAGATCACCTTCCCTTCATGGCAGTCAATTACGGCAAACTGCTCGCTCATCCAGTCGATGCCAAGGACTACGTCGAATCCGGACAGTGGCATCACTAGAAGTCGAGCTCGAATCTCTCTCCCAGCAATAGTGATAGGGCATTCCACCATCCCACTTACTGGTACCGATCCCCCTCCTGTCATGATCTGACAGTTCCGCCTAGTGGGCTTGGGTGTGAAGTCGTGTCTATACAGAAACTCATATGATACAAAGCTATGTGTAGCTCCAGAATCAAACAATACAATGGCAGGAAAAGAATGTAAAAATATAGAACCTGTGATCACATCTGGCACTGCCTCGTCCTCTTCAACTGCAGCCATGACGTAAGCACGTCCCTGCTGTGCTCCTCCTCTCTGCTGCTGCTGGTGCTGTGTAAACCTCTGCTGCTGGGGTGGTAGAGCTCCTCCTCTCTGGGGTACAGCAGGCAATGCTCTGGGTGGTGCAGCCGGTGGTCCTCCAGCTCCTCGTCCTCCTGCTAGTCTGGCTGTAGCCTGAGCGCAGTCCCTCATCTGATGTGCATCGGATCCGCAGAAGAGGCAAAGTCCCAACCTCTTGCGGCACTCGTCGATGTGGTGTCCAGGGCGATGACAAAAAGCACAACTGATCGCCAGGTGCTGTCTCTGATGCTGATGTGCTGGAGCTCTGGCCTGACGGTGATGCTGCTGCTGCTGCTGTGGCCTCGTCTGGGTCTGAGTCTGAACCCTCTTCGCTGGTGCCTGGAAACTGCTGCAGCCCACGTCCCGGTCCCTCTTCAGCCTTGGGTCCTTCTCCTTCTCTACTGCCTGGGCGATCTTAAGGATGCTGGAGTAGGTAGTCGCCTGGCTAATCGCCACCGCATGTTGCAGCTCCCTGTTGAGACCCTTCTTGAATCTCGATGCTCTGTCCTCTGGCTCTCTAACCAAGCTCTCAGCAAACCTGCTGAGTCTGGTAAACTTCGAAGTGTACTGTGCGACCGTCATCGTCCCCTGCTGTAGCGCCTCGAACTGCATCCTCAACTCATCGCGCTCCACCTCTGGAAAGAATTTCTCCTTGAACAGTGTTTTGAAAACTGTCCAAGTCACCCGGGGCTCCGCCAACTGGGGGTCCTCCCGATACCAAGCTCTGGCCAGGTCGAAGAGTCGCATGCTAGCCACTGACACCTTCTGGTCCTCTGGAATGTTCGCCATGGTCAGGGTTCTCTCTGCATTCTCCAGCCACTCATCTGCATAGATGATCCCCTCGTCGCCCCAGAAGTCCATCGGGCTAAGGTGCTGGTACTCCTTCGCCGTCCCGGGTCTCGGTCCTCGCGGTGCTGGAGGTGCTACTGGTGCTGGTGCTGGTGCTGCCGGCTCCCTGGTCCTCAGCGCATCGACGACAGTCGCTCGGAACTGCGTGGCTTGCTGGTTCTGGGTCTCACGGAACTGAGCAGCCTGGTGGTTCTGAGCCTCCATAAATTGCTGAAACATTGCCATCACCTGGTTACCGTCAAACATCATCGTCGGCGGCAGTGCTGGAAAGATAGGAGGCGCTGGTGGAAGTGGATCTGCCCGAACGTCTGGTACGGCCTGCTCTGGTGCGGTCTGCTCCGAGCCGCATGCAACTCCAGAAGTGCCTGCAACTCCAGACTGGTCTGCGGTCTTCCTCGTGGCTACCATCCTGCATAAAAAAAAACTTGTTGAATGACAAACCCTAAAACCTAACAAACAATATTTTTATAATAATAAAGCACCTGATAATCCTGATAATACCTGATATACCCTTATTTCCCGGTTTTCCTATGCTGTGATCAAGTTTCCCTAGTGTAATCAAGTCCCCTAATAGTACGCTAAGACCTAGGTACCATTAGGATAGACCTGCATGGGCCACCACTAAAAACATGTCACGACCCGCTCCCGAATAATCGGACACGAGTCGGACACGCCCAGCCTTCATTGTTAGACACAATGAAGTAAGCTGTACCAAGCTAGGGAAACTAACCAGATAAACATGAAAGTATAGAATCACAGCAACTATATAATGTGTCCCAACCAGAAAAGAGATACAATATCTGAATTTATTACAATTCAACTATAGGAGTCTGCTAGTCTCAATACATGGAAAGATAAATGGAAAACTAAATAAAACTCTAGGCTTCTGTAGCCTCTAAGTCACAAGCAGCTCCAGCTGGCTCAGTAGGGAAGGCAGTATCCTGTCCATAGTATGTGTCACACAAAGCCTCCATCTCACCTGCAACATATCCTATTCAGGAGCGGAGCAAGTACAATTCTAGGTAATGAACAAGACATCATGAAATGAAAGTACAAGAGAACATAGAAAGTATAGGAAAATACAGGTGAATAAGTACATGAAGAACAGTGTAAAGTACATGAAAGAACAGTGTAAAGTACATGAAAGAACAGTGTAAAGTACATGAAAGAACATGAATGTAAGAACATGATATGTAAGCACCTGAAAGAACAAGATATCATGGGATCACAGGAAATAAGTACAAGGTAATCTCCTGAACATATGTGTACTGCATTTGAAATATAACTAAATATGTGACCGGCTAGGGTAAGCACATGAAAGAACATGAAAGCACATGAATGGTGACTTAGGACCCGCGTGCACGATGCGGGGTCTAAGCTAAAACACACCTGAGTTGTTACTTGGGATTGGTCACATAGATAGCATATTTCCCCTCCCCAGATACAAGTAATAAGCACAAGAGAACAAGAGCACCGGAAAGAACATGACGTGTTACAATTGTGTCACTCAAGGAAGCACATGATATATAATGAAAAGTACAAAACCGTAGAGTGTACTTGCCTGGCTCCAGAAAAATACAAGTAGGCAGATGAGCTAAATATCCTCCTGAAAGTAACAATGATGGGTACAAGTTGGTTAATAGACAGCTAATTCTAAATTGGTTTATCAAGATTCTATTCACACTATAATTTTCTATAATAAAAACCTTAATTTCTATGGTTTCCTATAGGGTATCAATATTACTCCTTATCCTAGATTTAGCAAGAACTTATAATAACTAAAACACATGATGATATGATTAAGACAAAACTTAGTAGTAAGACTAGTACAAGAGTAGATTCCATTATTTCTATTTTAAACCTTCACATACTTAAGTAGAGTAATAATCCTTAACTTAAAGAATGTCATTTCTAACACTGAACTTATCTGGATTCCAACATCCCATTAGGATCCTGTCATAAAACAGGGCTTGGTATATGGCTTGGGCTCTCAATAACATTGTGTATTGTCCCAGGAAAGTATAATTCACAAGGGATCCCCAAAAGATTTACCAAAAATAATGATTTGAGGACCCAGGATAAATGTTCAGCTTTATCTAATTCCTGGGTTCAACTAAAAGGGTTTATTGGCTTCTCAAGTTCACACTGAAAATCTGCCAGGAAACAGGATATACAGAACATAACTGGCCATCTAATTACAATCCTAATCATGTTAAAAATTGAGAACAACTGATATGAAGAACACAGAGTAAATGGCTACTGTATGTGTCAACCAAGTCCATCAATTGAACTCATGCAATAGGATACAAACTACCTACTGCATACTCTAAGTTTCCAGATTTCCTGAGGATGAACTGAACTCTCAAATCAGATTTCAGATTCCTAAGATTCTCAGGTTCTTGGTTCCTGAGACTCCAAGTTTCCAATCTCTGAGACAACAAAACTCCTGAGTTTACCACAGGACACATCCTGGAAACACACAGGAATTCATTCCTGGAACACACAAAGTAATTCCTGGAACCACACAGAAATTACATTCCTGGTTCCATAGGATATACTCCAGGTTTCCTGAGTTTTGGACAGTAAAAGTCCTAAGCATGAATTAACTCTAGTCCTATCATATTCAGTATTACATGATTTCTGAACAAGGTTCAGTTCTCAACTGGAAATTGATACTGAATCCTGCTATGATGCTCAGCATTCAGGCCTTGGCAATAACAGGGACACTATGTTCATCAGTGCAAAGACCAATCAACTTGTCTCCTTTAACTAAACATGGACTTGCAACAAACAAACTAAACATGAATCCTACAGGTTGTACCTAACCCCTACAGATCTGGACTTCACATTGCCAATCCAACCTGTACAGTACTGTGAAAACACAGGTGTAGACAACTCTAGAGGGGGGTGAATAGAGTTTGTGTCGATAATCACCAAATAAAAAATAACTCTATATCACCTCCACAAAATAACTATCAAGATAGTAAATAAATCAGAAGGAAATACGGAAGTAAATAAAAATCAGAAGAGCATACGCAAACACAGCAGTTTTAACCTGGTTTCCCTCGTGGAGGACTAGTCCAGGCCTGAGAACTCTAGCTCAGGATTCAAATCCACTATTTATGAAATAGTAGTTTACAACCCGTGCCTTTTCTTCAGAAGAGCACGTCAACTTCTTACAGAGGATCGCAGTGGCGATTTGCTTGGATTTTTCCAAGCGACTTGGAATTGTCCAAGTGACTTTTCTTTTCAACTCTTGCATAAAAAACTTCTAGCTGAATCGCACTTGAGCACCTTGGGGCTTAGGAAGTTTTGTGGCTAGTAGATTGGAAGAGTAAGGCTCTTGACTATATAGGCTATGTAAGAGAAGAAGAATAGAAGAGTGGATTGTTTCAAATGAGAGAAACCAAGGCCTATTTATAGGGTTCGGGACAAGCAGAATTCGGCCAGAATTCGGTATGGATAATTCAAATTTTTGGCCGTTGGACAGCTTGTAGCAAGCAGGCCCTAAAAATCAGCTCCTGAAAATCAGGGGACAGAGTTCGGCCCGAACTCTGTGTGGAGGCAGAGTTCGGCCCGAACTCTGTCTCCAGCAGACAGAATTGGTCCATTGGGCTTTTGGACTTTGTGGAGCTTGGGCTTGGTTCAGGAATTGGTCTGTTGTATGGTAGAGCTTTGGAGAGATATGCTAGAGGTTGAGATGACTCAGTGCGACTCAACGTACACATTCTCCTAGACTCAATAAATTGAAGATTACAGACTTAGAACAATTAGGAAAACCGAGAGCCCTCTGATGATGCCTTTCTTCTGATATTTGAGCAGTCCTGAAGACGTCTTTTCCCTTGACAGCAGTCGTCCGAAGATAAACAGATCTGGACGGGGGGCTTCGCCCCCGAACCCCCGACGGGGGGCGCTGCCCCCTCGACCCCTGTCCGCTGACCGGGCAGCGGAACCCCCGATGCGAGGCCCCGGATAGGTCGCTAGGCGGTTCGGAGAAATCTTTTTGTATGACGTCGTCTTCGCTCCATCATTAATTCTTCATTGCCTATGTCCTGTTTGATCATGTTTGATCATGCTTACTGCATGTCTACAAATACATGTTAGGCCAGCAAAATATGTTGCAGTACGATACAAGCATAGCAATATAATACAGGACAATTAGGACATTGCTAAGTTTAAGTAACAACATTATAGCATGTTAGGCCAACAAAATATGTTGCAGTACGATACAAGCATAGCAATATAATATAGGACAATTAGGACAATGCTAAGTTTAAGTAGCAACATGATAGTGAGTATATGAATATTAGTGACATCATTATGTTAAACTTAACTGATTAGCCATATTCAAAAATACAATATAATCATTGGGCCAACATACTGCTCATCTAAGTTTAAATAATACCTCATTCGAATTTAACCAGCCAAGTACCATTTGAATGTAAGCCCATAAATAAAAATGGTCCATCAGTTCTAAAGGATGAGTACCACTTGTATCATTCATTCAAAATCAACTTTGAAACACCACCTAACTTAGTAATTTCATGCAATAGCCCAACACAAAATATTTGACAGGTTTGCTAAAAAGTTAAATTAAAACAAGATGCATCATGTCTTGAAAGTTAGTTAAAAATAATGTGACAAGAAATGGCAAGAGTTGCCTGATCAGCCTATTTAAACACATCTAACAGTTATATAATAATGCTTTAAGAAGATTAACATAAAAGAAATGATCTAGCTGACCCTGCCCTCTTCATTCTGATTAGGATCAAAATTAATATTCCTGAGTCCTATTCATTCATTTAATAACATGCAAGTTGAATCTGAACCAACCAGCTCAAACATAGATATTGGACATTCCCAAATACTAAGGTTTAAGGATTTCTGAATCCAAGTGTATACCCAGGGATGGTAAGTTACTCTGTTCAAATCTCTATCAGTAAAATTGTACAGGAGGAAAAATTGAACAAACCCAAGATTCAAGTGTTTGATTTCTAATCCAACCAAAAGTCAGGATATCCAATCCACACTTACAATATCTAAGAGTTAACAAGCCTACTCATACATTAGTTATAATCATAAGAATCATACCTGGAATTTGTGATTAAAACGAGACTAGAAGACTCAGTGCCACAGCAATCGGTTTCCAACAGGGTTTATTCCTGATTCAAGCAATTAAACAAATGCGTGGTGACCAGGGATAAACCAAACAATCATGGCATTAGGATTATTCAAAGGATCCATTGAAGATCGTCGAAGAACTCACCGATCTTAAACGAGTACTCTGACTTCACCCAAGCCTAAACGATCCACTCTTCAGTACTTTAAGAATTCAATCAACAGATGAACAATCGTTCAGAGTTCAATCAACAGATGAACAATCATTCAAAATCAAGCATATATAAACAGATTAGTAAGCTTCAGATCTAGCCGAAATGATTTATGGATTGATTATAGAACATGAAAGAATCTGAATAGAATGAGTCATTCAACCAATGTAACAATTTAGTTTTGAAATCAAAGAAGAACAGTGAAGAGTCAAAGGAAAGTATCATTACCAGCTTCAAAGATCAAGGCAGTGCCTCTCTAGCTCCTAGCCATTCCTCTGGTTGAATCAAAATTTAGGGAAGGACTCCACAGAACAATGATAGAATGAGGAAGGAAGAGTGAGCAATTGCTCCATATATAGACAACTAGTAGCGTGAGGCTCAGGCTACCACCTGGCAGAAAATCCCCACCCTGCCCCTCTCTGACAATTAGGTTAGAGGAGAGAGAAAACGGACGGGAAATTCAAATTTCCACGAGGCGCAGGCTTGGTGAAGGCTTGGTGAAAGAGCCATTTGCTTCAGCGATGAAGGTTTTAAAATAAATCCTTAACCAAGCATTTGGCCGAGAAGCAAAGAAGGGCCCTGGCTAAGAAGCCCAACCAAGAAAGAAATTTAAGAAGGATGGGTTTAAGTCCAAGGGCTGAACAGGGCTTAAATAATTCTATCTCTTAAATAATTAAAATTCCCAAACCAACTTATTAATTTACATACCTATATTTAATATATAAAAAAAATTCAGGGAGGTGGAGTTACAATCAGACACTCTACCTATATTGACACAAGGGTATCTAAGACCTAAAGAAGTCAACGAGAACATAGTTTCTGCAATGTTCCTTAGACTATGATTCTTCGTAACGATTTCAATTCTATGGGTTGTGCCTTGTCACGCCCCGATCCCGCTAGGGTCGTCCATCTTGCCTGGATTCCTGCGGGATCGATCATCCTCGCTAAGGCGTGATGCCGTGCAAGCCTAAGTTGCGCTTGCACAAGGCCATGTACCTGCACAAAACAACTAGTCAAGCAAAAATACACGCACGCACCCATTAGTTAAGCAAAACACACGCACGCACCCATTCATTTCAGAAAACCAAATGTTGGACACAGAGATTTGAAATAGAAATACTCATTTTATTGATAGCTTGATTGGAATACAAGTACAAAGCTTTGCGAACTCAGATTTGTCTTATAATTTGGCTACATGATTTTCTTTGAAACACTCTTTTGAAAATAGCCACAATGCCCATACATTATATCCCTTTATTACAAGCTGGAATTGAAAGACACCTTCAGAAGGAAAAGAAACTTGAACTTGACTTGAAATAAAAGAAAGCTTCGAGGCAGTCCGCAGCTCTACTAGGCTAGACGAGCTTTAGTGCCTCCTTGAAATCCCCCTGTCTCCTTTGCTTTCTGAAAAGGATGCCCACAACGTGGGTCAGCACACATCATGTACTGGCGAGCGGTTCTTCGCCGAAACTCACAAATATCTGCACTAATTCAACATGTGAAGCTACATATTTACTAGTGCTCTTTCTACTTGTCTAGGTTCTTTTTAACAATTCATAAGAAACATGACAGCAGAATATTCATAGCCAACTTACCAACGCCGACAGTCATACCTGCACAAAAATAGGTTAGCACAATTTGCATATATAAAACATTCTCATTTCCGTCCCTGCATGTTAGGCTTGCAATAAAGCTCTATCTATATGCATGAACCTAACTATTGTGGTCCATGGGTATTCCCATTACTAGCAATCGGAACTTCTTGCCCAACTACTAATAGACTAACACCCTTTTTATGCGGGGACTTCTAGCCCCAAGTGTCCTATTCTCTCCTAGGCCGATCGACTCCAGGTGCCCCCAGAATCGATCGAGAGATTACCTCCTTGTGCACAAGTTGTCTAGACCAATGCGAATGCAGCTATCAGATAATTCTACCATGCACGAGCCTAGCAACTTGTAAACATTTCCATTCTCTTCTTCTTGCACGGTCAAGCCGTGATTTCCATACCGAGCTATATCTTTTAGGCAATTCATAAGAGCATACAGTTCATATTGAAGCAAGCAAGCGACGGTTCCATTTTACATATGATTCATTCATTATCTTCTCTTATCTTTTGTTATTGAGGTATCGTTGATCACAGGGACAAGGCAACAGAGTAGACTAGAGATCATTTTTATTAGGGCGTACAAATAAATGCAAGCCCGGTTCAAGCAACTCACCGAGATGAATCTTAGTTGAGAGAAGGAGGGACTTCACGCGCCGTTCACGAACAATTCACGCGGCCTACAATGGCACCAACAGTTGATTAGCATACTTCGTCTCTTTCTCTCAAGATTCGGAATAAATGCGAAATGCGATGAAAGCGAACAATGAAAACCAATCATCGAAAACCAACACGAAAACGCATTCATCAAAACCAAGCAGCGAAGAGAAAACATTCAGCAAAACTCTTGGATTCATTTCAATAGAAGTCAATCCATCAATTGGAAAGGTTCATTGCATTTCATCCGTGATCAATCGATACCGGCAAAGGTTTTCCCAAACACTCAATTCAAGACTGAGTCAGCAAGCCGTAGGTATTACATAGTGGACCGCGAGGAGCGGGGCACTACATAATAACCCACTGAGAAAAAGTTTTGTCCTTAAAACTTAAGAAACAAAACTCACCTCCACTAGTGTTGCATTCTGGGTCAAGCAACGTGGAGAGATTGTAGACGCGCGCATTAGTCCGTTGTGGCTGGTTCTGCGGATGGTCTCGAAGGGGCGGTGGGCCTGGCAGCTGCCCACGCTCTTCAGTGTCGTTGTTGTTCAGCGTCCGAACTCTCTTATTCTGGCAATTTATAGCACAGTGGCCCTTTTGACCACAGTTAAAACACTCTCCATTGGCAGAACGGCAAACTTCCTTTGTGTGTCCATGCCTACCGCAGAAAGCGCACACGGTCTTATTATATTGTTCCCCGCCAGTCTTCTTTTCTTCGTCATTCTTTTTCTCCCCGTCATGATATCTTTTGGCGGGCTGATTCCGACTGTTCTGCATCTTTGCTGACGCCTTCTTTTGCTGGAATTGTTCCACCTGTAGCGCCGCTTCAAAGGCTTGAGAATATGACCCGTATTCTCGATTCAGCACACTTAACTGGATGTTGTCCTTCAGACCATCAACGAATCGATTTATGCGAGACTGTTCCGTGGGGAGCAAAGCAGCGACAAAATTTGCCAACTTAGCAAATTCAGATTCATAGTCCTCTACGGACATATCCCCATGTTTCAGTGTGATGAAGTCATCCTCCATCTTCTTGCTCATGGCTGGAGGCAGATATTGATCCAGAAACGCCTTCTTGAAGGAGGCCCATGAGATCTTCCCATTCCTAGCCGTTGCGAGTAGCGCCGGCTTCTTCGTCTTCCACCAATCCTTCGCCCGCAGCCGTAGGAGCATAACGGCACAAACTACCTTTTTGCTACTTGGAACTCCTATGAACACGAACAGACTCTCCATTTTATCTATCCAGTCCATCACCTTGTCGGGAGACGTCCTGCCTTCAAATTTTGGAGGTTTCGCGTCCAAGAAGTCCTTTGGCCTAAAGACAGTGTGCCTTTGCGCTGGCTGGGGCTCATCACCCTCTACGGGCTCGATCTCGGGCGTTCCCGTCTGTTCCGTCGCTGCGGTGGCATTTTGATTTGCCGCAAGCGCCGTGACAAGCTGGGTCAAGGCATCCAACTACTTTTGTTGGACAGCCGCTCGGGCCTGATGTATTGGGTTGTTTTTCTCACTATCCTGCCTCTGCAGTTCCAACATTCTCATGATCCGTTCTACCGGATCGGTCGAGCCAGATGGACGAGGAGGAGCCATTTCTCTACAAAATAGTATAACTTCTGACAGTCTCATAAAATATTATGGACTTATTGTATGGGGCATTGGTTTTCATAACTCAAAATTGGGACACTTTTGAAAGTCGTCAAAGTACTTTATATACTTTTTGAAAACGATATTTGCAAGAGGCCAAGGACGTAAAACTGTGCCCTGATACCACTTTGTCACGCCCCGATCCCGCTAGGGTCGTCCGTCTTGCCTGGATCCCTGCGGGATCGATCGTCCTCGCTAAGGCGTGATGCCGTACAAGCCTAAGTTGCGCTTGCACAAGGCCATGTACCTGCACAAAACAACTAGTCAAGCAAAAACACACGCACGCACCCATTAGTTAAGTAAAACACACGCACGCACCCATTCATTTCAGAAAACCAAATGTTGGACACAGAGATTTGAAATAGAAATACTCATTTTATTGATAGCTTGATTGGAATACAAGTACAAAGCTTTGCGAACTCAGATTTGCCTTATAATTTGGCTACATGATTTTCTTTGAAACACTCTTTTGAAAATAGCCACAATGCCCATACATGATATCCCTTTATTACAAGCTGGAATTGAAAGACACCTTCAGAAGGAAAAGAAACTTGAACTTGACTTGAAATAAAAGAAAGCTTCGAGGCAGTCCGCAGCTCTACTAGGCTAGACGAGCTTTAGTGCCTCCTTGAAATTCCCCTGTCTCCTTTGCTTTCTGAAAAGGATGCCCACGACGTGGGTCAGCACACATCATGTACTGGCGAGCGGCTCTTCGCCGAAACTCACAAATATCTGCACTAATTCAACATGTGAAGCTACATATTTACTAGTGCTCTTTCTACTTGTCTAGGTTCTTTTTAACAATTCATAAGAAACATGACAGCAGAATATTCATAGCCAACTTACCAACGCCGACAGTCATCCCTGCACAAAAATAGGTTAGCACAATTTGTATATATAAAATATTCTCATTTCCGTCCCTGCATGTTAGGCTTGCAATAAAACTCTATCTATATGCATGAACCTAACTATTGTGGTCCATGGGTATTCCCATTACTAGCAATCGGAACTTCTTGCCCAACTACTAATAGACTAACACCCTTTTTCTGCGGGGACTTCTAGCCCCAAGTGTCCTGTTCTCTCCTAGGCCAATCGACTCCAGGTGCCCCCAGAATCGATCGAGAGATTACCTCCTTGTGCACAAGTTGTCTAGACCAATGCGAATGCAGCTATCAGATAATTCTACCATGCACGAGCCTAGCAACTTGTAAACATTTCCATTCTCTTCTTCTTGCACGGTCAAGCCGTGATTTCCATACCGAGCTATCTCTTTTAGGCAATTCATAAGAGCATACAGTTCATATTGAAGCAAGCAAGCGACGGTTCCATTTTACATATGATTCATTCATTATCTTCTCTTATCTTTTGTTATTGAGGTATCGTTGATCACAGGGACAAGGCAACAGAGTAGACTAGAGATCATTTTTATTAGGGCGTACAAATAAATGCAAGCCTGGTTCAAGCAACTCACCGAGATGAATCTTAGTTGAGAGAAGGAGGGACTTCACGCGCCGTTCACGAACAATTCACGCGGCCTACAATGGCACCAACAGTTGATTAGCATACTTCGTCTCTTTCTCTCAAGATTCGGAATGAATGCGAAATGCGATGAAAGCGAACAATGAAAACCAATCATCGAAAACCAACACGAAAACGCATTAATAAAATCCAAGCAGCGAAGAGAAAACATTCAGCAAAACTCTTGGATTCATTTCAATAGAAGTCAATCCATCAATTGGAAAGGTTCATTGCATTTCATCCGTGATCAATCGATACCGGCAAAGGTTTCCCCAAACACTCAGTTCAAGACTGAGTCAGCAAGCCGTAGGTATTACATAGTGGATCGCGAGGAGCGGGGCACTACATGCCTTGCCAGTGCGCTGCCGGCTGCAGTGAACCCACACTCTCCACTCTCAGGTAATTGGCGACAGTGCGCTGCTGTCTAGCCACTATGAGTTAACTAACATTCCTTTAACTATACCTATAAGAATTCATGAGCTTCTAGAGATTCAAACATGTTGACTATGAAATAGAGCGTAGGTATTTGTCTATCGTTCACAACCCTTTAACATAAAAGATTTAACAGGGAGGAATAACTGAAGACATAAATACAAATATCCTAGTATCTATTTCATATGTACTCAAGCCTTTGAGGAAAAACTTGAATCAAACTAACTCGAGGTTCATACATGGGTAACATAATCAGAAATTTTATAAACATAATAATAATTCTTAGGCGAATTAGGAACTAAATAGGCAATTCAGATTAAGATATGAGGATGATATCTAAAGAGGCAAGGAGAAGGAATTGAATAATTTATCTAGGCGAGATCATCAATTCCAGGAAGCTCTGTCTCTCCAAGTGAATAATCTATCCACATTAGACCATATCTTCCAATCAAGAGGTAATAGTGTACCTATGAGGATCTGACAAACTATCAAAATTAATAACTCCTTATCTAAATTCCATGGCCTAAACTACCCATCAGTAAATTTGTATAGGGGACTCCTAGTCCTAGTCATTCACTTAAATTAAATTAATCTTAATTCGTGAATGAGCATTTCCTTGCCGCAGGCTCGCAATAGTACAACTAACTTAAGTACCATCACGAGTTCGCGTGATTTGCGAAGACAGACCTGCATGGACCACCACAAAAACTTGTCACGATTCGCATCCTTTTTTTTTAAACGGATACGAGACGTGTCCAAGCCAGCCTACGCCGCAGTGTCGGCGGTAGAACGCTGTCACGGCCATGAAGATCAAAATCACAACGAACACTCATTCACAAAATTAATTTAATTTACAATTATCACAAGTTTTACATTTGCAGAAAATATAAACTTGTACAACTGTTGAATGACTATAACCCGACTTTCTAGCTAGTCTCTAGGCCTTTGTCTGCAAGTATTCCCGTCACTCCCCAAGCTAAGTGAATCCACGGCTAACCTGAAAATGTTGGTTTCCAGTCAGGAATGGAACGAGCACAATTCACTGAATGTAATTTCAAATAAAGAAAATGACTATAAAACAAAGGTTAGACATCAATTATGGGTTTTGAAAATAAACAGGAAATACAGAAAACTAATAGTAAATAAATAGACACAACAGACTTTCCCCAACTGCTAGAAGTACCTTTGATATGTGATCGGTCTGGGGTACTACACCGCACGGTCTACGAAGTCTACTTGCATGAAAAGTAAGCACGGTCTACACTACTTGCAGAAAAGTAAGCACGGTCAATACTACTTGCAGAAAAGTAAGCACGGTCTACACTACTTGCAGAAAAGTAAGCACGGTCTACACTACTTGCAGAAAATAAACACGGGCTACACTACTTGCAGAAAATAAACACGGGCTACACTACTTGCAGAAAATAAACACGGGCTACACTACTTGCATAAAATAAACACGGGCTACATTACTTGTAGAAAATAAACACGGGCTACAATGTCTAACACGGGCTATGGTCAGATCACATATCTTTGGTACTTCTCATTCTCGACTCGACAATTTTATAATAGAAAATAATCACATAATCAATGGCCAATCAATGAAATATAGTGAAAATCAATATCGAAATGCAGACAATAAACTGTACTCGCCTGTGGTCCTTTGCTGGTGAAACCGACAATCTGAACTACTCAATGTGCCACTATAGTCAAAACCCGTACAACAGTCCCCGGAAGCTGAAATAAATAATACCAATGATCTCAGAATAGTTCAATTAGCTAGGATTGCCTGTCCTTACGTCCAATTCTGGACACAGGGGCAAAACGGTAATTTCGGACAAAAACGATGTCAGCCGTTGGATCCGCTTTGCACCGAAAAGCGTGTCAGAGTTAATGGTCTCTAAAGTCGTCAAACTACATGTCTACGGATCCTGTTTTCTGATACGAACCCAACCGTATGTCCAAAGTTGGATTCCGACGGGCCGTGCACAAAATCACCCGTTGAGTGGGACCGTGTGGCCCACAAAACGACGTCGGATTCAACTGTCTCAGAATTGGACCAAACTTGGCATGCAGGACCAGAAAAATGATACGATCCTGTTGGCGCAAGTTTCGTCTCGATCTTGCGAGCGTACACAAAGTTATGACTGAATTTGTATTGTATGGATACGGGACGATTTCGACAGATACGCGTCAAATTCGTCGCGCACACGCGACCAATTTGAATTCCGTCAAAGCCCATACGACCACGAAGCCGTTACGCAGCTTTCGATGCTTTTGGTTCGCGACCACGTCGTCCGGATTGGCGTGACGCACGTTGTGTGGAGCGTTTTTCTAGTTTTAAAAACAGATTTTTCGTGAACTTTACACAGGTTTCATTTAGTGAATACCTAGATATATTTAAAACTACAAGAAGGGTTTTGTTGCCCTACATGTTGTCGATAAACGTCTTCAAAAGGATTTTGAAATAGATCACTGTTTTGCAAGAAATCGGGACTCAAACTGGGGACTTTGGGACAGTCTCTACATTCCGAATTTCGAGATTTTTTTCGATCTTTGGATCGAATTTTCGAAGAATCTAACGCATGACGGTGGAATCCATTTGAAGGGAAAAATAAAGGATAAGGTTGTCGACAAACCTGCGAAGACGGTTCGACCATTGGTCGACCGAGCGCGATGAAAAGCAATCGCGAAGTTGCTCTCGCGCAGCACCTGCTGCTGTCGACGTTTCCCATTGCTCGCGCGTTGAGCGCTGCCATGCCGGCCGACGGCGGCCCTCGTCGGCGACTGCCAACCCACGCGTGTACGCGGGGCACGCCCAGGCTAGGGTGGTGGCGGCGCAATCTCCGTTTAGGGTTTCGAGTTTTCGGGAGTTCCTCCCTCTCGATTCTCTCGGCGGTATAAAATCTATATGTATACGATATGGGATATGGGTATATAACTGCAAAGTGCAACCTTATCCGGTAAAGCCAAGGGCTCGGGTTCAGGGACTCCTGGTTTAATTTGCTACTGTGGGGTCGGCCAGTGGGCCCTACAAGGTCCGGCTGAGTTGGTTTGGCTCTGTGTTCACATGGGGGGTCGGGGTCTAAGCAGTTGAGAGGGGTTAGCTAAGGCCTGGGGAATTTGTTAAGGGCCTGGTAGGGAGGATTTGTATTGCTGGTTTAGTTAGGATGGGATTGTGGTTGTAAGGAGTTCGGGTGAAGCTGGCTCGGGTTCGAGCACAAGCACAAGGCTGGAATTTCCCATTCCTCCTTTTTGTTTTCCTTTTCTTTTTCTTTTTCTTTTTCTTTTATAATGCTTAGCCTAATATATACTTATATACATACTTCTACATATATACAATATATATTTTATACATATATACATATACATTTATATATATATATCTATATATATAATCATTTATAGTTACTTATACCTATTTATAGTATTTAAAGAAAACAATATTAAATATATATACATAACAATATATATATACATATCTCCATATATAATATATATACATATATACGTATATATTCACCAATTAATATTTATACACACACATATATAAATATCCACACCAATTATATATCCCTATATTTTCCTATATATATATATATATATATATTCATCAATAAAATATTATATTCCTCTTCACATATTATATATATATATATATATATATATATATATATATATATATATATATATATATATATACACACACTAAGCGTATATGTCCCCACATCTGCATATATATATAATCAAATATGTATATATATATATATACGAATATATATAAACCTATAAACATTTCTATCTGTAACTTCTCAATGAACTTAATAAAATCATAATTTCTAAAGTAGGTCTTTCACGTAACATTGTGTACACGAAACAATATTTATTTACAGAAATCTAAAAATTACCATTCGAATAAAATAATTAAAAATAAACTATTTCTAAATTTTCGGGAAGGGGAGCTACAAGAAGGAAAAATGATTAATTCCAACATGGATGCAAGTTGATTTTTGTTATGCGGACTCGGACTCGGACTCCAGGATGTCTCGTGCATGCACGGGAGTGTTCGGGGGGTAGGCGTGGACTGGCACACTTCTATGTTGATTGTGGGATGATCTAAAATATCAAACTCTATTTTTGAGTATTGGTATTTTAGTCCCACATCGGATAGGAGAAGAGGTGAAGTCTCAACTCCACTCTATAAATAGATCCCCTTGGCCTCCTTTGAAAGATGCACCAAGAAGAGAGTTAAGGGAGTCTTTAAAGTCCAGGAAGTCCGTTCAAGTTTCAAATATTGACTTACGAGCGTTGCAGAAGTTCTTCGTGAACTTGCTGGTTCCTGGAAGCAGATCGTGTTGGGACGAATCTTGCTTTGAGCAACGGTGGTCTTAATCAACCCAGCAAGAACCTTTCCTCTTCTTTTTTCTTCTTTCTTCTTTCTTCTCCTTCATCTGAGTTGTAACTCAGTTCTGTCCATCAGCAACTGCGATTGCGAGGAAGAACGTGAGATTTATTTTCTGATTATTGTTGCTTTTGTAATCTGATTCATATTATAGTATTCCTATTGGATCTCGAGAATAATCAGAAGGGGAACATTTGTTTGAACCTCTGATCTCGACATTGAGTCTACCATCTTTGATCAAGCCCCGGGACTAACAATCTCAAAGCAAGATCCTTGTAGATGGAGAACTCTTGTACTTCTCTCATCGATACCAGCTTTAACAAGTTGGAGAAATTCGACGGATAACATTTTCAAATCTGGAAGAGGAAGGTCACCCTTAATCTTCAACTCGTAGACGTAGACCATGTGTTGATTGAGGATGAACCGACGATTCCATAAGAAGGAAATGCTGATGCTATTGCTGCTGCACTCGTCAAGCAGAGCAAATGGAAGAGAGAAAACAGCATCTGTAAACTGCTGATTCCCAATTCTATGGTAGACTCTCTGGCAGAGTCATATTCCAAGAAGGTGAAGGCCAAAGAGATCTGGGATTCTTTGGGTAAGCTATATAAAGATGATGAGAATAAGTCCAAAATCTTCATCGTCGAGAAGTACCACAAGTGGCTATTCGAAGACGAGATGGCAATGCTACCTCAAGTGAAGAAATTCTTGAAGTTGCGCCAGAAGTTGGATGACGAGAAGATGCTCTTCGTCGACAAGTTTGTCGTTGGAGGGATAGTCTCGAGACTTACTGCTGGTTGGAGCAACTTATATGCTAGAATGCATCGGAAGAAGCTGGACATTAGCTTGGAAGATCTTCTACAAGAGATCCACGCTGAGGACGAAATACGATCTCAACAGAAGATGGACTCTCTCCAAACAACTGGTTAAGGCCAACTTGGTGCAGACAAGAGAGTTCAAGGGGAAGCAGGTGGCTTCTCATCACAAGAAGAAGGACTCCAATAATCTAAAAGTGAACGGTCCTTCGTTCAAGCAACATAAGTCCAAGTCCCACGTGACTTGCTTCAACTGTGACAAGAATGGCCACTACATGAGTGAATGCAAATCCAAGCCCAAACCAAAATAGCATGTATAGCTAAACTTGGTTATTTTGATTACTTAACTTGGTTGCTATTGTTACACAGGTTGAGTTATCTAGCGTGGTAGCTGACTAGTGGTCTGACACTAGTACATCTGACCACGTGTGCTCTCAAAGGAGCTGTTCACCAAGGACGAGCCATGTTATGACGAAGGTCTCGATGTCGAACATATATCTAGCAGAAGTTCTGAAGATCGAGACAGTGGTTATTAACCACCGACAAGGACACTGGAATACGTGTTGCACGTACCAGAGATTTTTCGACGATCTGATCTCAGAAAGTCTGTTATCTGATACAGACTTGAAAGATGGACATTCGTACTAGCCAGATGGTAATTTCTTGGCGAGGAACATGTTTCGAAAAGATGTTCGATGCTGAAGAAATGTTCGAACTTCTGCTGATGGCGATGAAGTTACTTCATTGAGTGGACTGAGAGTTGTTCTATGACAGAAGCAGACTCATGCTGTCCTACCGGGACCTTATCTTCGGAATGTGGGGGTAAGAAGGTGGAGGAGTTTAAGGTCTGTACAGATACAAGACTGTTGGGAAGCTCCTCAGATGATTGAACTAAAGTACTGATCATCTGGAGTTAGTACACTCAGATATATGTGACTTTTATCAATTCTTCACATAGGCCGGTTCGAAGTGTTTCTCGAAGTGCACGTTCGCATGACTTCTCAAGTAGAAGGATGCAGCATTCGAGTAGTTCATAGACTTCAGGGATGAAGCTGAACGATAAACTGATCTACAACTACTCAGAAGTGATCGAGATGTAGAGTATAGGTCTCATGAATTCGCATCGTTCTGCAAAGAACATGGAATCATCAATGAGACTACTGCTCCGTATTCTCCTCAATCTAACGGGGTAGCAGAGAGGAAGAACAGAACGTTGACAAAAATAATGAACTCAATGCTGCTAACTACGGGTCTTCCTAAATGCTAATGGGGAGAAGTTGCATTGACGACCACTTTTATTCTAAATAGAGTGTCGTATGTAACTTCGGACGTAACTCCTCATGAACTCTGGTTCAAAGTCAGACCTAACTTGAATGTCATTCGAGTGTGGGGGTCTCTGGCTTATGTGAAGCTCCCAGATCTGAAGATTCAGAAGCTGGGGCCTAGGACTACGAAGACGATCTTCTTGGGGTATGCCGAGAAGAGTGATGCTCGGAGATTTCTTGATATTGAGTCAAATCATATCATCGAATCTCGTGAAGACAATTTGTAAGGCACAAGAATATTGTTCTTACGGATAAACCGGAGAACAATAAGGGTGCGCAAAAAATTGAAGCTTTTAATAAAGAAGTAGTCCAAGAAGATATTGTTGTTAAAACAACGGTTGAACCAGAACTCGCTGAGCCGTCGTCGAAGCGCGCGAGGAGGCCGAAGAACTTTGGAGATGACTTTATCACCTATCATGTAGAAGCAGATCCGCTTACCTATGATGAGACGATGAAGACCAGAGATGATATTGTTTGCAAAAACAAAAGTATGATCTTTATTTCACAAACTTTGTAAAGAATATTACAAGAATTCTGGGAAAGTACAACTATAGGAATCCGATCTGAATGACGATCGCTTTATCCCTTGGACGATGTGAACTTTAAAGACTTGAATCTCTGAAGATCGCAGCAGCACTTGGACAAAAACTCTGATTTCTCTTGATTGTCCCTGTGATGTGTTGAATGGAAACGAAACTCTATTTATAGAGTTCTGAAATAACTGTTTTGGGCAGTTATTCTGGAGAGCGCCTGGTTGAAGTGCGCCTGTTTTGAGCACGTATGACAAACTGCGCCTGTTTTCACTCCATTATCACGAACGTGCACCAACTGCTCTAGACACGTGGCATTATTTGATTAAAATGCGCTTGGTCGTGTACAGTTAGTGGGACACGTGTTGGACATGTAGAGTGGTAGTTAGGCGTTGATTTAGTCAAAGCGCGCCTGTTTCAGGGACACGTGGCAAGCTCTGAATTGATGTTGTTTTGAACTGCGCCTTCTTCGTAGGCGCAATCTGCAAAGTGTGCTGAGTTTGGATAAAAGTAAGCGCAATCTGCGAAGTGTGCTTGATATAGTCAAAAGTAGGCGCAGTCTGCGAAGTGTGCTTGATATAGTCAAAAGTAAGCGCAGTCTGATGATAGCGCCTAGTTCTTTGATGTAGGCACAATCTGTTTAGACAGCTGTCATATCTTCCTCGAGCGCCGCGCCATCATAGGAATGATAGCGCCTTCTCGATTTTCGTGTTTGTCGGGTAATGATGACTCCACGTCAGCTAAGCGCGGTTTGTGAAGTGCGCCTCTGTGATGAAGAAATAGGCGCGTTCTGAGTTTGTTGGTGAAGTAGGCGCCATCTGTCTATAGGCGCATTCTGATCAATCTGTTGAATCAAACCTAGGTACGGTTTGATTTTTTGGACCTACAAGACCCCCTTCAAAGTTTTCGAATTTTGAATTTTCAAAAGTTCAAAATACTTTGAATTTCCATATGACCAAGTCAAACCGCGCTTGATATTTGAAGAAGTTGCGCAGTTTAAGGCGAGAACGGATCTTCAGGCTGAATAGGCGCAATCCGTTGTGGTGGATAATTTAGGCGCGATTGATTGCAGCAGTTTAGGCGCGATCGGTTACGTCGATTTGAATTCTTCAAAAGCTATAAATAACCTTTGAAAAGCTTCATTAATCTTTTACCACTTCAAAGTATACCCAAGGGCAAATTCTTCCGAGAGTTTTTCTTTGATTTTGTCTTCTTCTTCTGACGAGTTTTTTCTGATCCAACTTCGATGGCGCCTCGTCGAGCTGATAAGGGAAAGGAGCCCGCACCGATTGAATCTTCGAAGAAATCGAAGAAGTCCGCACTGCCTCCCGTGATCGAATCACGCGGTTCTCTTCAAATACGAGAGCCTGGACAAACTCGTGTCTCTCGACACGAAACTGCACATCCAGCCATTAATGGTGGGTTATAGGAACGCACACTGGCTCTTCTTAGGGCTCAGTTGTAGTCGCCAACTCTTTCTAGGGTTCGGTGATTCTTTAAACTTCATGTTTATGAAGTTTAAACATTCCACAACATGGCGCCTAGAAAGTTAGACTCTGTTTGCTCGATCGCGCCTAGTAACAAAGCTAGGCGCTATCGGATAAAGCTTTGTCTGAAAAACAGGCGCTGTTTGTTATTGAATGAAAGCTAGGCATAATCTGCCCTATTTTGACAGAAAACTAGGCGCAGTCTGCCCAGATTCATGAATTAGGCGCAGTTTAATCTAGTTGGCTGAAAACTAGGCGCAGTCTGTTTTTAAGCAGTCAACTAGGCGCAATCTGATAACTTTGTTGTGATGTTGCTCTTTTCTGTTTTGCAGTTGATATCAGAGAAGATCCCAACTTCGAGATCTTCCAAGGAACTATGTCTGAACCTGAATTCAAAGAGGACTTGTCACACGTTAAGTTCCCTCATTATGAACTACCAGAGTCTCGAAGAGCAATCCTGACTACTCAGGATAATGAGACTCTTCTGTGTTTGATGAACGGCCAGCCCTTACAGTCACTGGATGCAGCTATCCACAAGAAACCACTCTTCTTGTTTGGAGATGCCTTGGGCAGGGAATCTCAGCCAAAACAGCGAGTGGAAGAGAGGATTTTTAAGAAAGATGAAAAGACTATATATTTGCCAGATATGCTTAGGAGTTTACCTCTTTCCAGATATGAGTTTGCCAGTTATCCCCGCCAAATGGCGTGGGATATCACTCCCGTTCAGCAGGCTCGGGTGGGCAAAATATGTTATAAAAAGGTGAACAACAGAGATATCTTCTATAGTTCATCTGATATTTACGCAACTCATCTCAGGGGTTTGAAACCAGGTTGCATCCCTCCCGAGAATTCAACTCGTCTATTACCAGTGAGAATACCAATTTTTGCAAATGAGTTTGCTAGAAAAGGTAGGTATTATACTGATAACACCTTAAGGATGCAAGGTTTAGTCAACCCAGATTATAAACGATGGAGCTGCATTGCCAACTGGGTTTTAGAACATTATGAAGAAGAGCTTCTTAATATCAGTCTGTATGAAGCTGTTTATTCTTTAGTACATGGCTTCCCTCCAAATCCACACCTATTCCTTTCACTGATCGAAAGGTACAATTATAGGACGGGAACCTTCATGACCCCAAAAGGAGAAATCGGTTTCGCTCTTCACGAGATGAATCATATCTCCAAGCTGCCTATGGGAAATTTTCCTTATGAGGAGTATGTTCCCACTGAAGATGAATTAAACAGGCTGAAATCTGAAAATGCTGAAATGGTAGAAGTCTTTGATGAGCTGTTATGTCACTATCACATCTGTTGTTGTTATTTTGAAAGCTCAGGCTCCTGCTATCTTACTAAATGGATATCTTATCTCTTCCTCAAACATGATGATGAAGAGAAACAAATTAGTGAGAAGAAAGCTGTTGATCCGCTTACCTTTCAGCGTTTCAATGAGGAAGAGATAAATGAGTTGATGGCAAGGTTTCGCCAAGAAGATATAATAGTTAAAAATGATGAAGATTATCCTCCCCTCAAGATAGGAGATAAAATAGAAAGTTTCATGAGGATGGGATACAGACGTATGTCTAAGAAAGCCCATCTGGCAGGCTTTCTTGCTTTTTGGCTACGAAGGTATGTAGTCCCTGGAGCAAGTGCAGTCGATCGCTTCCATAGAGGTGTTCTTTTTGCTGCAGTCCGCCTAGTGTTCGGTTATCGGATGGATATTTTATCGGCGATGACAAGCCGACTTAATCATAGTCTGCGTTGCTTTGTGGACGGCATAAATAATAAGAAAGATGGCTTTCCACGTACTGAAGTCGCCCACACTTATTTATTTGGGTGGCTTCTAATCCACTGTCCAGTTTTGATGAGCCCTGGCGAAAGAGCTATTGGAGGAAACTTTTTAAGAAAGTATGAAGGGTGTAGATGGAATCACACCTCCTTGATAGATTGCCGGCGAGTATTGAACCGCGGCGATAACTGGGATTTTTATTGTGTTGA